>CM064547.1:21709920-21831432 GCA_032716605.1 Paralithodes platypus | reverse complement strand
GGTCCAGGAGAATGCTTGCCAAAGAAATGTCATCAGCCCGGTCCCTCCAGATTACCCTGTATTCACGTCAAAACTGTTTTTGGTTCCCAACTGGACCGTGTTCAGATGAGGCCGGTCGTAGACCTGTCTTATTCTGAATCTTCACATTTACAATGAGTCTTTCAGAATGTTAACAGTTTCATCAAATCAGGCTAACACTTCCGCCGGGAGGCTGGATGTGTTCCCTAGACCTGACAGACGCCTATTGGCACGTGTCGGTCAACAAAAGATTTCAAAGGTTTCTGGCCTTGGGGATCAGGCACCAAAATTTTGTTTTTCAGAGGATGCCGTTCGGTTTGAACCTAGCACCTCGATTATTCACGAAACTAGTCCGGCAAGCCCTGATGCCGTTGTTAAAACAGGGAATCAGAGTGTTGTGGTATCTAGACGACTGGCTGGTGGTGGCAGAGACACAACAATTATGCATAAAACATGTCAATATCATTTTAAATCATGTCAAAACTCTAGGCTTCAAGGTAAATCTGGTAAAGTCAAACCTTGTTCCCTCAAGAGTAATTCAGTTGGATAGGGCTGGTCTGGGACAACCGCCGCTCTCACTCTGAGTCAGAGTGTGGACAATCGCAACAGGTTTCGCAGGAAACTGTTCAGGTTTCTTCACAGTCTGACTACGACACGAAGAGTCCCTGGGAGTCTCTGGTCGGCTCTCTCAACTGGATCAGCTAACTGTCAAGTTGGGCCGGTTGAAAGTAAAACGATTAATATTGGAAGGCAACAAATATTTCCCACTCTTACCGGCGGGAAAATTATGGCCCATACCAAAATTAATCCACACCTTACTAGCGGTCTGGGCGAAGAGGGAAACATTGCACTCAATCATGTCATGGCCTCTCCTCCTCCAACGGTATGGGTAGACACGGATGCTCAGGCACCATAGGGTGGGGATTTCAGTCAAATCATGGGCACCAGGGTCAGGGACTTTGGTCCCACTTAGAAATCTCTCACATAAATGTCAAAGAGTTACTAGTCCCCTTGTATTTCCTTCAAGCTCACGGCCCCGGCGTTACGGGGCAAGTCAGTGGCCTTCATAATGGACAATCTGAATGCAGTTCACTGTATTCTAAACAAGGGTCAACGAGGTCAAGGAAGTTGCTACTCGTGTCGGAAGAGATTTTTGTTCTAGCCACCAGTCTAGATATTTATCTTAACGCATCTTATCTCCCAGGCGTAGCGAACGTCTGGGCAGACGCTCTGTCCCGGAGACAGAGCATGACAGTAGAATGGGAGCTCAAGCAACCCATTTTTCGACCTAATGATTGCGGAGCTCTCCCATCCACAAGTGGATCTTTTTGCGTCCGAGGAGACTCACAAGCTCCCTCTATACCTCACCCGCCGGGCGATAACGCCGGCAGGGGGGCCAGACGCCCTAGTGACAGACTGGAACAGATGGAGCTCCCTCTATCTGTTTCCGGCCGCCAGATGCGTCACTAATGTGCCACGTAGTGAACAACTACGAGTTTATCGAGGCTTAGTCCTCGCTAATCGCGCCCCTGTGGCCGGCTCAGGTGTGGTACCAGCAGTTAATAATGTGGTGCCCGGACCCGGTATCGCTCCCGGTCGGGTACTTCCACTTAGACACGATTGGCAACCTAGAGAACCTCGCTGACTTTTTGCATTATGGACCTTCAGGAGGCCAAGTGGCTAGCACCATACGGTAGGGATGTGACCAATAAATTGCTCACTCAATATACTCAGTCTACTAAGCGACAATATCAATCTCATTGGAAAGCTTTTACTTCTTGGATTGTTAGAACGGAACAAACTGTACCCTCAGTGGCATTGGTTTTTAATTACTTGTACTATCTGTTTGAGCAGAAACGTTTATCTGTGGTTACTTTGAAGAATCACTTAACTGCGATTAGAGTGCCCTTTTTCGACCTTACAGGTCTATCCATACCCGTGGCGGAGGAAACAGGATTTATGAGAGCGTGTTTTAAACTCCGCCCACCTCCCCGTCAGCTCATGCCTACTTGGTCTCTGGACAAAGCTTTGTCTTTACTTCATTCTCGTCTGTATCAAAATACTGCAGACTTTGCTTTAATCTTAAAGAAGGCAGTTTTCCTTTTGGCTTGGGCCACCGGAAACAGAGTGTCTGAGCTGGCGGCGATGAGCAACACACCTAATTGTCTTAGGTTTGGTAGACTTAATGATTCAATTTTCATTGCACCCTCCCCGGCGTTAGTAGCCAAGAATGAGCATAGTGCACACGTGTTTTCTGAGTTCACGGTGCCGGCGTTAAAAAGGGGAAAGGTGCATCATAATTTATGTCCAGTGCAAGCTCTAACCAAATATTTGAGAATAGCTCCTCATAACCCCCAAGGTGCTTTATGGGTAGCGAGTACGGGTAAACGCTTACTTAAACGGCGATTAGCCCCTCTTCTGGTAGAAGTCATTAAAGAGAGTAATCCCGGCGTTGTGGGTAGGGCCCACGATTTACGCAAGTGGGCGGCCTCTTTACGTTTCCTGAAAAACTTTTCAGTTGAAGATATTGCGTCCACACAGTTGTGGGCGTCTAATCATACGTTTCTCTCTAGATACTTGTCAGTTGCTCTAGACAAACCTTCCTTACCATGTATAGCTTTAAGGCAGAGGGTCTAGTGGCCCTGCAGTCACTTATGTTTATTTTCAAGGAAGGGGGGGGGGGGGGGTGCAGTCAGTTGACATAGGACACCCTAGACCCCGCCGGAGTATGAGAGCTGTGATACAATTTAAGGTTAAAATGTGATATGAAAATTTCTCTGCGAGAATTTGGGCTAGTACAAAGTTTAGTAAAAAAAAAAGGTGTTGTTAGAGTAGTTTTTAGCTGCGAAAGCAATGTAACATTAGTTCAATGGAGTTTCATTAGCAATTGAATCTCCACATGTTTTTTGGGGTTTATGATGTGCACATATAAACTTATAACTTATTATTTTTGTCACCACTCGTTGAGTGGGGTGCCTTTTGTAACTACAGATTTGTGTTCACAATCGTCAGGGTTGCCTATGTTTGTCGGGCAGGCTTCTTTGAAGCACGCACGTGCCTGAACCCCTTTTTCTTGTATATTTCCGGCCTACGCCGTATTAAATACATTTTTCAAAAGTAAGAAAACTATGTGGTTGTTTTTATTATCTGCTTTTCTAGAGTTATGATATGATTACGAATGTCCCCCTCCAGTCTTAGATATCAGGCATGTTCGTCAATGATGGAGGGGCCACTAATAAATTATAGGTTTGACTCCTGTAAGGAGATAAAGAAAACCTAATATTTAGTAGTGGCCCCGTAATCATTGACGACTGGGGCCCTCCCGACCGTCCCCTTCCCATTCGTTGATGTATTAAGGATTTTGGTTTCCTTGATATGTCAGTGAAGGAGGAATGACGCCTGATTCAGCGTCTGGTCAGAAATCCACACAAGTACATCCACGATATGATGGAAAGCTTATTGGATAGTTATTCTTATTTTATTTTTGTTTTTATTTTTAAACGAAGTTTTTTTCGTAGTGAGAACCCAATTCATAATGACTGAGCCATGAGTGAGGTCGCGTGGCGCTCATGATGAAGGCTCCTCAGTTTTTAAATGCTCTGCGCGGTAGATTCAAACTACGGCGGATTAGTGTTTGAAGAGGATGCCTTATGTAATAGGCATGTTCGTCAATGATGGAGGGGCCACTACTAAATATTAGGTTTTCTTTATCTCCTTACAGGAGTCCAACCTATAATGTCCACTGTATTCCTCTAATCATAAGGAATCTCAAAACAAATGACCACTGTATTCCTCTGTTCAGTAAATCCTATGCAAGGTCGCCATTTGTTACGTCCTGGGATATATAACACTGGGCTCTTTCTATTGGACTAGGTATGCGGCAACAAGCAACAACGGAAAACGCTAGATCCAACCCTTATCTATAACCCAGGCAACAAACCACCCTAAAACCGTCAAGAGTCCCTGCCTGGACAACGAGGTATCCTATGACTCTGTTACAGGGTGCACGCACTATAGACTGCTGATAGTCAAGCAGGCTATATAAAAGATCACACAATTAAGTTGACTTAAAGCTTCAAGGAAAAGATAGATAACGGAATTAAATTGCAGAAACAATTTAATAACAAACTAGAAGAAAGTACATTTAACGTTACGTTAATTAATACACTAAACATCCCTGCGTCAAAGAAGGTGAAAGCAAACAGTCCTCAAAACATTGTACAGGTAGACAGATGCGGATTTCTAAACTGCATGCGGCTACTGTAGGATCTGTTGCTTAGCAAAGAAAGTACGTTACGGATTGAGAGAACTCTTAACTAATAAGCAGAATAAATACTAGTGATAGGACCTACAGTGTAATGGCATAGGTATAATTAAATAAAGGCAGCAACTCGCAACATAACCACATACAGTGTGCTTCTCACTCTTAGTCAGGCAAGCCTGCTCGGACAGAGTCTCTAAGCCACGGACTCACAATGCTCACAAAAACGGTAAACTGTGGCAACAATAAAGCATACAGAGATAATAAACCCCTAGCTGTTAATCTGGCAGGTGGCAGAGGTCTAGCCGAAGGATACAGGCTTCGGATACCCGGGCTGAGCCACCTGCTCTAGCCTAGGGACGTTCCCAGGTCGGTGCCCAAATTACTCTAATTGAAAGGGTGCTCTCTTGAGAGACTCAGATCGCAAGTATCTGACTCTCTGGGACCCTAAAACAAAAGCAAGACGTGCTAGCGCAGTGCTGAGTGGACTAGGCAATGGCCCTCACACAACACAACGCTAGACACACAGGGACACAGACAAGAAAATGCCCCCAGACTCCCACGGGTATCCTAGTAAAGTCATGCGGGTCCACGGGACTCGCACCAGGAGACTTTACTTAAAGGATCGCAAAATGCCTCCCCTCCGGTCTAGCCCCTGCTAACCTGACACAAGAACACACTAGCAAGCATGAAACCACCAAATATGAGACAACAAAAAAGCTTCCTAGGTCTCATTAACAATTACAATCCCTGCAAAAAGCAATAGCCTAGAATGCATACACAAGATCAAAACACATGAAGCCTTTAATTACTTTAGAAACTCAGAATCATGCCAAACTGTATTAAACCTAACTAAATCAACCTTTCTCCATAAGCAAGGCAAATAAACTTCTAAATATCCAAATGATAACAAAATATTTTGGTCTACTCGTTAACTCATTCAATCCAACTTCACTACTGCTTCATCCATTCCACCATTAAAATCTCCGACTGGCAATCTTGTAAGTGACCCACGAGGTAAAGCTAACCTTCTTGCAGATATTTTCTCCACCAACTCAACTTTAGATGACATAAATCAAGATGTCCCTGTACTTAATTTTAATTCACCTGAAATTTCTCTCACTTAAGATCACCACCAGACATGTCAAAACTATTTTGCAGAATCTCTCAGTAGATAAGGCTCCTGGTCCAGATGAAATTCCTCCAATAGTACTTAAGAATTGCTCCTTGGTGCTCGCTCCTGTATTGGCAAAAATTTTTCCGTCTGTGTACTCATACCTCATGCTTCCCAGTACCCTGGAAAGAAGCAAACATCCATCCAGTTCCTAAAAAAGGTGCCTCTTCAGATCCATCAACTACAGACCAATAGCTATAACTTCCACTCTTGGCAAAGTTTTTGAAATTATATTAAATAATCACATAATTAAGCATCTGGAGAATAATAAATTAATCAGTGATAGGCAATATGGTTTTTTAGACTATGTCGATCAACTGCAGACATTCTTTGCCTTCTTACTCATCCAAATCAACCAAGCTACAGACCAACATGGTGAAACACATACAATAGCACTGGATATATCAAAGGCATTTGATAGAGTCTGGCATCAATCCTTATTGTCGAAGATGTCACACTACGGCCTTGCATCATTAGTTCCACTAATTTCTTCTTATCTTCATAACAGAAAATACGTGTAATGGTAGATGGCCTTTATTCTCAATTTCACTCAATAAATGCTGGTGTTCCCCAGGGATCATTTTTGGGCCCCAACTCTGTTCCTCATTCATATCAATGATCTCATATCTACCACTCATAATCCAATACATTCCTACGCAGATGACTCAACACTCCACAGTTCCTTCACATTTACCAATTCTTTCACCCAACCCGATCTTATAAATTCAAAAATAAACACTGCCAATTTCTCTGAACCAGGACCTTTCTAGAATTAAATGAATGGGGACAAGAGAATCTAGTTTCTCTTTAATGCACAGAAAACCAAGTACATTCAATTTCTAACCGACAGAATCTCACTGACTCCCATATATTTTTTAATGATGTAAATATTCCCACTTCCCCTAGTATTGACATTCTCGGTGTAACATTAACTACTAACTTGAGCTGGACACATTATGTTAGAAGCATTGCTAAGAATGCCTCTAAAAACTGGGACTTCCTGTACAGAGTTCGAGAATTCTTCACTGGACGAGCAGTTGGCCGTAATATATAAAAGTCCTGTGCGCTCCTCAGATGGATTACTGTTCACCTCTGTGGGGTGGAAGTGGAGTGGTTTGCATTGAGGCATTTGGACAAAATTCAAAATAAGCTATTAGATTAATCAATAACCCTGCAATCACACAGGACCTTCCTACATTAGCCATACAAGAAACGTTGCAATCCCTTGCATTATTCTACAGATATTTTCACAGCAATTGTTCCGAGGAACTTGCTTCAATTGTGCCGCCTCTCCACATCTTTCCCCGTAGAACTAGGGCAGCTGAGAGCGCCCATGAATTTACACTTTCTCCTCCACAATGCAGAACTTCTGCTTATCAGAATTCATTTATCCCCAGAGCTACTAATCTTTGGAATTCACTTCCCTCGAATTGCTTTCCACAAACTTACAATCAACAAATGTTTAAATCCAGTTGTTACAAACATTTTATGAATGGAGGATGCCTTTAGGCACATGGACCTTTTTGTTTTATCTGTGTTTTTCCTTCCTCCATTCATTGTCTCTTAAAAAAAAAAAAAAAAAAAAAAAATAAGGCCCAAAATCCCATCTAGTTATCTGAGAGCTCGTCATTAATACAATAATAGATATAAGGTCTATCAAGGGGATGGGATAATTAAATAGATTGGTGAAGTAGTGGAAAGAAGGTATACAAAGTAAGAGAGAACGGTTCTAAGTGGGGTTGAGAGGGATAGATATCAAGGGGGTCCGAAGGGTACGACAATGAGGTGAGCTCTGATCCTTGAATCTGTCTGGACCCCACCCTAGGCATGCAGAATACATCCCAGGCTTGGCAACACTCAACACAGTTGCCTGGTCAAAATCCTCTACCCCGTGCGTGAGTCGAAACTAAGCCTAACGTTGCAATCAAATGCAGGTGGCAGCCCTTCAGGCTCGTCCCAAGCTAGACTCTCCGCGCGAAGCAACGTCCCAAGCCGGTCTCTCTCTCCCGCTCGTCTCTCTCCCGCTCGTCTCTCTCCCGCTCGTCTCTTCCCGCTCTCTCTAGACTTACATCTTATATATTATAATGAAACAATCAACTATCGAGAATAAAATGTACTAAGATGCGTTGGTTAAGAATAAGGGCAGCTTCAAGCTGTGAAACAACATAAGAACATCCCAGACATTAGTTACATTGTCGTAGGATATATACTAAGGGAAAGCCAACCGGCCAGCTACCACCAGCCGGCTTCTAAACGGCTGGGCAGCCGACGTGCGCGCATGCCCGCACGTGGTTACTATGCAGAAGCGTAACACATGCCTGATAGGATTACCTCGGTAATGCGTTCAGCACTCTCCGAGGGTCCCCGGCCACGGAAGCAGATATCATTCCATGGGAAATCAAAGAAGTACTGCCGGAGAGCCTCCCAGTCGGCAGCGCCGAAGTGCCACAAGCGCCGCCGGCTAGGAGGATCGGTTGGCCATACTGGAGGGATAGGACAGGTGACAGAGATAAGTTTATGGTCAGAGGAGCCCAAAGGAGAGAAAAGATCAACAGCATAAGAAGAAGGGTTAGAAGTTAGAAACAAGTCAAGAATGTTGGGCCGATCTCCGATGCGATCCGGGATACGGGTGGGTTGCTGAACTAACTGCTCTAGGTCATTTATGATAGAAAAGACGTAGGCTTGTTCACCAGCTGGGTCAGTAGTGTGAGAGGAGAGCCATTGGCAGTGGTGAACGTTGAAATCTCCTAAGATGGAGATTTCTGAGAAAGGAGAAATGGATAGAATGTGTTCCACTGTAGAGTTTAAATAGACATAGAATTTAAGAAAGTTGGTAGAGTTAGGGGAAAGATAGACAGCACAGACATATTTAGTAAGAGAATGACAGGAAAGTTTGAGCCATAAAGTTGAGAATTCAGAGGAGTCGAAATCGGGACCACGAGAGCAAGTGAGTTTGTTGTGCACATATGCACAACATCCGCCGTTGGCTTTGAAACTAGGATAGAGAAAATAGGAGGATACAGAGAAGGGGCTGCTGGATGTTGCTACAGACACCTGAGTTTCGGTGAGGAAGAGAAGATCAGGTTTATAGGAGGAGAGATGGTGTTCAACAGAGTGAAAGTTAGAGGAAAGTCCGCGAATGTGCAGAAATCAATAGAAGGAGTAACAGGCCGAGGTCCAGGTAATTTATATATATATATATATATATATACAAGGAAAAGGAGAACCAGCGTAGTAGCGAACATCTTATCTTTATTGGTTATGAAACGTTTCGGAGAAAACAGTCTCCATCTTCAGTGAATCTAAAATAAATGAAAGTTTACATAAGAAATAAAACAAATAATTACATATGGATGTGAAATATCAAGCAGTAAGGTTCGTATGAATATGAACCGAGAAAAGCTAAACCTAATAAAACAAAAACTATGTATTAAGAGACAGCATTAAGCTAAACTCAAACAAATAATACTAATAAGAGAGGGTATACAATAAAGTACGAAAAGAAAATGGAAGGATATTTACTGAGTGAAAAGAGGTGTTGCAGTGGCCGTGTTGTTCAGGCTAGGCTTTAATTTTATATAGATTGATTCTGAGGTGATAAGGTCACAGCGTGAATGGCAAGTGGTTAGTATCTGGAAGTCTGTGGAAGAGAAAGGGTGATCAAACTGGTGAGAGTGATCGCGGATAGCAGAAGTGGAAGGCTTAGAAATCAACCTGCCTGTTCGAATGGATTTACCTTGGTGCTCCCGGATACGGTGAAGCAACCAACGTGAGGTGCAACCCACGTATCCAGCAGTACAGCTAGAACAGGTGAACTGGTAAACCACATTGGAATGGAGGTTCATAGGAAAAGAAGAAGTATGTTTGAGGAAATTTCCTATAGTGTTAGTATTAGAAAAATCTAATTTGAAATTGATATGTGGGTAGCAGTTGCGAAGAGTTTTTTGGAGGGATTTCCTAATTTCATAGCTAAGTGGCCCTAAATATGGGAGTTTAAAATATCTAGTGTCTTTTTTTACGGTTTGAACTGGGGTGGGTGGGCAGAGCTTAGAGTAAAGAAAATGGTTCAGGAATTTGTTAAACATATGAGTGGGGTATTTATTATTAGTAAAGAAGTTAAGAAGGAAACAGGTTTCAGAGTGAAACGAAAGCCAAGATGAACAGGCATTGTATGCTCTGTTAAGAAGAGTCATGATACAAATGTTGGTTGCTTCACCGTATCCGGGAGCACCAAGGTAAATCCATTCGAACAGGCAGGTTGATTTCTAAGCCTTCCACTTCTGCTATCCGCGATCACTCTCACCAGTTTGATCACCCTTTCTCTTCCACAGACTTCCAGATACTAACCACTTGCCATTCACGCTGTGACCTTATCACCTCAGAATCAATCTATATAAATTAATTAAAGCCTAGCCTGAACAACACGGCCACTGCAACACCTCTTTTCACTCAGTAAATATCCTTCCATTTTCTTTTCGTACTTTATTGTATACCCTCTCTTATTAGTATTCTTTGTTTAAGTTTAGCTTAATGCTGTTTTCTTAATACATAGTTTTTGTTTTATTAGGTTTAGCTTTTCTCGGTTCATATTCATACGAACCTTACTGCTTGATATTTCACATCCATATGTAATTATTTGTTTTATTTCTTATGTAAACTTTCATTTATTTTAGATTCACTGAAGATGGAGACTGTTTTCTCCGAAACGTTTCATAACCAATAAAGAAAAGATGTTCGCTACTACGCTGGTTCTCCTTTTCCTTGTGAGACTTCGATTCCCAAGAGGAAGCTCCATTGCAGAAATTATATATATATATATTATAAGAACATAAGAACATAAGAAAATGGGAGTCTGCAGAAAGCCGATTGGCCTAAGCAAGGCAGATCCCTGTCCCACACAACCCCAATTACAAAGCCCAATTATAGGCTCAACACTCTAATACCCTGAGGATCATCTTACCAAAACGGTTAGAGATTAACGCAGGATTACGGGGGTCTGCAGAGCGCTGATTGGCCCAACCCTGCTGATCCCCCTTCACACCCATCCCTTCTCGTCCATATGCTTATCCAATTTTATCTTAAAGTTCCCTATCGTTTTTAATCCCACTATAGCACTTGGTAGTCCATTCCACCCATCTACAACTCTGTTACCAAACCAATATTTGCCTATATCTTTTCTGAAACGAAATTTATCTAATTTGAAACCATTGGTACGAGTTCTTTCGCTATCACTGAGCTTTAGTACATTTGTCATGTCCCCTTTGTTAATCCCACTAACCCACTTGAACACCTCTATCATATCCCCTCTAACTCTGCGTCTCTCTAACGAATGTAAGCCTAATTTCTTCAACCTTTCTTTATACGGAAGATTTCTAATATTATGGATCATTTTTGTCATTCTACGTTGTACTCTCTCCAATGAATCTATGTCCATTCTGTAATAAGGACACCAAAATTGAACAGCATAATCCATATGGGGTCTCACTAATGACAAGTAATGTTTTAAGATAACATCAGCAGTTCTGTTACTCACACTCCTTGAGATGAACCCGAGAATCCTGTTTGCCTTGTTTCGAACGCTTATACACTGTTGTCTAGGCTTCAAATCATTGCTAACAAACACACCTAGATCTTTCTCACAATTCGAGTTTTCTAATTCCACATTAGCTAGTTTATATTTAACATTTGTATGCATCTTCCCTATCTTTAATACCTTGCATTTGTCCAATGTTAAACTTCATCTGCCAATTTACTGACCATTCGTGTAAGGTATCTAGATCCCTTTGGAGGCACTCTATATCTCTATCTGAATCAATTGTTCTCCCCATTTTGGTATCGTCTGCAAATTTACTTATCCTACTAGTTATACCTAAATCAAGGTCATTTATGTATATAACAAACAACAGAGGACCTAATACAGATCCCTGGGGGACACCACTTTTGACTGCTCCCCATTCTGACTTCGTACCATTTATGCTGACTCTCTGCTTCTTAGCAATTAGCCATGACCTAATCCATCCCAACAACGCCCCACCTATTCCATGCGCCTCAACCTTTCTCATAAATCTCTCATGGGGGACTCTGTCGAAAGCTTTACTGAAATCTAAATATATTATATCATATGACTTGTCATTATCTACTGCTTCATATACCTCTGAGAAAAAACTAAGCAAATTAGTAAGGCAAGAACGTCCCTGAGTGAATCCATGCTGAGAAGAATTTATTAAATTAAATGTATCTAAGTGGTTTCTAATTTTACTATCAATAATTGACTCTAGTAGCTTTCCTATGATTGATGTAAGACTAATGGGACGGTAATTGGATGCTATTGATTTGTCACCTTTTTTGAAGATCGGAACTACGTTTGCAAGCTTCCAAGCTTCTGGAACTATACCTGTCTCCAATGACTTTTAAATACAAATGTTAATGGGTAACTTAACTCATCCCTACATTCTTTTAATACTCTAGCATATACCTCATCAGGACCAGGTGATTTATGAGGTTTCAGGCTGTCAATTTCCTTAAGCACATCATTTCTACTTATAGTAACCGTACTTAACCTATTTTCTATACTATCGCTATATACCTTACGGACTTCTGGAAACTGTGCCAAATTTTCATTAGTGAAAACGGAAAGAAATTGACTATTTAATGTACTGCACATTTCTAAATTATTTTCTGTCATTTCTCCTATCGAAGTTTTAAGAGGACCAATTACATCTCTAACCTTGGATTTATATAGTTGGTAAAAAGCTTTAGGATTATTTTTTGAGTCATTGGCAACCTTAATTTCATAATTTCTGTTTTCTTTCCTAATATCCTTTTTTACCTGTCTTGATAGATTCTGATAGTAAGCAAGTAGGTGAATTTCGCCTTTTCTAATTTTTCTATATATTCCTCTCTTTTGTCCTAGAAGATCTAATAGTCTATTATTCATCCATTTGGGTTTGTTCTGTGTTGATCTAAATTTTCTTTTGGGGATGTATTTATTTTGTGCATTGAATACTGACTTGATAAAATTATCGTATGTATCTACCAAGGTTGACGTCTCTTCCTGACTTAAGATGACAGGTGCCTGAGAAGGGGTACACTCATTTGGACACCTGGATCGACTTAATTTTTTGACCATAGGGTCAGCTAATAGGGCTCTTCTTAACCAACCATAATTGGCTTTTCTAAAGTCAGGTATTAATGTTGTATTCTCTCTGGTATTACCTTTCCATTGGATATTAAAATACACAGAATTGTGGTCACTATTTCCTAGGTGGTCCCCTATCTCTACATTATTTACCATATGTTCATTGTTACTGAAAACTAAATCGAGAATATTATTACCTCTAGTCGGCGTAGCTATGAATTGAAATAAAAAACTATCTTGTACTACCTCTATAAACTCCTCAGAATCAGAGTCTCCTATTTGATGCTGCCAATCTATATTCGGAAAATTAAAATCCCCCATAATGCACACATTGCTAAACCTTGATGCCATTTTAATTTCCTCCCATAATGACATTCCGTCATTTCTACTCATATTTGGCGGTCTATACATAACTCCAATAACTATGGTCTCACTACCTTCGTTAACCTCTACCCAAACACTTTCATTATCGTTATTTAGTCTAATACCTGATTTAATACAGCTTTTTAATGTACTCCTGACAAACACTGCTATACCGCCACCCCTCTTACTTGTTCGGTCATATTTAAACAAACTATATCCTGGTATATCAAATTCTGCTAAAAAATGCCTGGTTTCTGTATTAATCCACGTTTCAGTTAGCGCTATTATGTCTATATTTTCTTTGCTAACAAGGGCTCTAAGTTCGTTCATTTTGTTACATAGACTCCTACAGTTTGTGTAATATACTCTCAATTTACTTCTTTTCTTTATACCTAATTTACCTTTGTTTCTAACGACATTTCCATCTTCCGTTGCACCATCACTACTATCATTTGCATTATAGTCATCATTTTTAGCATGAGACTGAATATCCTTATCGCTTTCGCCTGACGCTAAAATTGTTCCATTTAACCTCTCATTTACACTCTCAATATTTCTGTTCAAAACCCCACAACCACCCTATCTAAAGAACTAGCTAATGTTGAAACCCCTAACCGTGAAAGATGAACCCCATCCCTTGCGTACATCCCATCTCTCCCATAGAAACTATCCCAGTTATCAATGAATGGTATTGCTTTTTCTTTGCAATATTTCTCCAAACGGCAATTGACACCAATCGCCCTGGATGTCCATTCCTTGGGAACTCCTCTTCTGGGTAGGAAACAATGTACTACAGGGATCCCTCCCTTCATCCTAACTTTATCTAACACATCCCGATACTGCTGCAGCAGTTCCTCACTTCTACCCTTACCAACATCGTTACTCCCGGCACTGAGACAGATAATGGGGTTATCTCCACTATCTTCAAAGATGTGGTCCATCTTCTCTAAAACCTTCCCAACTCCATGGCCAGGCAGACACACAACCTTCCTAAGTTTAGTGCGGGTAGCCCTAACTAAATGTCTTACCATGGAGTCGCCCACAATCGACACAGACTTACCTTCTCGGGACACAGACTTACCATTCCCTCGGAGGATCCAGCAGCTGCAGTTGGAGAACCCCCGGTGGTGGCAGAAGCTCCCTTGGTGGTGGTGGTGGTGGGGGTAGTGGTGGTGGTAGGTAGCACAGCGTCAGAGGTTGGAGCTGAGTCGGCGGCAGGCACTTCGGTTATCCCTCCCTTATCCTGACTATCTTTTCCCTCACATTCGTCTCGCAAAGGAGAGAATGTATTTGTCACACTCATACCTATTCTACTATCCTGCTTCTTGAGTGTGACTTTCCCACCCGTATTTTTAACAACCTGCCATGAATACAATTTTTTCATCAACTTCCTCCCTTTTCCCCTTACTTGACTTTATTTCCTCTTGGCTAAGCTTGAAAGCTAGATTTTCGTCTTTAATCAAATCCACTTCCCTCTGAATTTTAACATTAACCTCCCTTAGAGCCAAGACCTCTTCCTTCACCACAACCATCTCCTTTCTTACCTGGAGAATAAGATGATGCAGATCAGTTAGAGACTCGCACTCCATACCTGCCATGATCCCAATAAGCTTAGCGAGGAGCAAGAAACTAAGTACAGAAAAACAAAAACAAGTAAACTAACAGCTAAAAACTGAGCTATAACACTTTTATATAACACGAGTGCACTGCCCCCAAACACAGGTAGGTGTAATGGTCACTAAAGGTCACTGGTAAGTGGTCCGGGCAGGAGCTCAGATTAACACAACCTTCTCCTGTCACTGACTGATATATAAGTGATATATATTATATATATATATATATATTGAGAATATATCACAAATTCACGTGAGCCACTAAATGTTTCTAGTCTCTCTGTGGGGACCGTCGTCCATAACAAAATCTCGCCCTCAAGATTGAATAATGTATTCCCGGTGGTTATGGTATGAGGCCCTTTAGGAAACGGCACCACACGATGGCTGCTACATTGTGAGGGGCAGCGGTGTCGTAGGAGATGGTAAGCTGGAGCGGGACTGCCGTGGTGTAATTGATTAAAGCGTCGGCTATCATCCTGATGGTCGATGGTTCGATCCCCTCTGAGAGACTAGAAACATATATATATATATATATATATATATATATATATATATATATATATAGTATAATTGCTAACTGAGCGGTCAGTCTCAAAGAGTAGCTGATATCCTGAAGGTCAAGGTTAACACGAGGTAGAACGTGACTCGGGGTAAGGTCAAATATACTGAGGTCAAATCGTCTCAGACAAATAGAATATATGAATAAGAATATCAGCTGATAGGTGAATAACTAAAGAGTTATAAATAATAAGAGAGGTTTTATTTCTCTACTAACGTATATGGTTAGATTTGATAATAATAGTTCAGGGAACTAAGCAAATAAATATTAGTCCAGTGTGGCAGACCGAGTCCTCGGCATTGAAATATTAATGCGATACGGACAATATAGAATTACTGGGAATTCGAATTAAATGTTTAAACTGGGTGCGAAGTCAGGAAACATGAATACAATGAGTCTAACTGAGGAACACAATAGATAGCACTCTCTGTGAACATTTATACATTACTTTACATGCCCTGATAATCCGATTAACTAAGTATTAGATGTGGTATGGGTGTTCAAAAAAAAATTGAGTAGTGTGCGGGTAATCAGGCCGAACGAATATATATAAACACCTGAGTGGCAATATACGAATGTATATTACGCAGTATATATATAAATCAATCCTAGTATAGCGTTTGTATGTACTCTCGACACAAGTAACGAAAGGACTAAGGTGAGAATAAATATCTCAGGTAATTACGTTAATTTGAACACTTAACATATCCTACACAACCTTTGCAATAATCACGAAACACAATAAGTAAACAAGAAGCACTTAATTTGAGTTGGAGTATCATAGAGAGAGTAGCCTTGTAGAGATCTGACACATGTGGGGGGGGCGACAAAGTGCGTGGCCCGTCTTGGCCTGTTGCCAAGGGGGGAGGCCTGGGGATACCCTCGCACAGGTAGCACTAACGTAGGGTCACTTCCGGTATAGCCCTCACACACTCTCTCGTCTACACCGTACAGCTTGCAGGGCACGATCTAGGAAGATTTTGGCTAGCCTCCATAGAGTGTGCTGTCCGATCGAGTTGTTCACGTATACTCCCCCACAGGTTACCCAAGGGAGACAGTGCCTCGACTTGCCTAACTCTACCCTGATTTTGGCTAGGCAGTAACGAACTTTACGGAGAGTGACAAGTCGGTGGATTCCAGAACATTAGAGGCATGAGAAATCTCGCTTTTTATTTATGGCGTGGTTGTCTAAAGCCTTAAAAATACTATGCATATTTGGTTATGTGGGGAATGGTATGTTTTATTTATGCATAATAAGAGTAACTAACCTACAGCTTAGGTGTAGATAGGATAAATAATTAACAGTATTGGAGGCCTCTCTCTATTTTGAGGCTTGTGTGGAACGGTTTGTTTGTCTTCTCGTTTGGTCGAATTGTAGACATAGTCTCGCCTAGCGGTGGTAGTAATGCATGGAACCGCCAGGGTGACTGGAGAGGAATGATAGAGGTTGATATCTCATATGCATAAACTCTTCCTCCGTGTAGTCTAAATTGGGCCCAAGTGCAGGCGGCCATTGTTTACCTGGCACCTGAGGGCACAAGGCAGCAAACTGTGGTAGATGTCCCGCACGTTTCTTCTGGAGCTGTGAAAGGGGGGACTGGTGCATTTGGTTGTTGTTGTCCAGGGGAGGCTGCTTCCGGTCTCTCTTCCTGTTCCTTATGGACACAATTTTGTACACAGGAGTTGTTGGTCCTGCCGTTGATGGGAATGGGTTTGCGGTCTTCTTGGGCGATATATTTTCTAGCCCTGTCATCTCACCACCGTCGTCCATAACAAAATCTCGCCCTCAAGATTGAATAATGTATTCCCGGTGGTTATGGTATGAGGCCCTTTAGGAAACGGCACCACACGATGGCTGCTACATTGTGAGGGGCAGCGGTGTCGTAGGAGATGGTAAGCTGGAGCGGGACGTCTGATTTCCGAGCTAGGAACGCTAGTTGTGAGGTGTTCTTGATGGTTGTCTCATTTTGGCCTTGGGCCAGGGACACCCTGTTTATTTTCATGGTGGTGGTTTTGGCGGAAGCAGGAGGTGTTGTTGGTGAGTGGTCAATGCTCGTACTGGTGGTGGTGGAGGACTGGAGTTGTGGGGTCACTTCTCTAAGTGCAGTTTTGGGCGGAGCTGAAGTGGGGTCATGAGGTTGACTGGCTGAGATGACAGGGTGGGGATTACTCACGGGTATAGGCGAGGTTGTTGTTGGCGGCTGGGCAGTGGTGGTGGAGACAGGTGTGACAGTGGTGGGGGTGACAGGTGTGGTCGGAGGGTGTGTGGGTGTGGCATGTGCATGTTGACGGTGGGTGGGGGCGTGTCGTTTTCGTTTTTGGGAAAACGTTGCTGGGGCCCACCATTTGGTCCGGGTCACACGTCTGCCAGATCGTCTACATGGAGGCTGGAAAAGAGGTTGATTCAAAGCAATGGAAGGATTTGAGCCAGTAGAGTTATAGATTTTTCTGGGGAGGGTGGGGGGGGGAGATGATAGGTTTGTTAGTTATGGTTATGGACGAAGGTGACTTCGAGGTGGAAGTAGAAAGTAGAGAAGGTTTAGTGCAGGGTTTAGGTATTCTGGATGGTAAGTCTACTTTTGGAGAACTCGTTTCTGATCCGGATGGGGAAACCTTAGAAAAAGTTGGTGAGTTGTGTTGAGTGGTTGTTGAAGGAGGAGACATACTTATGTCAACTTCAGGTGATACAGGAGTTATAGACGGGGTGGGGGTGTGAGGTAAAATTTTTGGTGGTTTAGATTGGAGGATGGGGGGAGCGGAAAGGGTGCGTAAGGGGGGTGTGTTGGAGGTGGGGTGGTTGAGATGGTGAAGGTTAGAAGGAGAAATAGGGGGTAAACGAAGAGGGGATAGCTGTTTTGGAAGAGGTGATGGTGCTAGTCGAGGAGTGATGAGGAGGGGTTGGGGGGTCAAAGGTTCTGTTGTACTTAGGGTTTGGTCATTATTCACAAGGCATGGGTTAATAGGGTCAGGGTCAGCAAGCATGGTTACATTTTCATCAATGGGTTGGAACCGGCGTACATATCTGTTTCGGTAGGTGCGTGATTCTCCGTAGTAGTTAATGGTAACCTGGTAACAATTAGGAACGGTGAGTATTTAGAATGGACCCTTATACCTACTGTAGGTCTAAGCTTAGATGGTACGGGTAGACTAGCTACCATTAGTAAATCGCCTACGTGGTGAGGGCTAACTTTCGGGATTTCGTCTGGCTTGAAATCTAGGAGGTACTGTAATTGGCGGAAACGGTTTTTCAAATGCACAAGGGACTGATCAGGGTTGGAGGAGGGCTCATACGGGACACACACATGACGTAAGGGAAGGAGGAGGAGGGGAAATCCCGTCTTGGCGGGGGCAAGTGTTGATTCCCCATTGCACTACTTTGACTTGGCTAGGTCAGTCAGAGGTGTTCATTTGCTGTAATCGGGTTCTAATCTGATTGACAATGGTGCGGTGGCTCCTTTCACAAAATCGAGTTGCCCTGGTGCCAGTAGGGAGAGGAATGGCTGATTTTGAACCCACACATTTGTGAAATTTGAGTCCAAATGTGTCCTGTGAACTCGGGGGCGTTGTCAGAGTAAATAGCTTCGGGTAGGCCGAAATAGGGAAAGACGTGTTGTATCATCGCTTCGGCCACTGAGAAGGCAGGGTGGTCTTTAGCTGGACAGGCAATAACGAATTTTGAATATGTGTCCACGAAGGTGATTATATATTTAAATCCTTTGACACCTTCAAGGGGACCCATTACGTCTACGGCAAGTAATTGCCAAAGTTTGGAGGCGACAAGTTTGCCGGAAGGTCCTGGGGTGCGGGTACGGGCTTTACCTAAAGCACAAGTTCTGCATGCTTCTGTGACTTTTTAGCTGTGATATAAGGGGAGGGGGTCCAATACACTTGCTGAAAGGTGGAGTTGAGTTTACGTTGAGCTAAATGAATGCCATTATGGGCGTGCAAAGATTGCATTGCAAGGAGGGCAGTCTGGGGGCTATGGACAATTTTCCCGTCAGGAGTGTACAGGTTGTCTCCTTTTCTCTGAAGCTGTTAAAAAAGGTATCTGGCTATCCAGTCGGGTTTCTGTTGTTGTTGAAATTGTTGCAAAAGGATTTGCTGTTCTTGATCTACGGAATTTTGATGGTGGATAGCTAGGATAGGATAGGTTTCGTTGTTAGGGGGGGTAGGGTGGGTCTCAGGTATGGTGGGGGCAAAGGGGAGCCTAGAGAGAGCGTCGGCGTGTGTGTGAAGTTTACCAGGCCGATAAGCTATCTCGAAGTTAAACTCTTCAAGGGATTCGCGCCATCTGACAGTTAAGACGTTTTTAGTATCGGACTTTCTGAGCCATTGGAGGGCGTGGTGATCGGTAATTAGCGTGACTTTGACGACAGCAAGGTAGGCATTGAAATACTGAAGGGCCCAAATGATCCCCAGACATTCTCGTTTTGTGACAGGATAGTTAATCTCAGCAGGATTAAGGGTTCGGCTGGCACAGGCAATAATGTGCTCGCGTCCATCTCTGGTTTGACCGAGTACTGTTCCGATACCAAACTGAGATACGTCTGTACACATAAGAAAGGGTTGCTAGTAATCTGGGCAGGACAAGACTGGGGAGGCTACTAAATGGTCTTTTAAAGAGTGAAAGGCTTGTAAACGTTGAGAGGTCCACAAGAAGGGCTCTTCTTTTCTTGTTAAGTCATGTAGGGGTTTGGCGATGGTGGGGGGGGGGGGGGGGGTTGATGGCACTAATTGCTTTGAGTTTATTGGGATTAGGGGCGATTCCTTGCTCGGAGACTACATGACCTAAGAATTTAACTTCCTTCTGAGCTAAAGTACACTTGGTGGGTTTTAGTTTTAACTGTGCCTATTCGATTCTTTGGAACACTTGGCGAAGACGTTGGACATGTTCTGCCCAAGTTTTCCCAAATACAATTATGTCATCGAGATAGGCTAAACAGGTTTCCCATGTTATTCTTTGTAACACAGATTCTATGAGCCTGGAGAAAGTGGCAGGGCCATTACAAAGGCCGAACGGCAGCACAGTAAACTCATAGAGTCTCCCCTGACTGGTTGCGAAAGCCGTTTTCTGTTGGTGTTCCGGAAGTACTGGGGCTTGCCAATATCCAGCCTGAAGGTCGAGGGTGGTAAACCATTTTGCACCTAGCGAGGAACCTAGAGAATCGTCAATACGAGGGAGAGGGGGTGGCATCTTTGATCGTTATGTCATTGAGTTGGTGATAGTCTATGCAAAACCTAGTGGAGCCATCTTTCTTGCGGACTAATACTACAGGGGAGGACCACGGGCTGGTAGAGTCTTTGAATAAGCCCGTGTCTAACCTCTCTCTTACCTGGGCGTCTTCCTCTTGTCTTTGTATGGGATTCTCTCTACGGATAGGTTGTCTAATTAGTTGCCCTATCGTATGAATGGGGTGGTGGAGCACGTTAGTTTTCCCGACGTCTCGGTTGGATGTGGCGAAGATGTCTTGGAAAGAAGTCATCAAGTCACGTAAGTCGAATTGTTGTTGGGAGGTCAAGTGAGGAGGTATGTCAGGGAATTAGAAGGGGGTGGGGGGGTCTTGTTCATTAGCTAAAGTTAATTCTTCCTCGTGGGTCTCTAGCTCTCCGATAGCTAATCCTTTAGGTAAGGTAAGGGGTTGATCTGATATATTCGCTATCTTGATACAACTGAGTTTATAGGGAATAATGGCAGGGGCGGTTAGACAATTATGATGAAATGGACTTTGAAGGTTAGGGGTAATTATGACGTCACCAGGTAACGTAGGTAGAATGGGAATCCACTTTTCATGGTGAGGGGGTAGCATCACGGCCTTTGAGGTAACAGCCTGAGCGGTCTTGATAGTGCGGATGGCCTGGGAAGGGTTAAATTAATTCAAGAGTGGGCTTCGGAGGTTAGAAGGGGTTCTTTTGTTACTGTTTTTTGTTTTGTTTTTCCAACTGGGGGGTGGAAAGTCAAGGTCCTGTTACCACAATTAATAGTGGCATCTAAAGTAGTCAACAGGTCGAAACCCAAATATCCATTGTACTTGGTTTCTTGGGAGGGAAATATCATAAAAGAATAGTGTTTACCATGATCAGAGAGGGGAGTGCGAACATAGAGTGGCTTAGTTTTCCCATGATTTGGAATGGTATCATCGTTCGCTTCAATTAAAACTATGGTGGAGGGTTGAAGGGGGCCAAAAGGAATTTTGTTTTTGTTATAGAAGGAAGAGAAAAGACAGGAACGCGCTGCGCCTGTGTCTACCAAGAGTTTAGGTTTGATCCTATTTATGGTGAGTTTAGGATAAATGGGGGGTTTACCCTTGCCTGTCCCATCATGAGCCCCTGCCAGCTTGGAGGTCTATTCACAGGAGCAGATTAAAAATCCAGGCTATCTTGACATTTTGCGATTTCCTCTACTGCCTCAATTCCCTCTGTTATTTCACTCTCTCCACTTCCCTCTTCTCCGGCAGTCCAATCCTCGATTACTATAGCAACGCGCCGGGGCTTTACCCACGGAATTTGGCTCCAAAACTGAGGCATTTTGGGGCGACGTTTCACTAGTTCCCCAAATGATTTTTTTAGAGCAACAAGGGGGCACCTGGGAGTACATGGCTTCCAGTCTGAGGGTCAAACTCTGGCCCATTCCTCCATTTTGTCTTGGGAACGGTTAAATGCAGGAGGTGAGGGAAAATTTATAGGAGCCTGAGGTTGAGTAGTTGTCCGGCTAATCACGGCTATTTTATCTGTCTCCTGTGTCTGTTTCAAAGCTAAGATACACCGAATTACTGGCATGTCTATGTCATAACCCGTGGGCTCTGCTATGGCAAAATGATCTCTCACCGGGGTGGGCAGTATCTTCAACAAAGCCCTAACCACACTCTCTTTTCTTTTAACAGCAGTCTCCGTGGGTAATGCGTCAGAGCCAGTTGGTTCAACTGGTTAATCGTGTAATCTAAATTGCCGGCGAATTTAACCTGATGAAGCTGTCTATCTGCTACAACTCTACCTAGAGATGGGTTGATTGCTGAGGTGGTGTAACTTTCAAACTGGGCCCACGTTAGTTGGGCAGAATCACGTACAAAACCTGACACTAGGAACATAGGACTGCCTAACTTCATGACAACAGTGTGGATTTTCGTATTGTAATCGTCCTGGAATACAATGTCCAGGACAGGTTTCACAAGTTCAAGATAAGTGACTATATCATGGTCCTCTGGTATAAATGGAATAATTTCTAGTGATTTTCCCGCCTTGATGATTCGTGTATTGGTAAAGATTGAGACTAATTAAAATCGGAGTCGCTATGCCGTGTTGGGACACAGCGGCCACAAGTGTTATGCCGGGTAAAAATATATGCCCATATAAGTCAGTTCTCTCTTTCCACTCTAGGAAAACTTTTAAGAACTATACCACTCAGCAGGAACACAGCTGACTCCAGATATGCAATTATAAATTTTCTCAATCTCCACCAATGATACAGAATACACGGTTGGGTTTCACAATATTTTATTTCACTTTGTATCAGGGTACTGGCATGGATAGTAAATAAATAAAGGGTAGAGCCGTATTTATATTGACATACTCTCGAACCCCCTTCAAAAATGAATAATAGTATTCTTAAAGTATGGATGGTATACAATCAAGTTATGATAATAATCAATAAATCACAATTGAATAAACATATGATGAATATATATACATATAGTATAATTGCTAACAGAGCGGTCAGTCTCAAAGGGTAGCTGATATCCTGAAGGTCAAGGTTAACGCACGGTAGAAAGTGACTCGGGGTAAGGTAAAAAATACTTGGGTCACATCGTCTCGGACAAATATAAAATATAAAATAAGAATATCAGCTGATGGGTGAATAACTAAACAGTTATAAATAATAAGAGAGGTTTTATTTCTCTACTAACCTATATGGTTAGATTTGATAATAATAGTTCAGGGAACTAAGCAAATAAATATTAGTCTGGTGTGGCAGACTGAGTCCTCGGCATTGAAATATTAATGCGATACGGACAACATAGAATTACTTAGAATTCGAATTAAATTTTTAAACTGGTTTCGAACCCAGGAAACATGAATACAATGAGTCTAACTGAGGGACACAATAGATGGCACTCTCTGTGAACATTTATACACTACTTTACGTGCCCTGATAATCCGATTAACTAAGTATTAGATCAGTCAGGGGTGTTCACAACATTTACGTGTAGTGTGCCGGTAATCAGGCCGAACAGATATATATAAACACCTGAGTGGCAATATACGAATATATATTACTCAGTTTATACATATATCAATCCTTGGATAGCGTTTGTATGTACTCTCGACACGAGTAACGAAAGGACTTAAAGTGATAATAAAGATTATTACGTAATTACGTAATTACGTTAATTTGAAGACATAACATATCCTACACAACCTTTGCAATAATCACGAAACACAATAAGTAAACAAGAAGCACATAATTTGAGTTGGAGTATCGTAGAGATCTGACACACGTGGGGGGCGACAAAGTGTGTGGCCCGTCTTGGCCTGTTGCCAAGGGGGGAGGCCTGGGGATACCCTCGCACAGGTAGCACTAACGTAGGGTCACTGATGCTGGGGTCACACATTCACGTATATGCTCCCGTATGCTCCCGTACGAAGGTTTATTGGTAGTTGGCAACCGAATACGTAAAACGTAAGGGCTTAGTACGCAAAATGTAAATATAATTGTGTCTAGTCGTGGGGGTTGGTACGCATGGCGGGCGTAGCCACGCTGGTCTTGGAGGTGGATGGTGCGGCCATGGTCGCCCGGTATGTTTTGGATTTCGAATCAGATACGGGGCTCGCGCTCACGTATGTCAAAAGTCGGGAAAGCATACGTTTTACCTGGCTAGCTGCTACGTCTTACGGGTGCAGCCCCGTAAAATGTAGCAGCTAGACAGGTAAAACGTAAGTTCCTCCCGCCAATCGTACAATGTTCACGTAAAACGGGAAAGTGAAAGTAAGTCCGGCCGCATCTGGCTACACCGCTGCACTGCGTGCAGCGGTGTACGGGGGGTAACGCGGCAACGTTGTACGGGGGGTATATAAGAAGGAGCGGGGGACACTCCCGTCATACCTCTCACCACACCGGAGCAGCAAACAACAAGCCAACCCTGCCACCTGCTTGCCACCCTCTGCACCCTGCCCTGCCCTGCTTGCCACCCTTTGCACCCTGCCCTGCCCTGCTTGTCACCCTCTGCACCCTGCCCTGCCCTGCCCTGCCCTGTACCATGCAGAAGAAAGGCGTGAAGAAGGCCAGGAAGGCTTCCCCTGCCACCTCGACGTCTGACACATCACCTGGTGACCCCTCTCAGCCCGGCCCCTCCAACTCTGACCCCTCTCAGCCTGGCCCCTCCAACTCTGACCCCTCTCAGCCTGGCCCCTCGACGCCTGAAGATGAAATTGTTTTCGACCTCGGCCCCGATAGTGGAGAGCTCGAGGTTGAAGTGGATGATGAGACTGATGATGAGGAAGAAGAGGAGGAAGAAGTAGAACCTGCACCTACCAACAGCCAGGCTCCAACAAAGAAACGGCGCAGGAAGAAGACGAACGTGATACTAACGGAGGAGACGGAGAGGATGCTGGCTGATTGGATTGAGCTGGATGTGCCTTTCATTTATGACAAGGGGGACCCCAGGCACAAGAACAAGGAACATATAGAGTCTGTATGGGCGGAGAAGGCTGCGACCATGGATCCACCAATGACCGCCTTCGATTTGAAGACCTGGTGGGGATCTCTCCGCTCCAGGTTCGGCCGGCTCAGCAAGTTGAAGAGTGGTGATGGGGCCAAACGACTGACTGAGAGGGAGAAGTGGATCCTCAGCATGTTCCACTTCATGAAGCCACACATCGTCCGTCAAAAGAAGCCCCGGTCACTTGGTATGCCTCAGGTACGTTGATATTTTTTATGTTTTCAAACCCTTCCACAGTGACAGTGTCAGTTTTAGGTTATTTTCGTAATTATTTTGCTTATAATGATGCTATTATTGTGTTCAATTTATCGTGTTAAACTTCAAATATTTGTTAATGAAACGCATAATAACTCAAACCAGTTTATTCATGTTATTTTAAAGGTTACAAGGATGAATGCTTATGTTGAATTTTATTTTAAATGTTATTTACATAAATAAGTACATGTTACTAATTCTACATTCATGTCACAACAGTCTGCTGCCCAGGCTGCAGCACCGGTGCCTGCTGCTGTTCCTGTCGCTGACCGCACCCCAACACCTCCTGTCCCAGTCTACGAGGTGGATGACCCTTCTGCCGGCAGTCAGGAAGAGGAGGACACACCCCCAGCCATCGCCCAGCCTGCACGGAAGGTGAAGAAGGGGAAGCCTCCTGGTGCTGTCCCTTCAACGTCAACACACGGGACCCTGGAGCAAGTGAGTAGAGAAAATATTAGTTACATTGTTCATTGGTGGCACCCACTTGCAATTCCATGCTATTATTAGATAAAGTGTTTCTGTTTCCAAAGTTATTACAATAACATAAATTAATAATAATACTAAAGATGTCATGATTTCACACCATACTATCGACAATAACTTTGAACATATTTTGTTCCCACAATACCACATTTCATTGGTTAAAATAAATTTGTTGTCAAATATGAAAATATTATGTTTCGTGTGTTTAATGTTCTCTTGTTTCTTGTTAAAGGTCCTCGTGAATTCTGAGAAGCTGCGCCAGAACCTGGGTCAGGCGTTCGATGTGGTCGAGGACCAGGACCATAAGTATTGGCGCTACTCCCTGGAGGGCATGGTGAAAGACTGTGTGGGGCTGCCTCCAGCTTATAACACCACACTCAAGTTGGAACTGTTGGCAGCCAACGACCGGTTCAAGGTTGCCCATGCGGAGGGAGTGCCCCGGCCTGGTCCGGACCTCTTGCTCCACGCCCACAGGAGCTTTGGCTTTCCGGCGCCCCTACCCCAACCCGTGGCACAGCAGCATCCGACAGTGATGTACCAGGGCACTCCGGCAACCACCCTGCCTCATCCCACCCTGTCGACCAAGCCCCAGCCTGGTCTTGGGGGCATCGTGCTAGCTGCACACCCGGTTGCAGCCTTGAAGTCGTTGCTGGTGCAGCCACCTGTAACGACACCCCCTCGCCAATTCGTCTCGCCTACTGCCTCCACACCCAGCCAACCGTCTTTCGACCTGGGGCAGTTTGGCAACACATTCCTAGAAATGCTGATGGCTCAAAAATCACCTGCACCTGTCATTGTAGGTACGCCTGTGTCTGCCATAGATCCCCTGAATGAGACACAGGAGATCCCCAAGCATTAATCATACCCTCTGTATGTATATATATATATAAATGTTAATGTGTATTTGTTAAAAATATATGTATTTGTGTAATGACGTGTGTGTTTCTATTTTCAATATTTTATCATAATTGTTGATTAATAAGATGACAAATAAAATCTATAATGAAAGTAATGAGCATACAAAATAAATAATTCATTTAAACGCAATAATGATAATATGGTTAATACTAATTATGAAAATCATTGATGGACAACTTACATTAAATATAACTGTTAGACATAAAGTACAAAACAAAGGTAACATGGAAAACATAGCAAAATTGAATGCAATTAGAAAGTCAAAGATGTAAAATTAAATAAGCATAGTACAATTTAAGTACACATATAATTTAAACAAAATAGGAAGAACCTAAACATTAGAGAAAATGCACTTTCAAAGATACAATTACAATACAAAGCAAACTAGCAAAGCCTCGATGTATTTAAAAGTAAATGTAACTCACCTAAATCCGGCCATCCTGCCAAGCCACAGATCCTTGAGGGGAATTGAAGTAGGTCTTGAGGTAGTTGCGTTGAGCCTTGGCAAGCATGGTTGCAGTGTTGCGGGTCACGGGTGGGATGTTGTTTCCTACAGGTGGGTCAGTCCTCCAGGCGGCAGGTATGAGTTGGTGGGTGTGTGGGTCCTCTTGATCTACCTCTGATTGGGGTGGGCATCGGCCTCGTAGGATGTTGTGCAGAATGCATGAGGCCAACACAACAACCTCTACACGTTCAGGTTTTAGATATATTGCAGTGTGGAAAACCCGGAAGCGGTTGGCAAGAATGCCAAAGGCGTTCTCTACCGTCCGGCGGGCCCTGCTGATTCTGTAGTTGTATATTCGTTCCTGCTTCGTGAGGGATCGTAGGGGGTAGGGCTTCATCATGTAGGCGCGCAGAGGGAATGCATCATCACCTACTAAGAAGTATTCCGTGGGTGGTCCAGTGGGGTCGGTAGAGATGACCTCGGCGGGTGGCAGATTTGCGTCCTGTTTCTCAAGCAAGTTAGACAGACTGGTGTGTGCAAAGCCACCACCATCAGACTCTGACCCTATGGCACCAACGTCGACGTATATGAACTTGTAGTTGGAGTCAACAATTGCCATCAGGACAATGGAAAAAAACTTCTTGTAGTTGAAGTAATATGTGCCACCAAAGTTTGGGTTTCGGATCCGAATGTGTTTGCCATCAATGGCTCCTACACAATGAAGCAGATTCCATCGTTCCTCATAGCCGCTGGCAACCTCCTTCCATGCAGCAGGCGATTGTGGCGTCTTGATCTCCTGATCTCCGTAGACAGAAATGATGGCCTGGCAGGTGTCGGGAACAATTTGGCTGATGGTGTTGTGGGCAACACGAAAGTTGTATTGCAGGCTCTTATATGAATCACCCGTAGCGAGGAAACGTAGGGTGATGGCCACTCGCAGTCCAGGAGGAAGGGGGTTCCGCCAGAATGTAGGTTTCCTCAGAATGAGGGGTGTGACACGTTCCACTATCTCATCAAATAGTTGTTTATCTACCCGGGTGAAGTTTTTGTACAGTTGTGGACATTCTGTGGCCAACTCTTGCATCAGCTTCTCATAATGGCCATGTTCAGGCCTTCGTTGTAGATATGGCCACACCCACACTGTCCTCTTGCTCCATTCCTTCTTCTTCTCTTCTTCTTCTTCATGGATGTGGTTTGCTATTGCAAGCAGTTCTAACATTTCTATGTAGGAAATGATCCATTGAATGAGCCGGGTGTTATGCCTGTTCTCCGGTTTGATTAGGGAGTTCACCATCTTGAACTCCTCCAGGATGTATTCCGTGATGTTCTTCATGGTGCCGAGTCAGGAGTGGGAATGGGAACGTTGTGGCCAGCCATGCCCTTTTCTAGTTCCCAGATTCCAACCAAGACATACGTGGTTGACAAAGACTGTCTTTGTCTGTGTTTGGACAGACGGGGTGTGCCTACGATTGTCCGGACACGGTCCACGTAATGCCTACAAACTCACAAGACGTACGGCCTCAGCTACGTATATCTTTTGGGGGCGTGGCCATGGGCGTGGCCTGTGTTCCCGCAAATCGGGCAGCCCAGGCGGACTAACGGGGACATGCTTACGCAAGTCGCAAGCACGTACGTAGCTCCATACGACTACATTACGTCTGACGTAACACTGGCCCCGTTACGGTACGTATGTCGGGAAGTGCAATAGTCTTCCTCTATACGGGCGTACACGGCCGGACTACGCCCGTCATTACACAAAATTGGCGATCACGCCTGACGGGAGCATACGGGAGCGATATACGTGAATGAGTGACCCCAGCATTACGGTATAGCCCTCACACACTCTCTCGTCTACACCGTACAGCTTGCAGGGCACGATCTAGGAGGATTTTGGCTAGCCTCCACAGAGTGTGCTATCCGATCGAGTTGTTCACGTATACTCCCCCACAGGTTACCCATGGGACACAGTGCCTCGACTTGCCTAACTTTACTCTACCCTGATTTTGGCTAGGTAGTAACGAACTTTACGGAGAGTGACAAGTCGATGGATTACGGAACATGAGAGGTATGCGAAATCTTGTGTTTTATTTATTGCGTGGTTGTTTAAAGCCTTAAAAATACAATGCATAAATTATATGGTTATGTGTGGAATGGTATGTGTTATTTATTTATAATAAGAGTAACTAACCTACAGCTTAGGTGTACATAGGATAAATCATTTACAGTATTGGAGGCCTCTCTCTATTTTGAGGCTTGTGTGGAACGGTTTGTTTGTGTTCTCGTTTGGTTGAATTATAGACATAGTCTCGCCTAGCAGTCGTAGTAATGCATGGAACCGCCAGGGTGACTGGAGAGGAATGACGGAGGTTGATGTCTCATTTGCATAAACTCCTCCTCCGAGTAGTCTAAATTGGGCCCAGGTGCAGGCGGCCATTGTTTACCTGGCGCCTGAGGGCACAAGGCAGCAACTGTGGTGGATGTCCCGCAAGTTTCTTCTAGAGCTGTGAAATGGGGGACTGGTGTATTTGGTTGTTGTTGTCCATGGGAGGCTGCTTCCGGTCTCTCTTCCCGTTCCTTATGGAGGCAATTTTGTACACAGGAGTTGTTGGTCCTGCCGTTGATGGGAATGGGTTTGCGGTCTTCTTGGGCGATATATTTTCTAGCCCTGTCATCTCAAATACATACAGTATAATCTGGCTACCAGTGCTTAAACCCATTGGTAAGATACCATCCACTGCTAAAACAAGAATACAAAATAATGTAAACAGCAACAGATAAACTAGTCCTCGATGTTAAGCAAAGGAAATGAAGCACATGCACCGGTATGTACATGACTCATTTACGTTACCCTTAATCAGTTATATAAATGTAGTAGGTGAGGTTTCTTAATCAGTTATATAAATGTAGTAGGTGAGGTTTCTTAATCAGTTATATAAATGTAGTAGGTGAGGTTTCTTAATCAGTTATATAAATGTAGTAGGTGAGGTTTCTTAATCAGTTATATAAATGTAGTAGGTGAGGTTTCTTAATCAGTTATATAAATGTAGTAGGTGAGGTTTCTTAATCAGTTATATAAATGTAGTAGGTGAGGTTTCTTAATCAGTTATATAAATGTAGTAGGTGAGGTTTCTTGATCTGTCTTTAATTACTTACCAACCATTTTGAAAACGTGTCCTCTTGTGTAATAAGACTGGTCAACTGTAAAGTAATTGTGAACATCTCGTATATCATGGCCCTTTATGATTGTATATACTTGAATTTAATCACCCCTCATTTTGCACTTAGCAAGGAAAAATAGGCTCAAATCTTTAAGACACTTCTAATACGGTATATTTCTCAGTGTTGATGTTTGGTAACCTTTCTCTGACCTTACTTCAATATATTTTGTATGTTTTGGCTATGTGTATGAAGGAGACAAAATTTAAAGCTTCCTGTAACAAGTGCCCCCCCCCCCCCCAAACAAGTTTGAAAGAGTGATATAGAGCAACATCAAATTACATGAGAGTTATTTTAGGTGTGTGGGAAATAACTGTGTTGTGCTGTGAAATGAATAGGATGGGTAGGTGTTTGTGAGAGTTAGCTGGATTACTCTCTGTGTAGGTGAGGCACACAATACAAAGTGGGGGAAGCCAGGCAAATGAAACAGGAGTTCCAGCAAATCCTTATCACATGCCTATGTGCCGTCCTCCCCTCTCTTATCCTCCCTTTATCCTCCCCTCAGTTACTAACCCATCTGTCCCCTACTAACTTCCCAATCCTGCCACGGACATTAGTTCCAGGGCAGTAGTTCCCTTTCCAATGTTCCCTTACCCACTCTAAACCACTGTTTGGACACTTGATCCTCAGTGTTTTGGAGGACAAGCAGCCTAGAAGGGTCACTATAATTGTTGTTGCTTGATTTCCTTTGTACTCCTTTGTACTTTGTACTCCCCTGGGTACTGCCCTGCTCTATTGGTGCCTACAATATCCCCAAAGTAAGGTATGGAGACCAAAATTGCACACATTACTCCAAAATGGGGGCAGGGCCTAGGAATCCTCCTCCCCTTGTATAATTCTCCTACTCGATGAAACAAAGAAACGGGCGAGGGAACGCAAATGTGGTTCTGGACCCTGAGAATAGGAAATTTAAATGTTGTTTCTGTTCGGTCTCTGTCTAATTTCGGCCACCCCCAGCAATGGGGTATGTGCCTGAGTATATATATATACACACATACATACCCCAAAATTATACATACAACGGTTGAATTATTTTGTTTTTGATTCGAATTAATTTAACCTCTCAATGAGTCTTAAGAACTGTATTTGTTTTTTTAATCAATGTTGACACGTGGAGGGTGCGCTTATACCTGGACAATATTGCAAGTTATAGCTATCTGTGATTTTGCTGGCGTCGGGCAATTTTCACATATTTGTTATTCCATGATTGTAATGTAGATGTTCTCAACCCATGGCAGAAAAACAAAACAAAATACAAAACAACTATACTTAGTGTACCTTGGATAGCAGAGATATAACCTGAGAGCCAGGCCGGGCCTGCCCTTAATTTGCTTATTTTTGCGTCTTACTCTGTTCATGCACTTCTCCCTCTACACCTTCTGGAAGGCAGATCTCACTCTCTCTGCTGTCTCATCCATAGTTCTATCCTTCTCTATCTATTCTAACCCTCTCTCTATTTATCCACCCTTCCCAATATCCATCATTCAGTATTTTTTTAACCTCTCTATCCTATTTTCCCTCACTCAATCTTCTAAGATCGTCGGTCATCCTTTCTTGATTCTCTATTATCTATGTCCTACTATCTTTCTTTGTCTGTTCTTCCTTCCTCTCTGTGTATTCTAATTCTCAATTTCCCTTCTTTATTTCCTTCCATCTCCATCCTTCTTTCTTTTATCTCACTGATCGCATTTCTGTTACATTATTTTGTCTGTCTCTATATTATAATATGTATCTGTATTTCTTCTCTTCATCCGTCTTTCCTCTATCTATATCCTCTTTGTGTCCAACTCTCTCCTCTCATTTCCTCTCTATTCCTGCTCCTTCTCTCTCTCTCCTTGTTCCCAACTCAATTTGTTCTCCCTCTTCCTACCTAAATTCTGTATTCCCCATCCTCCATATCCCTATGTTCATCTTTATTTACCCTTCTCTCTCTCTCCCTCTCATTCTCCCACCCCTCAGTGCGGTTGACTAACTTATTCTTTCTCTCACATCATGTCCAAAACTGATCAGTGTTGATCTTTTGCCCTGTGTGTGTGTATGTGTGTGTGTGTGTGTGTGTGTGTGTGTGTGTGAAAGACAATGCATTTGGTATAATCTCTCTTTATCTCATCCATTTCCATTCACATGTTTTCCTTTTTTTCCTACGAATTTCCCTTTCTCATATATTCCTCTCTAGCCTTCCTTACCCTTTCCCAGCTCCTCACTTGGCTCATATTCGTTTATTGTTCCTCATCATTGTTAGCCTCAGGGATGGGGCATCGAGTGAGGTATTAAGTATCAGTGAAGTGATGAGCACGAGCTGACTTGGTTGTTTTGGACACGTGGAAAGAATGGATAATGAGAACTAGGTGAAGAAATGCCGGACTGAGAGCGTGGAAGTAGCTGTCCGTAGACGTAGACCAAAAAAGACGCGGGATCAGGTACTCAGGTCCGACAACAGAGGCAACCCATGACAGGTTTGCCTGGAATACCGCCATTTTGGACATGAGACTGTACCCACACACACACACTGTGGACGAAACGGTCTTTAAAGTTGTATGTATATATATATATATAATATATATATATATATATATATATATATATATTTATATATTTATATATATAGATATATATATATATATATATATATATATATATATATATATATATATATATATATATATATATATATATATATATATATATATATATATATATATATATATATATATATGTATATATATATATATATATATTGACAGGACCCTGGCGGCCACGAAGCAGTTGGCTCGCTTGACCAGAGTAGCAACAGTTAGTTTTTATGAATCTCAAGTCTCTAGTAGAATTATGGTTGTCTGTTGTTGCTTGATTTCCTTTAACTTCAAATATATCAGACAGCTCAAAAATTATGTACTAGTCATAAAGGAATCTTAGTATATATATATATATATATATATATATATATATATATATATATATATATATATTATATATACCGGTATACAGTATATATATATATATATATATATATATATATATATATATATATATATATATATATATATATATATAAATATATACCGGTATATATATATATCAAACTGGTAGAAGTAGATAAATGAGCACAAGCGAATTTGGATGCAATTCCAAGGCTTATTACCAGCGAAGCGTTCTCCTGTATTACAAATATTACTGCACATATATATTACCAGCGAAGCGTTCTCCTGTATTACAAATATTACTGCACATATATATTACCAGCGAAGCGTTCTCCTGTATTACAAATATTACTGCACATATATATTACCAGCGAAGCGTTCTCCTGTATTATAAATATTACTGCACATATATATTACCAGCGAAGCGTTCTCCTGTATTATAAATATTACAGCACATATATATTACCAGCGAAGCGTTCTCCTGTATTATAAATATTACTGCACATATATATTACCAGCGAAGCGTTCTCCTGTATCACAAATATTACTGCACATATATATTACCAGCGAAACATTCTCCTGTATTACAAATATTACTGCACATATATAATTATTCATTAGGAGTGTTTTATGAGAGAGAGAGAGAGAGAGAGAGAGAGAGAAAGAGAGAGAGAGAGAGAGAGAGAGAGAGAGAGAGAGAGAGAGAGAGAGAGAGAGAGAGAGAGAGAGAGAGAGAGAGAGAAAATATCATGAGCGAGAAACAACTACCACCAGGCAAACTTTGGCAACATTAGACAAATATATCACACAGCTGCAAGGATTTAGACATCCGAAAATGTCACAAATTTACAAACAATGACTCGCGAGATTTATAATTGCACCGCCGGCAAGAACTGGGGCGAGGAGAATTGTGTTTTCTTTATTTTTTATATATTGGTTTTCTTAAAAGCATTTGTCTATCTGTGTCTTTGAAATAAATTCCACCAAAGATAGGGAACATCAATTTCATTTAAGCAGAGCTGGGTCAATTAATTTTAATCTCTCTATTATATATATATATATATATATATATATATATATATATATATATATATATATATATATATATATATATATATATATATATATATATATATAATAATATATTATAATGTTCCCTCCACCAACCGACTTTACTCCTAAACTCAATTAATGAAATCAAGAAATACAGGTGGCAGTCCAGGGATTCGACCCTAGGATGCTCACACCGAAATTCAGTGCATTTATCCATTGCGCTACGAAGACATATATATATATATATATATCTATCTATCTATCTATCTATTGCCTGACGCCGTGATCCACGAAGGGGTGGCCACGAACGAACCGCCCCCATGCACCTCTGTCCCAAGTCAGTCGACGCCCCTCCCCCCAACCAGCACCGCCCTCGTTCATGTACTTCCTCACTCCATCCTTCCACCTCATATTCGGTCTACCTCTCCCTCTCTGTCCCTCCACCTCGCTCTCGTACACCCTCTTAGTCATTCTCTCGCTTTCCATACGTTCCATATGGCCGAACCATCTCAAGTTGTTCCTTTTCACACTTTCCAGCACATCTACCTCCACACCACACCTCCTTCTTACTTCCTCATTAGTCTGTCTATCCCTCCATGTAACTCCGCATGCACTCCTTAAGTAATTCATTTCCACTGCTCTCACTCTTGGTCTGAGTCTCTCAACCAACGTCCATGCTTCACTTCCGTAAGTCAGTGTTGGGATTACCACACTGTCATGCAAGGACTTCTTCACTTCCATACTGACCACCCTATTTCTTGTTACTGCTTTTAGCGTTCCTACAACCCTCTTCCCCTGTTGTACCCTCTCCCGCACTTCTTCATCCATAGTCCCATCTTTACTCAACACACTGCCCAGATACTTAAAAGAGTTGACGATCTCCATAGCCTGACCGTTCAGCTTCACCTCACACTCTGTGACTTCACCCCTTTCGAAGACCATAACCTTGCTCTTCCCCGTATTTACCTTCAAATTCCGTTTTTCGCACACTGTTCCAAACTCATTTACCAGACCCTGCAACTCCCATTCATTATCACTCATCAGAACTGTATTATCCGCAAACAGTAGTATAGGTAGCTTCCACTCAATTCCCTCCCTTTTCAGCGATACACCAACATCCACTGCTCTTGATAGTATTTCTTTCATGACTCCATCCATATATACAGTAAACAACCACGGGGACATCACACACCCCTGTTTCAAACCAACATTCAGGTCAAAGAACTCGCTCTGCTCACTCTTCACACGTACTGCCGCCTTTGCACCCTCATACATGCTCTTCACTGCTTTCAGCAACTTGCCCTCTACTCCGTATATTCTTAGTACTTTCCACAATCCTTCTCTATCCACTCTGTCATAGGCCTTCTCCAAGTCCATAAAGGCAACATACACCTTTTGTTTCTTCTCCAGATACTTCTCCACAGCACAATTGAGGGTAAAAATCTGATCTACACATCCTCTTCCCTTCCTAAAACTTCCCTGCTCGTCGCCTATCCATTTCTCCGTTCTCACTCTCACTCTCTCAATCACAACCCTACTGTATACCTTCCCTACTATGCTTAGAAGACATATTCCTCGGTGGTTACCACACACTCCTCTTTCCCCTTTGCCCTTATATAGGGGGACTATTATATATATATATATTATATATATAAATATATATATATATATATATATATATATATATATATATATATATATATATATATATATATATATATATATATATATTTATATTTCCTGGCAGACAGGGCTCTTTAACCATGGTAGGCAACCCTGATGAAAAACTGGAGCAAGCTAGGACTCAAGCTTTGGACAGTAACTAGCCTAGGATAAAGGAACATCTGATCACAAACCCATATAATAATACCGTATGATCCTAATGTTTAAGATGTCTCTAATTGGCAAAATGGTGAATGCTTCATATATATATGGAGTACCGTTATTAACGCCGTAGACAGTATAGACTGTGTAGACCAAAGCACGCCTATATGTACGATCCCACCGTAAATACTGAATAAAGTGGCACAAAAGTCCATATCTCGCTAGAAACGATATGGCAAGGGAGGTGTGGTGGAGTGGTAATGCCACTGGAATGGTAATCCAATGGACCAGGGTTCGAATACCGATATGTCATTGGGAAGGTATTATTGGTATGGAATTTGTGCTGTACCTAGTATCAGTGCATTACCACAAAGCCAATCTAAACACCAAACAAAAAAACTCATTGCTCCCTGATTAAATAGCATTGTGTGAATATTCCCATATTCAAAAATATGCTACAGGGGGACAATGCCTAGTGAGTTCATTGCTCAATAGGTGGAGTTCTGAGAGTGAGGGTCCGAGTCTAGGGGGTGAGAAAGTGAACCACTAGCTGGAGCGAGGCAGCTTCAGATAGGGTTGCTTCGAGCCGTGAGTGGGCAAGTAAAAGCCCCATGCATCCTGCGAAGGCAAGATGGGAAGGGCTGGTTGCAGCTAAAAGTGGTTCACATGGCTCACCCCCCAGACTGGAATGTAACCTCACAGGCTTTACCGTTCAATGTATAATGGTTGAATGTACAGGCTGTCAGCCTATGCCCGAGAGGGAGTAGTTGGAAAATAGAAAAAAGAAAAGAAAATACTGCCACAACGTCCTTAAACAACTACGAATGTCACAATCAATGATAAACCGGTCGTTCCTGTTGGATTATCGTTACCTAATGGTCCAACCATATTGTCACCCGTGCCTACAAAGGTACAAGGGAAAACAAACAACAACAAAATATTTAATGATCCTTACGAGGCTGCTTGTAACTGAACTATGGATCCTATGTGAAAACAACAAATTATATCACAGTATAAAGTGGTGCAATTCTACACTCAATGGCACTACTATGCAGTCCATTCCATAAGTTTCCAACTCGATTAGAAAATATATGTTTGACTTCATGTGAGTGACAAGGGCTTTCCACTTATCTTACAACCCTTTCCTCTAGTGTAATTTGAGTGATCAATTGTGAAGTATTTGTTGATAACCATATTGACAATCTATTTTTTTGTTTTTGTTTTTTTTCTATATTCCAACTACTCCCTCTCGGGCATAGGCCTGTACATTCCACCGCTCAACACGGTGAAGCCCGTGAGGTCTTGTTCCAGTCTGGGGAGTTAGACATGCGAAGCATCCATCAATGCTCGAAGCAGCTCCATCTCTGAAGCGGCTGGTTGCTTCGCTCAAGTGCTTCACCGTCTCACCCTCCAGACTCAGACCCTCACTCTCAGAACGCCACTTAAAATCTATCTATCTATTGCCTGACACCGTGATCCCAGAAGGGGTGGCCACGAACGAACCACCCCCATGCATGTCTGTCCCCAGTCAGTCGACGCCTCTCCTCCCAACCAGCACCGCCTTCATCCATATACTTACTCACTCAAAGGGGAGGTGTGGTGGAGTGGTCTTGCCACTGGCCTGGTAATCCAAAGGTCCCGGGTTCAAATCCCGATGTATCAATGGGAAGATATTATTGGGATGGAATTTGTGTTGTACCTAGTATCAGTGCATTACCACAAAGCCCACCGAAACGTCAATAAAATACCCTCATTGTTCCCTGATTAAATAGCACTGTATGAATATTCCCATATTCAAAATATGCTATAGGGGTGCAATGCCTGGTGAGTTATCTGCTCAACAGGTGGCGTTGTGTGTGTGTAAGTGTGAGAGTCCGAGTGTAGTGGGTGAGACAGTGAAGCACGGGAACGAGATGGCTTCAGGGATGGGGTCGTTTCGGGCCATGAGTGAGCACCGTGCCTCATGTGAAGGCAAGATGGCAGGTGCTCGTTGTGCTCTACGTGCTTCACATGTCTCACTCCCTAGACTGGAACAAGACCTCACGGGCTTCACTGTTCATTGTAAAGCGGTGAATGTTAAGGCTCTCAGCCTATGCCCGAGAGGAAGTAAGTTGGAATATAGAAAAAAAAAAAAAAAAAAAAAAAACTCCATCCTTCCACCTCTCTTTCGGTTTACCTCTCCCTCCGTGTCCTTCCACCTCTCTCTCGTACACCCTCTTAGTCATTCCCTCGCTTCCCATACGTTCCATATGGCCGAACCATCTCAAGGTGTTTCTTGACAATACCTTTTACAATTTTAACCCTTATTTAGCGGCGAGCAACATAAGTCGAGTTAAATAAAGCTGGACTATGTGGCGGCGCTCGACATAACTCGAGTGGCAATTTCAGCACGTAATGTGGCTGAGAGAGAGAGACAAGTGGTGGCAGGAGACTAGCGAGCGTATGACTGCTCCAGACCACCGCGGCGAACCTACTGACACAAATCTCAGCTCCCTCCTCCCTCTCTCACTCGCTACATACTCAATTATGTACTGAAAGTACCGAATTACCTGCTTTTTGCACTCGCGTTGGACGGTTATTGCAAGAAAACTATCCATCATACAAGGATCGTTATGGTGTCATTCGAAAGCTCTGTTTATGCCCTTTCAGGGATAGGTACTTGTTTTACGTTCTGGGTCTTATTTAGGCATGAAAATGATCACGTAAACAGCCCTATTTTGGCTAAAAACACCCCGCTGTGCGGTACACATAAATAAACCGCATAGGCCGCTCGTAAGGTGTTAAACACTTGAAAAGGTCTCCTCTGAGCCGGCACTTTGTTAAACTAAACAGATTGAACTCTTTTAGAAGTTTTTCGTACGATTTGTATCTTAGTCTAGGAATTATTTATGTTACTCTCCGCTGTATTTTGTCCACTCTATCTATGTACTTTTGATAATATGGACACCAAAATGTACACAGTATTCCAGATGGAAGCCATACAAAGAATTATATAAATTGAGAATAACTTATTCAGATTTGTATTCAAATGACCTTCTAATGAAGCCAATAATTTGTTTTGCTTTCTTAAGTACTTCGGTACATTGTTGGCTGGGTTATAAATTATTTGATATTGTTAACCCTCCCCAAATGGTGATTTAACCCGGGAACGGCGAGAACACTCTTAAGAGGTTTTGGTGGGCTGTAGTATGACATTATAAACCCTGCATATATATTGCTATACATATATCTCACTGCTTATATACCTTTATCCCTGTAACTTCTAAACTCTTAACATTCATATTAAACATTCTTAATTCATTGAACTCCCTATAACTTTATCTATCTCATTAACATATAATATATTTGTTGAGGAGAAAGGGGAAAGGAGTGATCTTGTAATGGGCGAAAGAAATGGATGATGCAAATGGGATAATAAGCATATATTCATAGTTATACATGGGGAAGAGCAAGGTTATGGTCTTCGAAAGGGGTGAAGTCACAGAGTGTGAGGTGAAGCTGAACGGTCAGGCTATGGAGATCGTCAACTCTTTTAAGTATCTGGGCAGTGTGTTGAGTAAAGATGGGACTATGGATGAAGAGGTGCGGGAGAGGGTACAACAGGGGAAGAGGGTTGTAGGAACGCTAAAAGCAGTAACAAAAAATAGGGTGGTCAGTATGGAAGTGAAGAAGTCCTTGCATGACAGTGTGGTAATCCGACACTGACTTACGGAAAGCGAGCATGGATTGGTGAGAGACTCAGACCAAGAGTGAGAGCAGTGGAAATGAATTATTAAGGATTGAGTGGTGCGGAGTTACATGGAGGGATAGACAGACTAATGAGGAATAAGTAAGAAGGAGGTGTGTTTGTGGGAGGTAGATGTGCTGGAAAGTGTGAAAAGGAACAACTTGAGATGGTTCGGCCATATGGAACGTATGGAAAGCGAGAGGAATGACTAAGAGGGTGTATGAGAGCGCAGGTGGAGAGGGACAGAGGGGAGAGGTAGACCGAATATGAGGTGGAAGGATGGAGTGAGGAAAGTACATGAACGAAGGTGCGGTTGGTGTTGGGGGGTGGGCGTGACGACTGGGGACAGAGGTGCATGGGGGCAGTTCGTTCGTGGCCACCCCTTCGGGGATCACGGCGTCAGGCAATAGATAGATAGATAGACATCTATATATCCATATAAGAGTTCAATTTGGTCAAGCGGGAACACTGGTAAGAGGCGGAGGTCATTGCAAGCTTGAGTGATGATTTTCCTCAGACTATTCAAGGGAAGAAGATCTGAGCTCACTATACCGTGTTCAGCATCGTTGAGGGCGTTCAAGAGTCTACTAAAGTCTGACTCTAATTTCATAGAGATAAAATAAATGTTGTCAAGTTGGGTAGAGATTTCTAGAATGTTTTCAAGAAATGAGGTAATATCAGAGAGTTCATTAATGGTAGATTCCACTTTACTCATGAGAGATTGTAAGTCGTTTACATGAGTAGAGATTTCATTAATAGTGTCTATTTGGATCTCCACTAACTTTTCTCGACTTCTGAGGGTATTTTCTACTTCACAGATTTTATCAGCGATGGCGTTCACTTGGTCTTCAGTAGCTGTCCCGAAGAGAGAAGACAACAAGTAACCTCCTGCATCAATAAGTCCTCTCTTGTTCCTAAGTCTAGCTCGTTTGGATTCTGACCTTGGTTTGACCGGAATTTTAGAGCCTATTTGAATGAACAAGTAATCTAAGGTGATTTTCACCACATTAGTTCTCCAAAGTAACTGAGTTAGAGTTGCGTAGTGATTGCTATGTTTGATGTTTGAGTGATTCAGATACTCTGTCAAAATAGAATCTGATCTTCTTAAGGCATTGATAGCTTTCGCCAAGGTCGGGGCCATAACACTCAGGTCGACGTTGGTGAATTTTACTGCCATAACATCCGAAACCAAGGTCATCCTACCTGTAGGACTAACTACCGTGCCATTCGAATGAATGGCAAAGGTGCCCATCAGGTGGACAATCAAGACGATCAAAAGAATCAGCCCACACCTTCCCTTGGTCTTCCTGGGGGTTTAAAATGAGTATAAAAATAACAGTAAATATTATACAGGAGTAAAAAAAAATATATATATAACTTGGGAGTGTAAATAATATTTGGAGTTGGAGATTTAAAGGAGTAAAATTAGAGTAAAAATTTAGATAAATGTGAACGCTATGAATAATGCGGACACAAGGAGTAATGTGAACACAGGGAGTACAGTGAACACAAGGAGCAATGCGAACGCTTTTAGATAATGCGAACGCTGGGAGTAGCCACATCTAAACATGAAATATGAGATATCTATGCAAAAATAAATAATGGACAACAATTTGGCCAAGAGTACACTAAATATATTCACAAGATAAATACATAGTTAAATAGATATATAGGCAGACTTGGTGTATTATGAGTAGAAGATATTAGGTTTAATATTATTCTGAAACAGAAGTTGAGTTATAGAAGTATTATCCACTAGAACATTGTTTACACTCCTAGTTCTAAGATTATAATCATGGGTCGGGGCTTGTAGGATTTTATCAGGGGATTGGTTGATGGGTATGATATCCATATTTTCTTGGACACAGTTTAAGTTTCTGTGCACTAATTTGAGGTGGTTAATGCTACTCCTGGATTCTTTACCTTTCTCCAGATGTCTAATGACTGCAATGTTGTGGCGAATACTGATCACACGATAGGGGCCTTCGAACAGAGGGTCCAGTTTATCAGCCCTGTCGTGAATTCTTGAGAACACAATGTCTCCTGGTTTCAGTTTTTGTTGTCTATTAGATGTGTGACTGTTTTTATCATTTGTTCTTTGGTTAAGGTTAGTTTATTCATGACTTGTTTATGAATTCTTTTAAAAGTGTTTATATGATGAGTAATGAAATCCTGAGTATATATGGGTTTAATCTGTACATTGAGCATGTGGGCTAGGTGTTTGTCTTCTCCAAAGACGATGAAATGAGGGGATTCACCTGTGGAGATATTAGGCAGAGAATTCATAGTGCATTTCACGAAGGGGATAAATTCGTCCCAAATTTCATGATCCCTGTCAAGACAAATGTTTTTCAATTCATGGAGTATTTTACGGTTAGCTCTCTCAACTAGGCCGTTACTCTGTGGTGAGTAAGGGGCAACCCTGATGTGCTCTATCCCGTACTCATCACACATCTTAGACATAGTCTCGTTCAAAAACTCTCCGCCATTACCTGAAAGAATAAATTTAGGTGAGGGGTATTTGCAAATCACGTTATTTACAAGAGTTTTAACGATAGTATTGGCTTCATTATCAGGTATGGGAGAGAGAATAGAGTACCTAGAGAAATGATCCGAGGCTACGAGAAGATAATTCATACCACTGTTAGTCTTAACAATTTTCAAAAGATCTATGGCAATCAACTGGAAAGGTTTCTCTGGGACGGGATAAGTTTTGATATTAGCTTGGGGTGTAACCTTAGGGTTAATTCTGGCACAGTTCTCGCAAGCGTCTATGTGATTATCTATGTCAGATTTCATGGACTTTCAGTAGAATTGTTTTTGAGCAATGAGCATAGCCCTTTCTTTGCCAGGATGACCGACAAATTTAGAACCATGAAGATGAGGGAGTATTTCTTGTACTATATTGTTGGGTACAACTAACTGCAGAATGTTCCTTTCAAGTTGATGTTTGCCTTTGATGAGTTGATTACGAAATAGCGTGTTATCAATTAGAGTGTAATCTTCTAGGTGTTGGTTAGTTTCATTATTCTCTAGAGCAAGAATGATCTCACACAACTTGCGATCACCTCTCTGAGCTAAAGTCATCGTGTTTAAATGTGCACAAAGTACCGGATTACGAGAGAGAGCATCCGCTACAACATTTTTGTGACCTTTAATGTAGAGTATCCTAGGGTTGAAACTTTGTAATATGTACTTCCACCTTGCGCGTCTACCAGACATATTATTGTTGTCAAACAGATCAACTAGAGGCTTGTGATCCGTCCACACTTCAATGTCATAGTTAAGGATTTTGTCTTTGAATGTCTGTAGAGCACAGATTAGACCGGCTCCTTCAATGTCAGTGACACAGTAATTTTTCTCGGCAGGTTTAAGAGTCCTGCTGGCAAAGGCTAAAGGTTGAAATTTATCGCGGCTGTCTTTTTGCATTAAACAAGCTCCAATACCGCTATAGGACGCGTCGGTGTGGATAACAAAAGGTTGAGTATAGTCGGGGTAAGACAGGCAAGGAGGATTACACAGGTGATGCTTCAACTCGTCAAATGATGTTTGTTCGGATTCTTTCCAATCAAATTCAGCGTCCATTTTTAACAGTTTGAAAAGGAGACTGGCTTTTTCCGAAAATTTGGAAATGAAACTACGGTAGTACCCGGCTAGGCCAAGGAATTGGCGGAGTTGTGTTACATTTTCAGGTTGGGGAAATTCATGTATAGCTTTAGTGATATCAGTCTTTGTTCTGATGCCATCTGCCGAAAATTCGTGACCGAGAAATTCAACACTACGTTTTAAGAATTTACACTTTGTTAATTTTACCTTTAACACCTTACGAGCGGCCTATGCGGTTTATTTATGTGTACCGCACAGCGGGGTGTTTTTAGCCAAAATAGGGCTGTTTACGTGATCATTTTCATGCCTAAATAAGACCCAGAACGTAAAACAAGTACCTATCCCTGAAAGGGCATAAACAGAGCTTTCGAATGACACCATAACGATCCTTGTATGATGGATAGTTTTCTTGCAATAACCGTGCAACGCGAGTGCAAAAAGCAGGTAATTCGGTACTTTCGGTACATAATTGAGTATGTAGCGAGTGAGAGAGGGAGGAGGGAGCTGAGATTTGTGTCAGTAGGTTCTCGGCGGTGGTCTGGAGCAGTCATACGCTCGCTAGTCTCCTGCCACCACTTGTCTCTCTCTCTCAGCCACATTACGTGCTGAAATTGCCACTCGAGTTATGTCGAGCGCCGCCACATAGTCCAGCTTTATTTAACTCGACTTATGTTGCTCGCCGCTAATTAAGGGTTAAACCTGCATCCTTTAGTTTTTGAAAGATCTTTCCTAGGCTTTCAAGGTGAGATTCGATATCAGGCGACATTATAATGATGTCATCTATGTAGATTTGGATATCTTTGCCCAAATGGCCTGCAAGAATGTGACACATAAGCCTTTGGAAAAAGGCTGGACTAGTTTTTAACCCTTGTTACGACGGGGGTTTAAATATATCAGGGCTCTTATTCATTGGACTAGTAATGGCATAAATGTTACAACGGAAAGCGCTAGCTCCAACCTCTGATGTATATTCCTAGTGAACAAAGAACACAAATACTCTACAGAGTTCTATATGCAATAATAGGCTATCAAACTCTCAATAAATGTGCGTCTACTCTAGGCTTAATGTTATGTGAAAACAGCCTATTACTACCTATAACCGAAGGTGCTTGGTTATGGTATGCAAAGTAAGGTGGTAAGAGAAGTTACAGCTTACGTTACTTTAATCAATAAATGTCAGGCACTCCTGCATGAAAGAAAGTGCGCTAAAGTCCTTCAACACTAACAAGGAATCTTCTTTAAATGTTAGATGCTATAAAGATGCTCGTATCGGAAATGGAACCCAAAAAGGCAGGCAGCGGAACAATGCTCGTGCAGGCTATGCACACAAAAAGGCAGAATATATATAATGCCGTCGGAACCAAGAATATCCTAAAAACAACAACAATAATAATAATCGCCACGACAATGCAGTATTCCTATCAACAAAAAGAGCCTAAGTCGTTTGTGTCTCAATACATCAAACTAGGCTGCGAAATGCTTGTGTAATAATAAATGGGTATGCATAAAAAGAGTAATTGGTTTAATATACTTAATGTCTACTGTGACTGCTAAAGTCTAGCTAGAGTCAATGATACGAGATACTGGTGCGCATGGCATGCTGCATAGCCTAGTGCAAATCTCAAGTCTGTGCGTCAAATATTACGTTATAGGGAAGGGTAGCTCTCTTGAGAAACCTTAATACCGAAGTATTAAGCGTTCTCCTGGCGTACCTCAAAGACAAACAATCGAGACTAGAACAGTGCAGAATGGTATAGGCAAAAAGCCCTCATTCGTGCATGCTCTATTCTCAATGGCACACAGACTAGAATTTACTCAATCAACTCCAGTTCTCAGGTATGTCGTGCCGCTTTTAACTGAAGCCAGCACTCATAGGAAACAATACCTATAATATCAGACTCCTAGTCTAGCATTATCTAATCCAGCAGAACACCAATAACTAAAGGAAGCAGTACTAAACAATATAAATGCCAACCAATGCTTCGTGATCCACTTATCTTAACAACTAACATACATAGGCTATATCAGACCTTAACACACAATACAACTGGCCAGCATGAAGCTGATTTTGCAGAGTTAACCAGAGGGGGTATAATATTAATAAAAGGTGGTGAAGGATATGGAAAATGAGAGAGATAGGCAGAGGAAAAGATTCTCAGGTACGGAGCGGGGACAGATAGCAAGGGAAAAAAGATGGGTGTGTTCTAGAAACCAGATCTGAGGGAGAGAGTGGCGAGGAACTGTATATATACTCGCACTAGCTCGAGCCGCGTGGGAAAACAGCGGTTACAAGTCATCTAACCACTAGCAAAGCTTACAGCATGGTAAGGGCCTCTCTCCACCAACCCCCGCGAGGCAGCCAGCCGTGACGTCATCGAGCGGGACAAAAAACACTGCGCGCCCCCTCTCACTCTGTTCTACTCCCTCTCTCTCTCCCAGATCCTATCATTACTAGTTAATGATAAAATATATACTTTACAATTAAATATAATATATTTAATTGTAAAGTATATATTTTTTTAAGGCTTTATATTATAAAGCCTTGACATGGGCGAAAACAAAGAGCCTTTCTGGACTGCCCATGACACGAGCTTTCATATGAAATAAAGCACACTCTAATACACAAACTGTAGCCCCATCCACTGCCCTGGCGATCCTAGCGAGTCACTGTAGGACAAGCCATGCGGTTCTAACGGAGTGGTTAACGTCACACCCCCCCCAAGATTTTTCTCAGAGGCCCCAAGGCTCACAAAAATCTGATGGTTAGATCCCATGCTATATCTCCACTTCCCATCACCCAGCGGCAGTAAAATATCTGGCACAGTTCTTCAACAAAACATTTTTCAAAATTATAACCCTCCCCAACACCATAGGTTAAATTATATGTAGTTATGCTCCTCAAGAGCGAGCTTCTCTAGCCCAGCATTCTGAGAGGAGTGCAACTCAGAATTACTGCTATAACATACTAAAAAAAAACAAGTATCAAAGAAAGAGTTTTTATTTGATTTTGTTATGTTTATAATTTGTTTATTTCGGCTGCACTATAGGGGCAAGCCTAGTTTTTTCTTCTATACCAAACGCTCAACTCCTGCTTTACGAACCCAATACGCTGGGCTACAACCGCGAGCCAACAAGCACCAAGCGCAAAATACTATTCAAACTAAAGCAGGAGGCTACCCGTGTGTCAATCTACCCAGGATCATATACCCTTGAACGACCATCTGCAACCACGTAGTCACAACCGGCAATATGGCATACGTCCAGGTTATATACCAATAACCTTAGTGACCACCTGGTCAGCCTCATATTCCGATTGTGAAACTGGTCCAAGAACTTGAGAGGGTGATGATCTGGGTAAACTACAACGACCGGACCATAGGCTGGAACACAGACCTCGAAATGCCTCAGAGCAAGTACAACCGCCAGCAGCTCCTCCTTGACAACAGAGCAGCTCCCCTGGGCCGAATTGTACTTCTCCGAGCAGAAACTAACACGATGCTCCAGCCCATCATCGTCCTTTTCCACAAGGACGGCACCAGCCCCCACACCACTAGCCTCCGTTGCTAGTTGGAAAGGTAGGCTAAAGTCAGGGGCCCTGAGGATCGGGTGAGTGCACAACAGGTGTTTTACTTCTCTAAACACCTTCTCACACTCAGGCGCCCATTTGAACTTCTTATCCTTCCAGTTATCCTCCACCTGAGCTTGACTGTCCCGTTCTCCTTCTCCACCTTGACTGATAAACGTCATCACAGGCACAGTGAGAGGCTCAGGGGGGTGCCTCCCATACTCCTTCATGGGATTAACAGGACATAACTGATTGTGCTTCCGCCTGTCTGGAGTGGCTACCAAGTAAACCAGGTCCGATAGCTCCTCCACCACCCTATAAGGACCGGCGTACTTCGCGGATAAGGGGTGACCTACAAGGGGCAGTAGAATCAACACCTCCTGACCCACGTGAAACTCCCTGAGTTCAACCTTGAGGTCGTACCTGTCCTTCCTGAGGGCCTGAGAGCTAGTCAAATTACGGCCAGCCAACTCCAGACTGCGCAACATCCGTTCTCGACTGTTGAGGACACACTTGAGCAGAGAACAAGGTTTTTCTGCGCCCTCCCATACTTCTTCAACCATATGGAGAGGCCCTCTGACACGGTGTCCAAAGACAAGCTCATTAGGGCTGAATCCCAAACTCTCCCCAGGTACCTCCCACACAGCAAACAAAACACATGGCAGGCCAAGATCCCAATCCCTCCCACTCTCAAAGCAACAACAACGAAGCACAGATTTCAAGGCTGAGTGCCATCGCTCTAACACACCCTGGCTCTCCGGATGATATGCAGATGACACAACCCCAACAATCCCATGCTGCGGCATTGCTTGTACAAAGAGGCTAGAAGTGAAGTTGGGTCCCCGGACTGACTGAATCCCCTGCGGGTAACCATACCGGGAAAAATACACAAGCAAGCTTCGGACCACCGTTTTCGCCGACCCATTTCTCATAGGGTACGCGTCAGGGTACCTTGTTGCTACATCTCCCGACTGTGCATCACTGTCCTCCTTCAACTCTTTCTTCTTTTTAAGCCCATCCTCTGCCCCTTCAGGAACAGTTACTGGGTCCTCTCCAGACTCGAAATGTGGTCCTAATAATGAGTCCCCGAGAAGGTCCGTTGACACTAAACTCTCAACCGCATCAACTTTCAGCCCCTTCTCGGTACCCTTCCTCCGCTGATCTAAAGATTGTTGACCAGAATGTGACTCCCTGGATGCAGAATCTCCGGTGACAACACACTCCATAGGCTGCCCCGGACACTTCTCAACCCACTCCTGTTCCTCCCTACTCATGTCGGCCGGCTTCTCGACAACGACTAAGGGTGGAGCCTCAGAAGTAGGCCCCGCAAAGTCGTTGCCAAGAAGGAGGTCGACGCCCCCAACAGGCAACTTCTCCACAATTCCTACGTCCAGGTCACGAGTCACACCATCAACTTCCACCTTCATTCTCACAAGCGGGTATGACCTTCTCGCATTAACTCCCTGAACCACAACCACCCGCGCCGTATTGACAGGTTTACCAGTGAAATTTCTCAACAGTGTTTGCGATGCCCCAGTGTCACGCAAAATTCTCACTTCATGTCTTCTACCCCCCCACTCCACACAACCGAGTCCCCTGTGGTCACTAAAGGCATCACGGACAGGGAATAAGCCTTCCGGATCCTTCTGCACTGGCAGTGTATTTACCTCGGAAGAAATGCCTCTAACAAACTCCGATGTCCTCTTGAACACTCCAATGCCGTGAGCAAAAGACACGGCTGCCGGAGGAGGTCGACTAGGGCACTCATTTGCCTTATGACCCTCCTGGTGGCACCTAAAACACATAAATTTCGGTTTCGGCTTATACTGTGATGTAAAAGGCCCCTGACTTTTCACATACGGTGTGGTGGTAGGTTTGGCTTCAGTTTTAGTTTCATTGCTCTTTGGTTTAAATGTGTCATTGCTACGGGGAGGGGGTGGATAACAGTCCCTAGCACTTGCATCGTACTTCTGTGAGGACCCGCAACCCCGAATCAACGACAGCCGTAGATCAGCCATTTCTGCTGCTTCTACTAGAGTTCTTGGGTTTTTCTCCTTTAAGTTCAAAGTTAGATCACTGCCCGTGCTCTTAAAGAAGTGCTCCAACATCATTAACTGCTTAACTCCATCAAACGTTGTTACCTTCTCAGATCGGAGCCAGTTCCCCATAGCATCGGACAAGTCCCGGGCGTGTTCCAAAAAGGTGCTATCTCTTCCCTTAGTTACACCCCGGAACTTCAAACGGTACGTTTCTGGTTGCAGTTCGTAAGCCCTCAGGACAGCCTCCTTGAGATCCTCGTACACAATACATAACTCCGAAGGTAACGCATCGTAGGCTTTAAGACCCTTGCCTATTAATCTAGAGGATACAAGTGCTGCCCATTTATTCTCTGGCCACTGGTGTTCCTGGCACTTCTTCTCAAAGCGTGTGAAAAATTCTGTTACACCACTCTCATCAAACACCGGAACCAGTTTCAATAAGTGCGAGAGAGACTGCTCATGAACACGGTTACCAGCCCCAAGTCGCTGTCCCGTTGCCTCTACTCGCGACTTCTCTACATCCATGTCGGCACAGTACCTAGTCGACTCTAAATCCGCTTGGATTTTTGCTAGCTCTATGTGTTCATGACTGATAGTTTTTCTCTCTTCTATCTTGGCTAATTCTAATTGCTGCTGAAGCTCACATGCCCTTTGTTGCTGTTGAAGCTGACATTTTCTCTCTTCGATCTTAGCTAATTCGAGCTGAAGTAATAATTCTGGAGTTAACCCTTGAGGAGGGGAAGGTGCTACAATGTTTGAAATTACCGGTGGTCCCCCCAGGGGCAACCCACCCTGCCAGTCACCACCCACCTGTGGAAGCGTACCCGGGGTCGGCAAACTACTGGGATGGCTGGGAGTCGAGTGTAGGGGAAGCATGGCCGAAGGGCTCTGAGCACTCAACCCATCTCGCTCACCAGTCACCCTGCCCAGTACACACGTTATCAAGTTATCCTTGGTCATGCTGCTAGTAACCGCATGACCGATAGCTGTGGCCAGGCATTGAAGACCGTACCGATCCATACCCTCCAACCGCTCGGCAGTAACAGGCCATTGCAAAAATATCCTAGCATCCTCCTCACAGTTCACCCGATTAACCCTTTCATCATGCTGCTGTTCCTCAGTTTCGACATTACGTACTGTGTCTCCATTCTCCTCTGATCCGGTATAAGACATGATGCTCTCAAAAATTTCTCACCACAATATTCAGAAAAGAAGCACCCCAAACTCTTATACCTCAATATACACACACAAATTCTCGGAAATACTCAAGGGCTATACTATGTTGCAAAAAAAAAAAATATTCTTGCTGATCCCCGCAAAATATTCCCCAAAACAACAAATGTTCCCTGCTTAATAAATGTAGGTTCACCAAATCCTAGGTAAGGTCGCCATTTGTTACGACTGGGGTTCAAATATATCAGGGCTCTTATTCATTGGACTAGTAATGGCATAAATGTTACAACGGAAGCGCTAGCTCCATCCTCTGATGTATAATCCCAGTGAACAAAGAACACAAATACTCTACAGAGTTCTATATGCAATAATAGGCTATCAAACTCTCAATAAATGTGCGTCTACTCTAGGCTTAATGTTATGTGAAAACAGCCTATTACTACCTATAACCGAAGGTGCTGGTTATGGTATGCAAAGTAAGGTGGTAAGAGAAGTTACAGCTTACGTTACTTTAATCAATAAATGTCAGGCACTCCTGCATGAAAGAAAGTGCGCTAAAGTCCTTCAACACTAACAAGGAATCTTCTTTAAATGTTAGATGCTATAAAGATGCTCGTATCGGAAATGGAACCCAAAAAGGCAGGCAGCGGAACAATATTGTGCAGGCTATGCACACAAAAAGGCAGAATATATATAATGCCGTCGGAGCCAAGAATATCCTAAACACAACAACACTAATAATAATCACCACGACAATGCAGTATTCCTATCAACAAAAAGAGCCTAAGTCATTTGTGTCTCAATACATCAAACTAGGCTGCGAAATGCTTGTGTAATAATAAATGGGTATGCATAAAAAGAGTAATTGGTTTAATATACTTAATGTTTACTGTGACTGCTAAAGTCTAGCTAGAGTCAATGATACGAGATACTGGTGCGCATGGCATGCTGCATAGCCTAGTGCAAATCTCAAGTCTGTGCGTCAAATATTACGTTATAGGGAAGGGTAGCTCTCTTGAGAAACCTTAATACCGAAGTATTAAGCGTTCTCCTGGCGTACCTCAAAGACAAACAATCGAGACTAGAACAGTGCAGAATGGTATAGGCAAAAAGCCCTCATTCGTGCATGCTCTATTCTCAATGGCACACAGACTAGAATTTACTCAATCAACTCCAGTTCTCAGGTATGTCGTGCCGCTTTTAACTGAAGCCAGCACTCATAGGAAACAATACCTATAATATCAGACTCCTAGTCTAGCATTATCTAATCCAGCAGAACACCAATAACTAAAGGAAGCAGTACTAAACAATATAAATGCCAACCAATGCTTCGTGATCCACTTATCTTAACAACTAACATACATAGGCTATATCAGACCTTAACACACAATACAACTGGCCAGCATGAAGCTGATTTTGCAGAGTTAACCAGAGGGGGTATAATATTAATAAAAGGTGGTGAAGGATATGGAAAATGAGAGAGATAGGCAGAGGAAAAGATTCTCAGGTACGGAGCGGGGACAGATAGCAAGGGAAAAAAGATGGGTGTGTTCTAGAAACCAGATCTGAGGGAGAGAGTGGCGAGGAACTGTATATATACTCGCACTAGCTCGTGCCGCGTGGGAAAACAGCAGTTACAAGTCATCTAACCACTAGCAAAGCTTACAGCATGGTAAGGGCCTCTCTCCACCAACCCCCGCGAGGCAGCCAGCCGTGACGTCATCGAGCGGGACAAAAAACACTGCGCGCCCCCTCTCACTCTGTTCTACTCCCTCTCTCTCTCCCAGATCCTATCATTACTAGTTAATGATAAAATATATACTTTACAATTAAATATATAAAGCCTTGACATGGGCGAAAACAAAGAGCCTTTCTGGACTGCCCATGACACAAGCTTTCATATGAAATAAAGCACACTCTAATACACAAACTGTAGCCCCATCCACTGCCCTGGCGATCCTAGCGAGTCACTGTAGGACAAGCCATGCGGTTCTAACGGAGTGGTTAACGTCACACCCTTGAGGGAGTCTATTGAACTCGTAAGTACCACTGGGAGTGCTGAAAGCTGTGTACTTACGGGAATCATCGTCCAACTTTATCTGATGAAAACCGCTACCTAAATCAATGGTAGAGAAGATATTGTTTTTAGAGTTCAAATTACTCATAACTTCATTGATGGAGGGCATATAAAATTTCTCCTCAATGATAGCGTCATTTAACTTCCTGAAGTCCACCACTAATCTCCACTCGTTGGGGTCCCGCTTGGGTACTAGGAATATAGGGCTCCTCCAACGACTGGATGAGGGAGAGACTACATGTTGGTCTAACATAGCCTTGACTTGAGATTCTACCTGTTCTCTCTGAGCGTGAGCTAACCTATAAGAAGGACAGTATATGGGGTTAGTCTCCGAGTTGCGTAATATGATCTTGTGTTGAAGCACATCACAAAACCCAAGATCTTCATTATGTAACATAACTGCCTCTTTATACGTGCACAACAAACTCAAAAGATTCTCAGTGTAGTCCTCAAAATCAAGATAATCATTTAGAGATTTTATTTGTGACCTAGTCTCTGATTCATCCTTGCTAAAAGCTGCGTTAATGACAAGGTCTTTACTAACTGGTAAGCTTTGGTCGTTAAAAATAAAAGGGAAATCTTCCGCTTCCATAATCTTGGTACCACTTTTAATACTAAGTATGTTATCTGAGTAATTGAGAATTAAAGTTTCAAAATATTCAATTAATTAATTAGTTTCTTTGGACAACTCCTTCAGCAACTTGTTCATCTCCACTTCCGAGAATCACCACGCCTGGTTGGATGATTATTCATTCTCTGTTCATCTCCACTTCCGAGAATCACTACTCCTGGTTGGATGATTATTCATTCTCTGTTCATCTCCACTTCCGAGAATCACTACTCCTGGTTGGATGATTATTCATTCTCTGTTCATCTCCACTTCCGAGAATCACTACTCCTGGTTGGATGATTATTCATTCTCTACTCTCTGTCACTCCCCTATTATATCCCAGGCCATTTGCCCAGCCTTTTCTCTCAAGTTAATCCCCTTCCATGCTGACGGCTGTGCTAGTGCCTTGATTCACAATAATTCCATTATAGAACATTCCTAGTTCAAGGAAGTTGCTAAGAAACCCTTCTATCATGCTCATGTGTCTTACTCTCATCACCTTTATTTCCCTTCTGACACCACCATCTCCATCTCCTGTCAAAATGATATTCCATCTTCTAATCAGGTAATTTCTGGTCTCATCATTATCCCTGACACTTGCTCTATCACCTCTTCCAAGGTAACCATTTACCCCACAAATTACCACCTTACTGAATTATGATAAAATATTGGAAATAGAAACACACACGTCATTACACAAATACATATATTTGTTCAAAATACAAATTAACATTTATTTATATATATAGAGAGGGTATGGTTACTTCTTGGGGGTCTCCGGGGTTTCATTGACGGGATCTATGGCCGACCCAGGCGTACCTGGATTGAAAGCTGCAGGTGATTGTTGGGCCGTCAGCATTTCAATGAAGGTGTTGCCAACCTGCCCCAGGTCGAACGACGTGTGGCTGGGTGTGGAGGCAGTAGGCGGGACGAATTGGCAAGGGGGTGTCGATACACGTGGCTGCACCAGCAACGACTGCAAGGCTGCAATCTGGTGTGCAGGTAGCACGATGCCCCCAACAGCAGGCTGGGGCTGGGTCGGCAGTGTGGGAGGAGGCAGGGTGGTTTCCGGAGTGCCCTGGTATATCACTGTCGGATGCTGCTGTGCCACGGGTTGGGGTAGGGGCGCCGGAAAGCCAAAGCTCCTGTGGGCGTGGAGCAAGAGGTCCGGACCAGGCCGGGCCACTCCCTCCGCATGGGCAACCTTGAACCGGTCGATGGCTGCCAAGAGTTCCAACTTCAGTGTGGTGTTATAAGCTGGAGGCACCCCCCACAGTCTTTGACCATGCCCTCCAGGGAGTAGCGCCAATACTTGTGGTCCTGGTCCTCGACCACATCGAACGCCTGACCCAGGTTCTGGCGCAGCTTCTCTGAATTTACGAGGACCTTGAACATGGAACAAGAGAACATTAAACACACGAAACATAATATTTTCATATTTGGCCAAGTATTTATTTTAACCAATGAAATTTTGTGGTATTCTGGGAACCAAATATGTTCAAAGTTATTGTTGATAGTATGGTGTGAAATCATGACATCTTTAGTATTATTATTACTTTATGTTATTCTAATAACTTTGGAAACAGAAACACTTTATCTAATAATAGCATGGAATTGCAATGGGGTGCCACCAATGAACAATGTAACTAATATTTCCTCTACTCACTTGCTCCAGGGTCCCGTGTGTTGAAGTTGAAGGGACAACACCAGGAGGCTTCCCCTTTTTCACCTTCCGCGCAGGCTGGGCGATGGCTGGGAGTGTGTCCTCCTCCTCCTGACTGCCGGCAGAGGGGTCATCCACCTTGTAGACTGGGACGGGAGGTGTTGGGGTGCGGTCAGGGACAGGAACAGCAGCAGGCTCCGGTGCGGCAGCTTGGCCAGTAGACTGTTGGGACATGAATGTATAATTAGTAACATGTACATTATTTATGAACTTTAAAATAACATTCAACATAAGCATTCATCCTTGTAACCTTTAAAATAACATGAATAAACTGGTTTGAGTTATTATGAGTTTCATTAAAAAAAAATTGAAGTTAACACGATAAATTGAACACAATAATAGCATCATTATAAGCAAAATTATTACGAAAAAAACAAAAACTGACACTGTCACTGTGAAAGGGTTTGAAAACATAACAAATATCAACGTACCTCAGGCATACCAAGTGACCGGGGCTTCTTTTGACGGACGATGTGTGGCTTTATGAAGTGGAACATGTTGAGGATCCACTTTTCCCTCTCCGTCAGTCGTTTGGCCCCATCACCACTCTTCAACTTGCTGAGCCGGCCGAACCTGGAGCGGAGAGATCCCCACCACGTCTTTAAATCGAAGGCGGTCATTGGTGGGTCCATGGTCGCAGCCTTCTCCGCCCATACAGCCTTGATATGCTCCTTGTTTTTGTGCCTGGGGTCACCCTTGTCATAAATGAAAGGCACATCCAGCTCAATCCAATCAGCCAGCATACGCTCAGTCTCCTCCGTCAGTATGATGTTAGTCTTCTTCCGGCGCCGTTTCTTTGGTGGGGCCTGTACGCTGTTGGAAGGTGCAGGTTCTTCTTCTTCCTCCTCCTCTTGCTCACTCTCATCCACTTCAACCTCGAGCTCTCCACTAGCGGGGCCGAGGTCGATAACAACTTCATCTTCATCAGGCGTCAAGAGGGCAGGCGGTGAGTTGGAGGGGCCAGGCTGAGAGGGGTCAGAGTTGGAGGGGCCAGGCTGAGAGGGGTCAAAAGGTGAGGTGGCAGGCGGTGAGGTGGCAGACGTCGAGGTAAGGGGAAGCCTTCCTGGCCTTCTTCACGCCTTTCTTATGCATGGTACAGGGCAGGGCAGGGCAGGGTGCAGAGGGTGGCAAGCAGGGCAGGGTGCAGAGGGTGGCAAACAGGGCAGGGCAGGGTGCAGAGGGTGGCAAGCAGGGCAGGGCAGGGTGCAGAGGGTGGCAAGCAGGTGGCAGGGTTGGCTTGTTGTTTGCTGCTCCGGTTTGGTGAGAGGTGTGACGGGAGTGTCCCCCGCTGGTCCTTATATACCCCCCGTACAACGTTGCCGCGTCTTCCCGCCAACACGCAGTGCGGCGGTGCTGCCAGATGCGCCCGGACTAACGTTAACAGTCCCGTTTGACGGGAATATTTTACGATTTACGGGAGCAGCTTACGTTTGACCGGGCGAGCTGCTACGTCTTACGGGGCTGCTCCCGTCAGACATAGCCGATCGCCCGGTCAGACGTAGGATTTCCCTACTTTTGACATACGTGAGTGCGAGCCCCGTATCTGATTTGAAATCCAAAACATACCGGGCGGCCTTGGCCGCACCAACCACCTCCCCGACCAGCGTGGCTACTCCCGCCATGCCTACCAACCCCCACGACTAGACACAATTTCATTTACGTTTTGCGTACTAAGCCCTTACGTTTTACGTATTCGGTTGCCAACTACCAATAAACCTTCGTATGGGAGCATACGGGAGCATATACGTGAATGTGTGACCCCAGCATAAGAGGAAGCACATTGATGAGACAATTTTTTTTTTCATTCTACTCGTTCGAGAAGTGCGGTATAGGTAGAGCCTCCCCACTCATGCGAACAAGACTCAATACAGGGGCGTACTGCGCCTCGATACAGAGCAAGAAGCTGTTCGGGGGTAGGAACCCATGGAGACCGTTGAGCACACCTAACTTTTGAGAAGCTGTTTTTAGCAAGAGTGGTATTATGATCTTTCCAAGAAAGGTCAGATGATAAAGATACACCTACAATATTGAGAGAATATGAAGGGTTAAGTTGTGTATTGCTGAAGAATAGTTGATACTCCTGTGGATGATTTTGATGGAGAGATAGAGGGAGAAACTGGGTCTTGGAGGCGTTGAAAGTAACAAGTTTTTTCTGTCCCAATAAAAAATAATTGAAAGATCAGAAGATAGGCGTGCTATGGCCTCGTTACGTTTGTTTTGGAATGCTTGTATGATGGGTTGATGTGAACAACATTTGTTGAATAGTGTAAGGTAGAATTATCAGCATATGAGTGGTTAGAACTAGAGGTACAATTGAGGAGATCATTAATTAATATTAACTTGAACATTTCTTAGTAATTTATAATTTTCCTGGCAATAATTGATTCTAGAAATGGAAAGTTTAGAGCATTTTTTATTGATGAAAGAGTTTTTGGTGAGTCGAAAAACAGATTTGGCTTGATTCCGGCCAGAGACATGTACAGTAAGAGATTCTTGAGTTTGAAGGCGACGGTACTGTTTGAATGCTTCCTCCTTATTGCGTACATCAGTATAACAAGCGTAAATAAACCAAAGATTTTAGTTAGTTAGTCTGACAGAATGAGAATGGGATGTATGCTTCCATGCCCAAAAGGATTACCTCAGTAATGTGCTCGGCACTCTCTGAGGGTCCCCGGCCACAGAAGCTAAAATAATTCCATGGGAAATCAAAGAAGTACTGCCGTAGAGGATCCCTGTAGGCAGCGCCAAGGGGCCACAAGCGCCACCGGCTTGGAGGGTCAGAAGGCTGTACTGAAGAGACAGGACATAAGGTCATAAGGTTATGACCGTAGGAGCCCTATGGAGAGAGAAGGTTTACTATATAAGTAGAAGGTTTAGAGGTTAGAAATAAGTCAAGGATGTTGGGCCGATCTCCAGGACGGTTCGGGATACGGGTTGGTTGCTGGACTAACTGCTCTAGGTCATTTAGGATAGAAAAGATGTAAGGTTGTTCATCAGGTTGGTCAGTGAAATTATAGGAGAGCTTGAAATCTCCTAAGATGGAGATTTCATAGACGGGAGAGATGGATATAATGTGTTACACTTTAGAAGTAAGATGGTAAAAAAAAATTGGATAGTCAGTAGAATTAGTAGAGATATAAACAGCACACCTATATTTAGTGAGAGAGTGACAAGATAGCTTAAGCCAGATAGTTTAACATTCAGAAGAGTCAAAGTTGGGAACACGAGAGCAAGTAAGATTGTTGTGTACATACACATAACATCCACCTTTGGCTTTGAATCGAGGATAGAGATAGTAGGAGGATATAGAGAAGGGTTTCCTATTTGTTGCCTTAGACAACTGAGTGTCGGTGAGGAAAAGTAACTCAGGTTGGTAGAAGCGGATGGTGTTCCACAGAGAGGAAGTTAGAGGAAAGGCAGCGAAAGTTACAGATATTAATAGATAAAGTAGTAGGTCGAGGTAGAGGTCCAGGGCACTTTAGGGAGTTCGGACCAGGCTACAAAGAAATTGGGGCATTTATGCCCCCTCCGGGGGACTCTGAGACTGGGTGTTTTTTCGTCATCGTAATATTTGTTTTCATGTTTGCATAGGTAGTGTAGTGTGTCTGATTAAATATGGTACGAAAAATTAGGAGAGTTAAACACAACTTTCTGCCTAATGTAATATCTACATAACATTTTATACATAGTCAAAACATAAGAATATTGGATAATTGGTCGGAAGGTAACAGGAAAACTCAACACGTAGACCATTCATACTAGTAGCTCTAAGTACACTCGGATACCATAGTCTCTAGCCCACTCAGAATTCGTGACCCCCCATATTTTTCTCTATGCAATTATATCTTGCTTTTCAATCAATAGCATATATAGTTTAGTAGTTGATTTATTGAGCATTCTATTCATAAATTCGTTTATAAAGATATGCTTCCATAACTAGAAATAGGTGAAGTCCACGACTTTGTATGAGTGAGCTAGAGACTATGGTATCCGAGTGTACAACACAAACTGTCCATAATTATGGCAATAACGTAGGTATGAAAAGGCTAGGTACACATACCAGTATAGAATATTTGTACATTGTGCAAATACACACACACACACACAATATGCATTGACTCTCACAAAATTGAGCTAGTATCGTCTCAAAATAGAATGCATCTCTCTCTATATACTGTAATCAGTGTATATATATACAGTATATATATGCAGTATATATATATATATATATATATATATATATATATATATATATGTTAGTAAAGCCAGGTAATAAATTTTCTTTAATACATACGAGGTTGAAAGAAATGGCAATTTCTGCGTTGGAAATTTTATTATTCAAAGTTTCCAGGTCTCTGATGAGTTTTCGCTGGGTGGCAGGAAGTAGATGAAGGAGATGAGCAAAATTCATGGTGGTACAGGGTTACATAAATGTACATGATGATACAGGATATACGACGCGTTTCACTGGACAACCAGCATTATCAAGTAAGGAAGGAATGATATAAAAGGTAAACAGGAAGGGTATATATAGAGGGTGGAGGATCAGAGGAGGCGGAAAACAGGGGGCAAAAGTCTGCTATTGGTGGAAGCGTAAATTAGGAGAGAGAAAGGGGTTAACCGCTTCACGCATGCGCACTGGATGCGGGATGGTGGTCAGTAGGTGGGGTCGAAGCTGATTGGCTGCGTGTCGAGGGGCGTGGCCTAAGTTGTGTGGCGCCTGCAGAAGACGAAGCTGAAGGAGGTAGCGCGGGGGGCTGCGTCAAGGGCACCGGGGGGCTAGGAGGGGTGTCAGGTCCTGTAGGGTAGTGCCTTTTGGCAGAAGGAAGGATCTGAAGGTCCAGAGTTTGGTTGTTGATGTTGGGATGTAAGGCTTGGATATATAAAGCTTCGAGTATAGGTAATCTCCTTGGGTCACTTTCTTTATCGAGTATGGTGGTATGTTTCTCTAACTCGTTGCGTGTGAGGTGAGGGTGGTTAGGGGTGAGATAGTGGTCTTTGATGGCTCCAGCCTGAAGGTGAAGAGTTAACCGACGTGAAAGACGAGTCTGCGTCATACCAATATAGGAATGAGGTCCACAGTCCTCATAATTACAGGTATGTTGGTAAATGACGTGATCGTCGGTCATCGGGCTCTTTATCTTGGTGGAGGCTGGTTTGTTGCGGAGAACGAGGTTGGAGGTCTTGGGGGATTTGTAATAAATTAATAATTTGATTTTGTTTTCCGGGTTGGTTGGGTGGACATGCTTGGAGATTATTTCTTTTAAGACGGCCTCGTCATTTTTGTGTTCAGAGGACATGTAATTGCAGTAGAAGATCTTAATTTCATTGAGGGGGTCAATGTTGGGAGGGCTTTGGGTGTACCATTTTTCAAGATGGTGGTTGATGGTGCTGGAGATGTCGGAGTTGGAGTATCCGTTATTTACTAAAACTTGGGATAGTCTTTCTAGTTCCTGGTGGGTGTCGGCCCAGGTAGAGCAGTGCGTGAGGGCTCTCCTAACATAGGCGGAGATGGAGGATAGAAGATAACGGCGGGGGCATTCACTATCGCCGTTGAGGCATTGTCCTGTGTTAGTAGGTTTAATGTAGATGGTGGTTTTGAACCCATGGTCGTTAGAGCTACGAGGATGTCGAGGAAGTCCATTGTTAGATTTTCAAAAATCTAACAATGGACAACTCCCCTTCCTCGACATCCTCGTAGCTCTGAACGACCATGGGTTCAAAACCACCGTCTACATTAAACCTACTAACACAGGACAATGCCTCAATGGCGATAGTGAATGCCCCCGCCGTTATCTTCTATCCTCCATCTCCGCCTATGTTAGGAGAGCCCTCACGCACTGCTCTACCTGGGCCGACACCCACCAGGAACTAGAAAGACTATCCCAAGTTTTAGTAAATAACGGATACTCCAACTCCGACATCTCCAGCACCATCAACCACCATCTTGAAAAATGGTACACCCAAAGCCCTCCCAACATTGACCCCCCCAATGAAATTAAGATCTTCTACTGCAATTACATGTCCTCTGAACACAAAAATGACGAGGCCGTCTTAAAAGAAATAATCTCCAAGCATGTCCACCCAACCAACCCGGAAAACAAAATCAAATTAATAATTTATTACAAATCCCCCAAGACCTCCAACCTCGTTCTCCGCAACAAACCAGCCTCCACCAAGATAAAGAGCCCGATGACCGACGATCACGTCATTTACCAACATACCTGTAATTATGAGGACTGTGGACCTCATTCCTATATTGGTATGACGCAGACTCGTCTTTCACGTCGGTTAACTCTTCACCTTCAGGCTGGAGCCATCAAAGACCACTATCTCACCCCTAACCACCCTCACCTCACACGCAACGAGTTAGAGAAACATACCACCATACTCGATAAAGAAAGTGACCCAAGGAGATTACCTATACTCGAAGCTTTATGTATCCAAGCCTTACATCCCAACATCAACAACCAAACTCTGGAGCTTCAGATCCTTCCTTCTGCCAAAAGTCACTACCCTACAGAACCTAAGACCCCTCCTCGCCCCCCGGTGCCCTTGATGCAGCCCCCCGCGCTACCTCCTTCAGCTTCGTCTTCTGCAGGCGCCACACAACTTAGGCCACGCCCCTCGACACGCAGCCAATCAGCTTCGACCCCACCTACTGACCACCATCCCGCATCCAGTGCGCATGCGTGAAGCGGTTAACCCCTTTCTCTCTCCTAATTTACGCTTCCACCAATAGCAGACTTTTGCCCCCTGTTTTCCGCCTCCTCTGATCCTCCACCCTCTATATATACCCTTCCTGTTTACCTTTTATATCATTCCTTCCTTACTTGATAATGCTGGTTGTCCAGTGAAACGCGTCGTATATCCTGTATCATCATGTACATTTATGTAACCCTGTACCACCATGAATTTTGCTCATCTCCTTCATCTACTTCCTGCCACCCAGCGAAAACTCATCAGAGACCTGGAAACTTTGAATAATAAAATTTCCAACGCAGAAATTGCCATTTCTTTCAACCTCGTATGTATTAAAGAATATATATATATATATATATATATATATACCCGGTATATAAATATATATATAATTTTGATTTTGATTTTTTTCTATGTGAGTGACGGAGGCAAAAGGCAGAACTGTCTATAGCGAGTGCCTCCCCCAAAGTTGAAAGTGTGACAAGGCCAAAATCAAGGGACGTTCGAGCCAAAATGCCTGGACACACAGAGTTTGAAGCAATTTAAAATGCCACAGGAACGAAACGACCGGCGTCACAGGCCAGGATAGCTATAAGGATCACCACACCAACTTCGTTGTCTCCCTTCCACATAACTCCACATATGTATACGTCTCTCCAATCACAGCCTTCTAGTATACAACCCACATTACTTTAGTCCTTAACATTTGTATGTACCAACTAAGTATGTATTTAATTAAGGTACCAACCATGCATGCATACTATAATATTTTCATTGTGTAGGTACGACGGCGATCTGAAGACATCTCAGTAAACCTATGCCCCTCCCCCTCTGTTCTGGAGTCCACCACGACTGTCCGGTAATACGAACCTCAGCCGTGTGACTCGCCTAGTCATTCTGGGCAATTATTTGTTTCAATACTCCCCAGGTCTCTCAACTTGAGATATTAATTGTTTCTTTGTTGTTAATCCGTCACTTAATACACTCGACTCATATCGATTGTTATTAGTACTGGCGATTAATACGATGTTCATGTTTCACCTTTGTTGCCAGTAATTCACAGAGATTCTTAACCACATTTGTGTAGGATTTTTCCTCAACCTATTATGTTCCTTATCCCTTGTGTGTTACTATTACTATTGCTTCAGATGAGAAAACATCCCCGACTACGAATCTATATTTGAGAGTTGGAGAACGAAATGATTATGTTGAGACGATTCTATAACTCCTCAAGATAGACGTTACCTGAATTAATATACCATCTACATGTCTATCTGATTACGTCGGCCCTGTGCTTAGTTATATAACAATTATATGTTCCCAACCTTCCTAATGCAATCTCCATTTCACTAGACAAGATACCTAGGAGTAGTTACGAGATTTAATTAGGAAACTACTCATTGATTTGGAAAGCCCCCAGACCATCCCCAATTTCGTATGCAGGACTGTGCTTAGGTAAGGTCGTGCCGGACAATATCGTCGTATTAAGTTCGCGTGAGTTTGGCTACGGGTCAAACTCGGTACAACCGCCTCAAAATTGTTACCCCATGAAAACCCGTTGTCCTATGTATGCCACCGATCCACAGAAAACTAACCCTATACCCTGTGCTTGTACTAATCCATATCTGTTGATTTATATTATTAATAATATCCAATTTGCATACGATCATCTCCATAGAAGTGCAGGAAAACTACCTAGTCTCTCTCTCTCCATTATGAGATAGATCGATATCACTCATGCATGTACCCATTCCTAAGTTAAAGAAAAAGTGTTATCCACAATACTCTGCTTAGTGACCGCGTGCCCAGTGGTGTCCTTTTGAGCCACCCTGTCCTTTTTCCTCTCCCCGTAGGCCTACCAACCCAACTTCACAAACCTTCCCCTGGCATTACGCCCATCAGGATGTTTTATACTCCGTGCCGAGTCAGATCCGAATCGAACCCCAGTATACAGAGAGTGCAAACCTATTCTGGTATCTCTTTCACGATCCTCTAACTTAAGTAGAACACACTCACCACCTGAACCGTAGGGGTAAAGCGCGCGAGGCTATGCCCCTCTCACACCCCCTTGAAAGAGGGTAGGCTATAAAATGTCCCCTCCAACGACCCCAATTAAGCTCAGCTGTTTCGTTTTAGTGCCTAGGATATTATATGAACCAGAAATTGCCTGATCGAGATGGATATGACACAGAGGCACTGCCCATGTCGAATCGTATTCTGTGCATTTCAACCAGGGTTCATTCGCTTTAGTTTAACGACGACTAATACCGTCATTTTATGCATGCATTTCGTTTTCGTAAGTTAAGTATTTATTTTTCCTTCACCATTGTGTTCCTCCTTTTCCGTCTCTTTCCACACCTATTATACATCTAATCAGTCACCCCTTCTAGTCCACAGTCCACACTACTCTGTTTCGTATCTCTATTGATTGATATAAGATTAATGATGACAAATCTGAATAAGATCCTCTCCAGAGAGCTCTAGGGAAGCCACCTAGTTTCTCTCTCCATTTAAGAAGATAAACGTATATTACCCCATGCTCCGGGATTCGTTCTAGCACCTAAGTAGTTTTACAATTGAACTTGAGTTATTCAACCAGGTTCTATACTTTTATATTAAGGACGGCCAAATACCGTCCTTCATGCATGTCGACTTTTCCTAAGTTAACTCTCATTGATCCACCAATACTTTGAGTAGTATTACGTGCTCAGTTGTAACCTTTTATCCACCCTGTCGTTTCTGTCCATACCAACCCGAGCTTCATAACACCCTCTAAAAAGGACGCCACCAGGATGTATAATTTGTGCCGAGCAAGTCATTTTCTCAAGCTTCCGTAAGCAGAGAGTACAAACCTATTTGGTACCTCCTTTAACTATCCCCTAACCTATCTAACCACCCCTACAACCTGGGGCAGTAAATTAATGCGCGCGAGGCTAACCCCCCATTTCCTCCCCTCGAAGAGGCCCAGCATCTCCTCCTCGCGTAGGACTACCGACATCCTACAAGCCCGCCAAATTCTTGCTAGAAACTCCGGATGTTTCCAACCCATACCAACCTCCAATTTTTCGATTCCAGACTAAATCCTATTCCTATCCCATTCCTATCTAACCCCCAAGTCCCCTTTAACCCGTCTTAGACTCCTAATAGCATTTCAGCTAACTCAGAGGAGGATCCTAGAGATAATATTTATGTAGGTTGCCTTACCGATTGAGTCCAAAGGTGCTGGACAAACTATTTTTTTTTTATTTCCCCAACATCCTTTTCTCAACTCCTATTAATAGTTTGTCTTAGAGTAAATGTCAGAAAAAAGGTAAATCATATTGCAGCCTACATGCTAACTTTATAATAGACCTTTAATGCTACCCTCTTCAACCAAGGATTAAATTAACTTGTATTCCGCTCCGACATCCAACAGTTACACAAAGGAACCCCCTCTGCCCCCCCTCCATATATATAGTCCCGCGCCAAAAACAAACCAGTTCCGGAAGATATACCACACGTAACGGAAGTGCCGCATTTGTGGATATATTACCCAGCTCCGCCCTCAGGATATACAGTGATTTACGGTGTACGCGATCCAAGTTAATCTGTGAGATGAGTAAACAAACCCTTCACGATTATATTCTTGCAACTGGGACTCCAAGGGCAAGATTATAACTGTGGACATACGATTTACGAAATTGTTGATTGTATCATAAGCTTATTGTAAGCCGGCTCTGCCCCTACCTTGGGTTCACGAACAATTATAACTCATAACCAGTCTAAGCTAGAAAGATCTGGTTATGTTAGAAGGAATTACGCGAGTTAGGAGAAAACTCTGGCGAAAAGAATTCCTAGGTTAACAACTGTCGGTTGACCAAAAAGGCGTAACGCCACCTGCAAGCCCCGACCCTCCCATAAGGCCAGAATAGTACTAAAAGTCGTTCTCCCGACTGTCTTACGTTAATTCGATCCCTTGTTCTTTGGCTCGCCAAGTGCAGTGTGATTCAAGGCTTTCAGAGGAGTACCAAAAAGGCTTGTCGTCACCGGCTAGACAAGTTAGCCCAGCTGTAAACAACTCTACACTCCCGGACACTTTGGACGGCCCCGGATCCGCTGTTAGCCCCCAACACACCAGCTCAAGATAGCAAATCGTTGAAGTAAGGTGATCAGAAGTACAATTCCTGAACGTTGGAAGTGGGAAGCGAAGATCTCTCCAAATCCGCGAGCAGTGCTAAGAGACTGTTAAAAAGACCAATAACTTAACCGAGTGCTCCAATATCTATTGTTCTAGCAAATCCTATTATGTACTCTAAGCCCGACTTTTTAACAGTTCAAATAAAGCTGTATTACAAACCATTTATCCATGATTATTTATGTCCTCTGTTGATTTCCTTTATGTACTTTGCAATATATCCAATAGCCCAGTCGTGCAGAACTCACCTATACCAAGTTAAACCTGTATAAAATCAGGGTATTACATTGGTGGCAACGGTGGTTCTCGATTCGGATAGAAGATTGTATTGCATTGCATATTGTCAAACCAGAGAGGCAGGGTAACATCGCAAAACTGGCAGCTCGTTTTTACGCTCACATTCCCGTGTATGATGTAAACACGTATGATATCGCCACTTACTTAGACATAGTAAAGCCAGTGTTAGATTTGGCATTTCAAAATGACCGCGAGAAAATCGCCGTTGCATTATTGCACATTATGCAATTGGGAAAAGCAGTTTCCCAAATTGCTAAACAGGTAACGCCAAAACTTACCTGGAACCAGTTTCGATCCTTCGCGATCCAGGTCTTAGAACCACTTTTGGGTTTCCTCGTCTCCCAAAGAATAATAAAAGTCGACGAGATCAAGTGTGAAGGGGATATCAATGTGTCCCTTCTGCACCTCTTCAGATACGTGAGGGCCACGCATAGCTCGCAAGACGACAAGCAACAAAATGAACTTTTATTCACCGCATTACTCAACATCCTCCCACCTCACATCTATGCTCATCTCGACCCTTACGGCACTTTCGAGGAACACATGCTCGCCATCAGGGAAAGTTGCGACACTCAGACGCCACCCTCGCCAAGGTATGCACATGTGAGCACGTCAGACCTCACCCTGGCGCTACCAACCATTCGAGTCCGAGATCAGTTCCCCCACATCCATTCATGCCCTCACATTCCCCCGTAGTAAATTAAGCTCCTGTAAAACTCTCACTCCCAGCCAATTGTCTAAACACTCTATGAGTCCCCTCCCCAATCCTAGGAAAGATAAAGTAAAGAAAAGACCCCTATCCACCTCTCCAGCCCCTATCCAGAAAAAAAAAAATCTCCCCTTAACCCTGTCACAAATAAGTCCCTCCATTCTCCTAAGAAATCAAAACCCGTGCACCCTTCCAAAATGACCCCCGAGGAAATTCAAACACCAGTGCACTCTTCCTTGCCTGTATCCCCTCTGACCGTCCCCAAGTCTTCCCCTGCCCATCCATCCATCAATGATAATCTGAAATCCAAATTGTTACCCCATGAACCCCCTCCGTGTTCTATGCCTGCCATTAAATCACAGAACACAGAAATTGTCACACCAACTGTCACCAATGTCCTTCCAATGTCACCCATGAAGAATGCCGGCCAGGAAATGAGTCCCCCCTCCACCCTCTCGGATGCACCTGTGATCCAAGAGAAACCTTCACCCCCGTCAATCCCTCAACCACCCTTGAGGTACAAGGTTGTACCTCATATGAAGGCGACGGAAGTAAAATGCCACAGGAACGAAAGGACCGGCATCACAGGCCAGCATAGCTATAAGGATCACCACACCAACTTCGTTGTCTCCCTTCCACATAACTCCACATATGTATACGTATCTCCAATCACAGCCTTCTAGTATACAACCCACATTACTTTTTATTCCTTAACATTTGTATGTACCAACTAAGTATGTATTTAATTAAGGTACCAACCATGCATGCAGACTATAATATTTTCATTGTGTAGGTACGACGGCGATCTGAAGAAACCTCAGTAAACCTATGCCCCTCCCCCTCTGTTCTGGAGTCCACCACGACTGTCCGGTAATACGAACTTCAGCCGTGTGACTCACCTAGTCATTCTGGGTAATTATTTGATTCAATACTCCCCAGGTCTCTCAACTTGAGATATTAATTGTTTCTTTGTTGTTAATCCGTCACTTAAGACACTCGACTCATATCGATTGTTATTAGTACTGGCGATTAATACGATGTTCATGTTTCACCTTTGTTGCCAGTAATTCACTGAGAATCTTAACCACATTTGTGTAGGATTTATCCTCAACCTATTATGTACCCTATCCCTTGTGTGTTACTATTACTATTGCTTCAGATGAGAAAACATCTCCTACTACGAATCTATATTCGAGAGTTGGAGATCGAAATGATTATGTTGAGACGAATCTATAACTCCTCAAGATAGACGTTACCTGAATTAATATACCATCTACATGTCTATCTGATTACGTCAGCCCTGTACTTAGTTATATAACAATTATATGTTCCCAACCTTCCTAATGCAACCTCCATTTCACTAGACAAGATACCTAGGAGAAGTTCCGAGATTTAATTAGCAAATTACTCATTGATTTGGAAAGCTCCCAGACCATCCCCAATTTCGTATACAGGCCTGTGCTTAGGTAAGGTCGTGCCGGACAATATCGTCGTATTAAGTTCGCGTGAGTTTGGCTACGGGTCAAACTCGGTACAACCGCCTCAAAATTGTTACCCCATGAAAACCCGTTTTCCTATGTATGCCACCGATCCACAGAAAACTAACCCTATACCCTGTGCTTGTACTAATCCATATCTGTTGATTTATATAATTAATAATATCCAATTTGCATACATTCATCTCCAGAGAAGTGCAGGAAATCTACCTAGTCTCTCTCTCTCCATTATGAGATAGATCGATATCACTCATGCATGTACCCATTCCTAAGTTAAAGAAAAAGTTTTATCCACAATACTCTGCTTAGTGACCGCGTTCCCAGTGGTAACCTTTTGAGCCACCCTGTCCTTTTTCCTCTCCCCGTTGGCCTACCAACCCAACTTCACAAACCTTCCCCTCGCATGACGCCCACCAGGATGTTTTATACTCCGTGCCGAGTCAGTTCCGACTCGAACCCCAGTATACAGAGAGTGCAAACCTATTCTGGTATCTCTTTCACGATCCTCTAACCTAAGTAGAACACACTCACCACCTGAACCGTAGGGGTAAAGCGCGCGAGGCTATGCCCCTCTCCCACCCCCTTGAAAGAGCGTAGGCTATAAAATGTCCCCTCCAACGACCCCAATTAAGCTCAGCTGTTTCGTTTTAGTGCCTAGGATATTATATGAACCAGAAATTGCCCGATCGAGATGGATATGACACAGAGGCACTGCCCATGTCGAATCGTATTCCGTTCATTTCAACCCGGGTTCATTCGCTTTAGTTTAACGACGACTAATACCGTCATTTTATGCATGCATTTCGTTTTTGTAAGTTAAGTATTTATTTTTCCTTCACCATTGTGTTCCTCCTTTTCCGTCTCTTTCCACACCTATTATACATCTAATCAGTCACCCCTTCTAGTCCAGAGTCCACACTACTCTGTTTCGTATCTCTGTTGTTTTATATAAGATTAATGATAACAAATCTGAATAAGATCCTCTCCAGAGAGCTCTAGGGAAGCCACCTAGTTTCTCTCTCCATTTAAGAAGATAAACGTATATTACCCCATGCTCCGGGATTCGTTCTAGCACCTAAGTAGTTATACAATTGAACTTGAGTTATTCAACCAGGTTCTATACTTTTATATTAAGGACGGCCAAATACCGTCCTTCATGCATGTCGACTTTTCCTAAGTTAACTCTCATTGATCCACCAATACTTTGAGTAGTATTACGTGCTCAGTTGTAACCTTTTATCCACCCTGTCGTTTCTTTCCATACCAATCCGAGCTTCATAACACCCTCTAAATAGGACGCCACCAGGATGTTTTATTTGTGCCGAGCAAGTAATTTTCTGAAGCTTCCGTAAGCAGAGAGTACAAACCTATTTGGTACCTCCTTTAACTATCCCCTAACCTAACTAACCACCCCTACAACCTGGGGCAGTAAATTATTGCGCGCGAGACTAACCCCCCCTTTCCTCCCCTCGAAGAGGCCCAGCATCTCCCCCTCGCGTAGGACTACCGACATCCTACAGGCCCGCCAAATTCTTGCTAGAAACTCCGGATGTTTACAACCCATACCAATCTCCAATTTTTCGATTCCAGCCTAAATCCTATTCCTATCCCGTTCCTATCTAACCCCCAAGTCCCCCTTAACCCGTCTTAGACTCCTAATAGCATTTCAGCTAGCTCAGAGGAGGATCCTAGAGATAATATTAATGTAGGTTGCCTTACCGCTTGAGTCCAAAGGTGCTGGACAAACTTGTTTTTTTTATTTCCCCAACATCCTCTTCTCAACTCCTATTAATAGTTTGTCTTAGAGTAAATGTCAGAAAAAAGGTAAATCATATTGCAGCCTACATGCTAACTTTATAATAGACCTTTAATGCTTCCCTCTTCAACCAAGGGATTAAATTAACTTGTATTCCCCTCCGACATCCAACAGTTAGACAAAGGAACCCCCTCTGCCTCCCCTCCATATATATAGTCCCGCGCCAAAAACAAACCAGTTCCGGAAGATATACCACACGTAACGGAAGTGCCGCATTTGTGGATATATTACCCAGCTCCGCCCTCAGGATATACAGTGATTTACGGTGTACGCGATCCAAGTTAATCTGTGAGATGAGTAAACAAACCCTTCACGATTATATTCTTGCAACTGGGACTCCAAGGGCAAGATTATAACTGTGGACATACGATTTACGAAATTGTTGATTGTATCATAAGCTTATTGTAAGCCGGCTCTGCCCCTACCTTGGGTTCACGAACAATCATAACTCATAACCAGGCTAAGCTAGAAAGATCTGGTTATGTTAGAAGGAATTACGCGAGTTAGGAGAAAACTCTGTCGAAAAGAATTCCTAGGTTAACAACTGTCGGTTGACCAAAAAGGCGTAACGCCACCTGCAAGCCCCGACCCTCCCATAAGGCCAGAATAGTACTAAGAGTCGTTCTCCCGACTGTCTTACGTTAATTCGATCCCTTGTTCTTTGGCTCGCCAAGTGCAGTGTGATTCAAGGCTTTCAGAGGAGTACCAAAAAGGCTTGTCGTCACCGGCTAGACAAGTTAGCCCAGCTGTAAACAACTCTACACTCCCGGACACCTTGGACGGCCCCGGATCCGCTGTTAGCCCCCAACACACCAGCTCAAGATAGCAAATCGTTGAAGTAAGGTGATCAGAAGTACAATTCCTGAACATTGGAAGTGGGAAGGGAAGATCTCTCCAAATCCGCGAGCAGTGCTAAGAGACTGTTAAAAAGACCAATAACTTAACCGAGTGCTCCAACATCTATTGTTCATGCGAATCCTATTACGTACTCTATACCCGAGTGTTTAACAGTTCAAATAAAGCTGTATACAAACCATTTATCCACGATTATTTATGTCCTCTGTTGATTTTCTTTATGTACTTTGCAATATATCCAATAGCCCAGTCTTGCAGAACTCACCGATACCAAGTTAAACCTGTATAAAATCATGGTATAACATTGGTGGCAGCGGTGGTTCTCGATTCAGATAGAAGATTGTATAGCATTGCATAATTATTGTCAAACCAGAGAGGCAGGGTAACATCGCAAAACTGGCAGCTCGTTTTTACGCTCACATTCCCGTGTATGATGTAAACACGTATGATATCGCCACTTACTTAGACATAGTAAAGCCAGTGTTAGATTTGGCATTTCAAAATGACCGCGAGAAAATCGCCGTTGCATTATTGCACATTATGCAATTGGGAAAAGCCGTTTCCCAAATTGCTAAACAGGTAACGCCAAAACTTACCTGGAACCAGTTTCGATCCTTCGCGATCCAGGTCTTAGAACCACTTTTGGGTTTCCTCGTCTCCCAAAGAATAATAAAAGTCGACGAGATCAAGTATGAAGGGGATATCAATGTGTCCCTTATGCACCTCTTCAGATACGTGAGGGCCATGAATAGCTCCCAAGACGACGAGCAACAAAATGAACTTTTATTCACCGCATTACTCAACATCCTCCCACCTCACATCTATGCTCATCTCGACCCTTACGGCACTTTCGAGGAACACATGCTCGCCATCAGGGAAAGTTGCGACACTCAGACGCCACCCTCGCCAAGGTATGCACATGTGAGCACATCGGACCTCACCCTGGCGCTACCAACCATTCGAGTCCGATATCAGTTCCCCCACATCCATTCATGCCCTCACATTCCCCCGTAGTAAATTAAGCTCCTGTATAACTCTCACCCCCAGCCATGTCTAAACACTCTGTGAGTCCCCTCCCCAATCCTAGGAAAGATAAAGTAAAGAAGAGACCCCTATCCACCTCTCCAGCCCCTATCCAGAAAAACAAAATTTCTCCCTTTAACCCTGTCATAAATAAGTCCCTCCATTCTCCTAAGAAATCAAAACCCGTGCACCCTTCCAAAATGAAACCCGAGGAAATTCAAACACCAGTGCACTCTTCCTTGCCTGTATCCCCTCTGACCATCCCCAAGTCTTCCCCTGCCCAACCATCCATCAATGATAATCTGAAATCCAAATTGTTACCCCATGAACCCCCTCCATGTTCTATGCCTGCCATTAAATCACATAACACAGAAATTGTCACACCAACTGTCACCAATGTCCTTCCAATGTCACCCATGAAGAATGCCGGCCAGGAAATGAGTCCCCCCTCCACCCTCTCGCTTGCACCTGTGATCCAAGAGAAACCTTCACCCCCGTCAATCCCTCAACCACCCTTGAGGTACAAGGTCGTACCTCATATGAAGGCGACGGAAGTAAAATGCCACAGGAACGAAAGGACCGGCGTCACAGGCCAGGATAGCTATAAGGATCACCACACCAACTTCGTTGTCTCCCTTCCACATAACTCCACATATGTATACGTCTCTCCAATCACAGCCTTCTAGTATACAACCCACATTACTTTATTCCTTAACATTTGTATGTACCAACTAAGTATGTATTTAATTAAGGTACCAACCATGCATGCAGACTATAATATTTTCATTGTGTAGGTACGACGGCGATCTGAAGACACCTCAGTAAACCTATGCCCCTCCCCCTCTGTTCTGGAGTCCACCACGACTGTCCGGTAATACGAACATCAGCCTTGTGACTCACCTAGTCATTCTGGGCAATTATTTGTTTCAATACTCCCCAGGTCTTTCAACTTGAGATATTGTGTTTCTTTGTTGTTAATCCGTCACTTAAGACAGTCGACTCATATCGATTGTTATTAGTACTGGCGATTAATACGATGTTCATGTTTCACCTTTGTTGCCATTAATTCACTGAGATTCTTAACCACATTTGTGTAGGATTTATCCTCAACCTATTATGTACCCTATCCCTTGTGTGTTACTATTACTATTGCTTCAGATGAGAAAACATCCCCGACTACGAATCTATATTCGAGAGTTGGAGATCGAAATGATTATGTTGAGACGATTCTATAACTCCTCAAGATAGACGTTACCTGAATTAATATACCATCTACATGTCTATCTGATTACGTCAGCCCTGTACTTAGTTATATAACAATTATATGTTCCCAACCTTCCTAATGCAATCTCCATTTCACTAGACAAGATACCTAGGAGTAGTTCCGAGATTTAATTAGGAAACTACTCATTGATTTGGAAAGCCCCCAGACCATCCCCAATTTCGTATACAGGACTGTGCTTAGGTAAGGTCGTGCCGGTCAATATCGTCGTATTAATTTCGCGTGAGTTTGGCTACGGGTCAAACTCGGTACAACCGCCTCAAAATTTTTACCCCATGAAAACCCGTTTTCCTATGTATGCCACCGATCCACAGAAAACTAACCCTATACCCTGTGCTTGTACTAATCCATATCTGTTGATTTATATAATTAATAATATCCAATTTGCATACGATCATCTCCAGAGAAGTGCAGGAAAACTACCTAGTCTCTCTCTCTCCATTATGAGATAGATCGATATCACTCATGCATGTACCCTTTCCTAAGTTAAAGAAAAAGTTTTATCCACAATACTCTGCTTAGTGACCGCGTTCCCAGTGGTAACCTTTTGAGCCACCCTGTCCTTTTTCCTCTCCCCGTAGGCCTACCAACCCAACTTCACAAACCTTCCCCTGGCATTACGCCCATCAGGATGTTTTATACTCCGTGCCGAGTCAGTTCCGACTCGAACCCCAGTATACAGAGAGTGCAAACCTATTCTGGTATCTCTTTCACGATCCTCTAACCTAAGTAGAACACACTCACCACCTGAACCGTAGGGGTAAAGCGCGCGAGGCTATGCCCCTCTCCCACCCCCTTGAAAGAGGGTAGGCTATAAAATGTCCCCTCCACCGACCCCAATTAAGCTCAGCTGTTTCGTTTTAGTGCCTAGGATATTATATGAACCAGAAATTGCCCGATCGAGATGGATATAACACAGAGGCACTGCTCATGTCGAATCGTATTCCGTTCATTTCAACCAGGGTTCATTCGCTTTAGTTTAACGACGACTAATACCGTCATTTTATGCATGCATTTCGTTTTCGTAAGTTAAGTATTTCTTTTTCCTTCACCATTGTGTTCCTCCTTTTCCGTCTCTTTCCACACCTATTATACATCTAATCAGTCACCTCTTCTAGTCCACAGTCCACACTACTCTGTTTCGTATCTCTGTTGTTTTATATAAGATTAATGATGACAAATCTGAATACGATCCTCTCCAGAGAGCTCTAGGGAAGCCACCTAGTTTCTCTCTCCATTTAAGAAGATAAACGTATATTACCCCATGCTCCGGGATTCGTTCTAGCACCTAAGTAGTTATACAATTGAACTTGAGTTATTCAACCAGGTTCTATACTTTTATATTAAGGACGGCCAAATACCGTCCTTCATGCATGTCGACTTTTCCTAAGTTAACTCTCATTGATCCACCAATACTTTGAGTAGTATTACGTGCTCAGTTGTAACCTTTTATCCACCCTGTCGTTTCTGTCCATACCAACCCGAGCTTCATAACACCCTCTAAAAAGGACGCCACCAGGATGTATAATTTGTGCCGAGCAAGTCATTTTCTCAAGCTTCCGTAAACAGAGAGTACAAACCTATTTGGTACCTCCTTTAACTATCCCCTAACCTATCTAACCACCCCTACATCTTGGGGCAGTAAATTAATGCGCGCGAGGCTAACCCCCCCTTTCCTCCCCTCGAAGAGGCCCAGCATCTCCCCCTCGCGTAGGACTACCGACATCCTACAGGCCCGCCAAATTGTTGCTAGAAACTCCGGATGTTTACAACCCATACCAATCTCCAATTTTTCGATTCCAGCCTAAATCCTATTCCTATCCCGTTCCTATCTAACCCCCAAGTCCCCCTTAACCCGTCTTAGACTCCTAATAGCATTTCAGCTAACTCAGAGGAGGATCCTAGAGATAATATTAATGTAGGTTGCCTTACCGCTTGAGTCCAAAGGTGCTGGACAAACTATTTGTTTTTATTTCCCCAACATCCTCTTCTCAACTCCTATTAATAGTTTGTCTTAGAGTAAATGTCAGAAAAAAGGTAAATCATATTGCAGCCTACATGCTAACTTTATAATAGACCTTTAATGCTACCCTCTTCAACCAAGGATTAAATTAACTTGTATTCCCCTCCGACATCCAACAGTTAGACAAAGGAACCCCCTCTGCCCCCCCTCCATATATATAGTCCCGCGCCAAAAACAAACCAGTTCCGGAAGATATACCACACGTAACGGAAGTGCCGCATTTGTGGATATATTACCCAGCTCCGCCCTCAGGATATACAGTGATTTACGGTGTACGCGATCCAAGTTAATCTGTGAGATGAGTAAACAAACCCTTCACGATTATATTCTTGCAACTGGGACTCCAAGGGCAAGATTATAACTGTGGACATACGATTTACGAAATTGTTGATTGTATCATAAGCTTATTGTAAGCCGGCTCTGCCCCTACCTTGGGTTCACGAACAATTATAACTCATAACCAGTCTAAGCTAGAAAGATCTGGTTATGTTAGAAGGAATTACGCGAGTTAGGAGAAAACTCTGGCGAAAAGAATTCCTAGGTTAACAACTGTCGGTTGACCAAAAAGGCGTAACGCCACCTGCAAGCCCCGACCCTCCCATAAGGCCAGAATAGTACTAAAAGTCGTTCTCCCGCCTGTCTTATGTTAATTCGATCTCTTGTTCTTTGGCTCGCCAAGTGCAGTGTGATTCAAGGCTTTCAGAGGAGTACCAAAAAGGCTTGTCGTCACCGGCTAGACAAGTTAGCCCAGATGTAAATAACTCTACACTCCCGGACACTATGGATGGCCCCCCGGATCCGCTGTTAACCCCCAACACACCAGCTCAAGATAGCGAATCGTTGAAGTAAGGTGATCAGAAGTACAATTCCTGAACGTTGGAAGTGGGAAGCGAAGATCTCTCCAAATCCGCGAGCAGTGCTAAGAGACTGTTAAAGAGACCAATAACTTAACCGAGTGCTCCAACATCTATTGTTCTTGCGAATCCTATTACGTACTCTATACCCGAGTGTTTAACAGTTCAAATAAAGCTGTATTACAAACCATTTATCCACGATTATTTATGTCCTCTGTGGATTTTCTTTATGTACTTGGCAATATATCCAATAGCCCAGTCTTGCAGAACTCACTTATACCAAGTTAAACCTGTATAAAAGCAGGGCATAACACAATTCAAGTCATAGTAAGAGGGAAAGGCTGATTCTGGGAGAGAGTTCCAGAGCTCAGCTGTTGAATAGAAAAAAGACTGAGAGTAACGTTTCAATCATGGGTTCGAGAGTTGCACAAAGTAGGGGTGGGATTGTGTTGCAAGATGAGTACCACGTGCGCTACGTAAAGGAGGTGGTATACACTGGGAAAGCTCTGAGGAACACTTATTATTATAGTAGCGATAGAATAGCGAGAGAGATGCAACATTGCGGCGAAGAGAGAGAGATTGCAGAGAGGTGGTGAGTGGACGGGAGTTAATGATACGAAAGGCCTTCCTTTCAATTTTGTCTAGGAGAGTGGTGTGAGAGGAACCTCCCCAAACATGTGAACAATACTCAATACAACGACGCACTATGCCCCTGTACAGAGCAAGAAGCTGTGCAGGGGTAAAGAACCCCCTAAGGCGGTTGAGCACACCAAGCTACTGGGAGGCTGCCTTAGCAAGACTGGTAATATGGTCCTTCCAACTGAGAGCAGAAGAAAAAGGGAAACCAAGAATATTGAGAAAAAATTAAGGATTGATTTTTGTATTGTTGAAGAATAAGGGATAAGCCGCAGGGAGTTCCTGACGAGTAGATAGATGGAGAAATTGAGTTTTGAAGCATTAAATGTAACAAGGTTTTCTCTGCCCCAATTGGAGATAGTAGTTAGATCTGAATTTAACTGTTCTATCGCTTCATTCCATTTGTCGTTGAGGAATTGCTGGCTTGGGCGTTCTGAAAAACTAATGGAGTAGTGTAAGGTTGAGTCGTCTGCGTATTAATGGATGGGAGTTGAGGTACAGTTGAGAAGGTCATTTATAAAATTTAGACGAACACCGGAGTTTATAGGGTGAGGAAGTGAGCGATGGCCGTCCACAACCGCAGCTATGGAACGGCCGGAGAGGAAATTAGAGACAAAGGCACAGATGGAGAGATAGAAACCGAATGATGGTAGTTTAGAAATTAAAGATTTGTGCCAGACTCTATCGAAGGCTTTCGATATGTCTAGTGCAATAGAAAAAGTCTCACCGAAGTCCCGAAAGGAGGATGACCAAGAGTTAGTAAGATATGAAAGAAGATCACCAGTAGAGCGACCCTTAAGGAAGCCATACTGGCGATCTGAGAGCAGATTATGAGAAGAGAAATGCTTAAGAAATTTGGAAGCAATAATAGTTTCAAAAACTTTAGAAATACAAGAGATGAGAGCAATTGGACGATAGTTGGAGGGTTGAGAGCGGTCAACCTTCTTTGGGACAGGTTAAATGAGAGCAAACCTCCAGCATGAAGGGAAGACGTTAGAGGATAGACAGAGACAAAAGAGTTTGCCTAGGCAGGGAGTCAGTACGAAGCACAGTTTTTTAGTACAACAGGAGGAACACCGTCCGGACCGTACGCCTTATTAGTATTAAGCCCAGAGAGGGTAGAAAGTACATCTTTGGAAGAGATTAGGATAGTAGGCATAAGTAAGAGAGAGGAGGGTGGAGAGGGAGGAATAACACCGGAATCATCTAAGGTGGAGTTTCTAGCAAAAGTTTGAGCGAAGAGTTTAGCTTTGTCAGAGGAAGAAGTGATGGTTGTGCCATCAGAGTGGGAAAAGGGAGGGATAGACGAGGAAGAGAAATTGTTGGAGAGGTTTTTGGCTAGATGCCAGAAAACTTGGGAAGAGCTAGAGTTGGATAGTTCAGTGCATTTATTATTGATGAAAGAGTGATTGGTAAGTCGAAGAACAGATTTGGCTTGATTCCGGGCAGAAACATAGGAAGAATGAGAGTCTTGAGTTTTAAGGCGTCGGTACCGTTTGAATGCTTCCTCCTTATTGCGGACAGCGGTAGAACAGGCGTGAGTAAACCAAGATTTTTTAGCATTAGTCTGAGAGAAAGAGAATGGAATGTATGCTTCCATGCACGATAGGATTACCTCGGTAATGCGTTCAGCACTGTCCGAGGGTCCCTGGCCACGGAAGCAGAAATCATTCCATGGGAAATATATATATATATATATATATATATATATATATATATATATATATATATATATATACAGTATACTGTATATGTATATATATATACTGTATATATTTTATATTCCATCTACTCCCTGTCAGGCATAGGCTGAGAGCCTGCATATTCAATCGTTATTGAACGGTGAAGCCTGTGAGGTCTCGTTCCAGTCTAATGGGTGAGACATGTGAAGTACTTTTAGCTGCAACCAGCCGATACCATCATGCCTTGGCAAGAAGCATGGGACTTAGTTGCTCACTCACGGCTCGAAGCAGCCCCATCTCTGAAGTTGCCTCGCTCCAGTGCTTCACTGTCCTATCTCCTAGACTCGGACCCTCACTCTCAGAATGAAACCTATTGAGCAATAAATTCACTAGGCATTGCTCCCCTATAGCTATTTTTTAATATAGGAATATTCATACAGTGCTATTTAATCAGGGAACAATAAGGGTATTTGTTTGGCGTTTCGGTGGGCTTTGTGATAATGCACTGATACTAGGTACTGCACAAATTCCATCCCAATAATATCTTCCCATTGACATATCGGGATTCGAACCCGGGTCCATTGGATTGAAGTCCAGTGGCAAGACCACTCCACCACACATCCCCTAATATATATATATATATATATATATATATATATATATATATATATATATATATATAGCTATATATTATATATACTGTATAATTAAATATATACATATATATACCGGTATAAATATATATTATATATATATATATATTTTATATATATATACCGGTATATAGAGTATATGTATATATATATACGGTATATATATATATATGTATATATATATATACAGTATATATATATAGCTGTATATATATATAGAGATATATACATATATAAATATTTATATATATTTATATATATATATATATAATATATATATATGTATAATATATATACCGGGTATATATATATATACACCGGTATATGTGTATATATATATATATATATATATATATATATATATATATATATATATATATATATATACATATACCGGTATATATATATATATATATATATATATATATACATAGTGCTCAAGGGGTAAGAGATTAAAATATGCCCCACGTGCCTTCTGCGTGTTGTAAGAGGCGATAAAAGAGGTTGGGTCGATGGGCTTGTGACTCCCACCCATGAAAAATACTTAAGCAATGAAAAACGAACGAACAGCCTCGGATAGGGACGGACCCTGTGTTGATGAACCCCGACCGACAATGGACAATCTTAGAATAGCAACATGGAATGTGAGAGGCATGAATGATGACACAAAAGAGAGAGAGGTCCTGGAAGTGTTAGTGAATGCCAGGCTGGATGTATGTGGAATGACGGAAGACCAAATGGAAGGGTACAGATGTCAGAGAGTGGGAGTGTGGAATGGGTGTGTGTGCTGGAGTGAGTGAGGGAGCAGCGAGAGAAGGTGCGTGTTTGTTTGTAAATAACAAATGGAAGGAGCGTGTAAGAGACTATGATTCTGTCGGTTCAAGGATTGTCTGGGTGAGAATGAAAGTAGGAATACAAACGTGGGTGTTTGTGTGTGTGTATACTCCAACAGAGGATAAACTTATAAGAAAGAAAGAGGAGTTCTGGGTGAATGTGGAGGCGTGTCTGGATATGTTTGACAAGAATGAAAGAATATTTCTGATTGGGGATTTGAATGGGAAGGTGGTTGATAGGAAAGTTGATGGAGTGGTGGGAGGGTGTGGGATACCGTCAGAAGTGAATGGGAATGTTAGTGCACTTGTGGACGTATGTGTGGGGAGGAGGATGTGAATAGCCAACACCTTCTTCCAACACAGAATGGTAGACAAGTACACATGGCAAGTGGTGTGGAAGATGAAGGGTAAGGATAAGGCAGTGGTGGAACGAAAGTCACTGTTTGATTATATGTGTGGATGAACAAATGAAGAAATCTGTTCCGGATGCTAGGGTGTATAGGGATATTGGAGGGGGTCTGTCTGATCATTATTTACTGTAGTAGTGGCTAAAATTAGGATACAGAGGAAGTGGGTGAGGAGAGCTGGAAGGAGGCGAGAGGAAGGTGGAATGGCGAGGAGGGTGGAGAGGCTACAGGAGGAGAAAATCAGGAAAGAGTACAGGAAAGCAGTAGAAAGACGACAAGGTAGGTTCAACCTGGAAGATATGGAGGAAGTGGAGGAGATGAGCAAGGTGTTTAGGGAAGAGATCTGTGCAGCATGTGAGGAGGTGTGTGGAGTAAGGAGAAGAGGAAGGGGAGTGAAAGGTATAGCATGGTGGACAGAAGAGGTGAAAATAGCTGTGGAAGGCAAGAAGAAAGCGTATAGAGAGTGGTTGGGTAGTAGTGGGAATGAAGATTTGGAAAGTCAGAAACGAGCGAGGTAAGTGGAGAGAAAGAGAGTGGTGAAGAGAGTAGTGAAGGAAAGTAAGAGAAGAGTAGACGAGGAATTTGAAAGGAATCTAAGTGTAAAATGGAGGGAGTGTAAAAAACTGTTCTGGACAGAAGTAAAACAAGTTAGGGAAGGTAGCAAGGGAAACAGTAAGGGTGTGAAAGATAAGATTGGGAGAATGCTAGCCGAGAAGCAAGAGAGAGTCGAAAGATGGAGGGAGTACTTCAATGAGTTGCTAAATGTAATGAATGAAGTGCCAGCAAACATAGTTGGATGGGGTATGGGAGGGAGAAGAAGAGAATTAATGGAGGAGGAGGTGGGGATCAGGAGGTCAGAAGTGTGGGAAGCCATGAAAAGAGTGCAGTTGGGGAGAGCACCAGGAACAGATGGAGTGTGTGGGGAAATGTTGAGGTATGGTGGTGAGATAGTGATCGAATGGGTATGGAAAACGTGCAAACTAGCATGTGAGAAGGGAGTGCACCTGATGACTGGAAGACAGGCATAATAGTCCCCCTATATAAGGGTAAAGGGGAAAGAGGAGTGTGTGGTAACCACTGAGGAATATGTCTTCTTAGAGTAGTAGGGTAGGTGTTCAGTAGAGTAATGTTTGAGAGAGTGAGAGTGAGAACGGAGAAATGGATAGGTGACGAGCAGGGAGGTTTTAGGAAGGGAAGAAGATGTGTAGATCAGATTTTTACCCTGAATTGTGTTGTGGAGAAATATCTGGAGAAGCAACAAAAGGTGTATGTTGACTTTATAGAATTGGAGAAGGCCTATGACGGAGTGGATAGAGAAGATATCTGGAAAGTACTTAGAATATACGGAGTATATGGCAAGTTGCTGAAAGCAGTGAAGAGCATGTATGAGGGTGTAAAAGCGGTAGTATGTGTGGAGAATGAGCAGAGCGAGTTCTTTGACCTGAATGTTGGGTTGAAACAGGATTGTGTGATGTCACCGTGGTTGTTTACTGTATATTTGGATGGAGTCATGAAAGAAATCCAAGGAAGAGCAGTGGGTGTTGGTGTATCGCTGATAAGGGAGGGCAATGAGTGGAAGTTGCCTGTACTGCTATTTGCTGATGATTCAGTTCTGATGAGCGATAATGAATGGGAGTTGCAGGGACTGGTAAATGAGTTTGGAACAGTGTGCGAAAAGCGGAATCTGAAGGTAAATGCGGGGAAGAGCAAGGTTATGGTCTTCGAAAGGGGTGAAGCCACAGAGTGTGAGGTGAAGTTGAACGGTCAGGCTATGGAGATTGTCAGCTTATTTAAGTATCTGGGCAGTGTGTTGAGTAAAGATGGGACTATGGATGAAAAAGTGCGGGAGAGGGTGCAACAGGGGAAGAGGGTTGTAGGAACGCTGAAAGCAGGAACAAGAAACAGGGTGGTCAGTATGGAAGTGAAGAAGTCCTTGCATGACAGTGTGGTAATCCCGACACTGTCTTACGGAAGCGAAGCATGGACGTTTGAGAAGAGACTCAGACCAAGAGTGAGAGGGATGGAAATGAGTTACTTGAGAAGTGCGTGCGGAGTTACATGGAGGGATAGATAGACGAATGAGAAAGTAGGAATGAGGTGTGGTGTGGAAGTAGATGTGCTGGAATGTGTGAAAAAGAACACCTTGAGATGGTTCGGCCATATGGAACGTATGGGAAGCGAGAAAATTACTAAGAAGGTGTACGAGAGCGAGGTGGAAGGACAGAGAGGGAGAGGTAAACCGAAAGAGAGGTGGAAGGATTGAGTGAGGAAGCATATGGTTGAAGGCGGTGCTGGTTGGGATGAGGGGAGTCCACTGACTGGGGACAGAGGTGCATGGGGGCGATTAGTTCGTGGCCACCCCTTCGGGGATCACGGCATCAGGCAATAGATAGATAGATATCTATATACTGTACATATAATTATACAGTATATATAATTATATATATATATATATATATAGTGCCCAGGGGGTAAGAGATTAGAATATGCCCCACGTGCCTTCTGCATGTTGTAAGAGGCAATTTAAGAGATTGGGTCGGTGGGCTTGTGACCCCCACCCATGAAAAATACATAAGCAATGAAAAACGAACGAACAGCCTCGGATAGGGACGGACCCTGTGTTGATGAATCCCGACCGACTATGGATAATCTTAGAATAGCAACATGGAATGTGAGAGGCATGAATGATGACACAAAAGAGAGAGAGAGGTCCTGGAAGTGTTAGTGAATGCCAGGCTGGATGTATGTGGAATGATGGAGACCAAATGGAAGGGTACAGATGTGAGAGAGTGGGAGTGTGGAATGGGTGTGTGTGCTGGAGTGAGTGAGGGAGCAGCGAGAGCAGGTGCGCACCGTGTTTGTTTGTAAGTAACAAATGGAAGGAGCGTGTAAGAGACTATGATTCTGTCGGTTCAAGGATTGTCTGGGTGAGAATGAAAGTAGGAATACAAACGTGGGTGATTGTGTGTGTGTATGCTCCAACAGAGGATAAATTTGTAAGAAATAAGGAGGAGTTCTGGGTGATTGTGGAGGCGTGCCTGGATAAGTTTGACAAGAACGAAAGAATATTTCTGATTGGGGATTTGAATGGGAAGGTGGTTGATAGGAAAGTAGAAGGAGTGGTGGGAGGGTGGGGGATACCGCCAGAGGTGAATGGGAATGGTAGTGCACTTGTGGACGTATGTGTGGGGAGGAGGATGTGAATAGCCAACACCTTCTTCCAACACAGAATGGTAGACAAGTACACATGGAAAGTGGTGTGGAAGATGAAGGGTAAGGATAAGGCAGTGGTGGAACGAAAGTCACTGTTTGATTATATGTGTGGATGAACAAATGAAGAAATCTGTGCCGGATGCTAGGGTGTATAAGGATATTGGAGGGGGTCTGTCTGATCATTATTTACTGTAGTAGTGGCTAAAATTAGGATACAGAGGAAGTGGGTGAGGAGAGCTGGAAGGAGGCGAGAGGAAGGTGGAATGGCGAGGAGGGTGGAGAGGCTACAGGAGGAGGAAATCAGGAAAGAGTACAGGAGAGCAGTAGAAAGACGACAAGGTAGGTTCAACCTGGAAGATATGGAGGAAGTGGAGGAGATGAGCAAGGTGTTTAGGGAAGAGATCTGTGCAGCATGTGAGGAGGTGTGTGGAGTAAGGAGAAGAGAAAGGGGAGTGAAAGGTACAGCATGGTGAACAGAAGAGGTAAAAATAGCTGTGGAAGGCAAGAAGAAAGCGTATAGAGAGTGGTTGGGTAGTAGAGGTAATGAAGATTTGGAAAGTCAGAAACGAGCGAGGTACGTGGAGAGAAAGAGAGTGGTGAAGAGAGTAGTGAAGGAAAGTAAGAGAAGAGTAGACGAGGAATTTGGAAGGAATCTGAGTGTAAAATGGAGGGAGTGTAAAAAACTGTTCTGGACAGAAGTAAAACAAGTTAGGGAAGGTAGCAAGGGAAACAGTAAGGGTGTGAAAGATAAGATTGGGAGAATGCTAGCCGAGAAGCAAGAGAGAGTCGAAAGATAGAGGGAGTACTTCAATAAGTTGCTAAATGTAATGAATGAAGCGCCAGCAAACATAGTTGGATGGGGTATGGGAGGGAGAAGAAGAGAATTAGTGGAAAAGTAGGTGGGGATCAGGAGGTCAGAAGTGTGGGAAGCCATGAAAAGAGTGAAGTTGGGGAAAGCAGCAGGAACAGATGGAGTGTGTGGGGAAATGTTGAGGTATGGTGGTGAGATAGTGATCGAATGGGTATGGAAATCGTGCAAACTAGCATGTGAGAAGGGAGTGCACCTGATGACTGGAAGACAGGCATAATAGTCCCCCTATATAAGGGTAAAGGGGAAAGAGGAGTGTGTGGTAACCACTGAGGAATATGTCTTCTTAGAGTAGTAGGGTAGGTGTACAGTAGAGTAATGTTTGAGAGAGTGAGAGTGAGAACGGAAAAATGGATAGGTGACGAGCAGGGAGGTTTTAGGAAGGGAAGAAGATGTGTAGATCAGATTTTTACCCAGAATTGTGTTGTGGAGAAATATCTGGAGAAGCAACAAAAGGTGTATGTTGACTTTATGGAATTGGAGAAGGCCTATGACAGAGTGGATAGAGAAGATATCTGGAAAGTACTTAGAATATACGGAGTAGATGGCAAGTTGCTGAAAGCAGTGAAGAGCATGTATGAGGGTGCAAAAGCGGTAGTATGTGTGGAGAATGAGCAGAGCGAGTTCTTTGACCTGAATGTTGGGTTGAAACAGGATTGTGTGATGTCACCGTGGTTGTTTACTGTATATTTGGATGGAGTCATGAAAGAAATCCAAGGAAGAGCAGTGGGTGTTGGTGTATCGCTGATAAGGGAGGGCAATGAGTGGAAGCTGCCTGTACTGCTATTTGCTGATGATACAGTTCTGATGAGCGATAATGAATGGGAGTTGCAGGGACTGGTAAATGAGTTTGGAACAGTGTGCGAAAAGCGGAATCTGAAGGTAAATGCGGGGAAGAGCAAGGTTATGGTCTTCGAAAGGGGTGAAGCCACAGAGTGTGAGGTGAAGTTGAACGGTCAGGCTATGGAGATTGTCAGCTTATTTAAGTATCTGGGCAGTGTGTTGAGTAAAGATGGGACTATGGATGAAAAAGTGCGGGAGAGGGTGCAACAGGGGAAGAGGGTTGTAGGAACGCTGAAAGCAGTAACAAGAAACAGGGTGGTCAGTATGGAAGTGAAGAAGTCCTTGCATGACAGTGTGGTAATCCAGACACTGACTTACGGAAGCGAAGCATGGACGTTTGAGAAGAGACTCAGACCAAGAGTGAGGGGTGGAAATGAGTTACTTGAGAAGTGCGTGCGGAGTTACATGGAGGGATAGATAGACGAGTGAGAAAGTAGGAAGGAGGTGTCGTGTGGAAGTAGATGTGCTGGAAAGTGTGAAAAAGAACACCTTGAGATGGTTCGGCCATATGGAACGTATGGGAAGCGAGAAAATTACTAATAAGGTGTACGAGAGCGAGGTGGAAGGACAGAGAGGGAGAGGTAAACCGAAAGAGAGGTAGAAGGATTGAGTGAAGAAGCATATGGTTGAAGGCGGTGCTGGTTGGGATGAGGGGAGTCCACTGACTGGGGACAGAGGTGCATGGGGGCGATTAGTTCGTGGCCACCCCTTCGGAGATCACGGCATCAGGCAATAGATAGATAATATATACTGTACATATAATTATACAGTATATAATTATATATATATATATAGTGCCCAGGGGGTAAGAGATTAGAATATGCCCCACGTGCCTTCTACATGTTGTAAGAGGCAATTTAAGAGATTGGGTCGGTGGGCTTGTGACCCCCACCCATGAAAAATACTTAAGCAATGAAAAACGAACGAACAGCCTCGGATAGGGACGGACCCTGTGTTGATGAACCCCGACCGACTATGGATAATCTTAGAATAGCAACATGGAATGTGAGAGGCATGAATGATGACTCAAAAGAGAGAGAGAGGTCCTGGAAGTGTTAGTGAATGCCAGGCTGGATGTATGTGGAATGATGGAGACCAAATGGAAGGGTACAGATGTGAGAGAGTGGGAGTGTGGAATGGGTGTGTGTGCTGGAGTGAGTGAGGGAGCAGCGAGAGAAGGTGCGCACCGTGTTTGTTTGTAAGTAACAAATGGAAGGAGCGTGTAAGAGACTATGATTCTGTGGGTTCAAGGATTGTCTGGGTGAGAATGAAAGTAGGAATACAAACGTGGATGATTGTGTGTGTGAATGCTCCAACAGAGGATAAATTTGTAAGAAAGAAAGAGGAGTTCTGGGTGAATGTGGAGGCGTGCCTGGATAAGTTTGACAAGAACGAAAGAATATTTCTGATTGGGGATTTGAATGGGAAGGTGGTTGATAGGAAAGTAGATGGAGTGGTGTGAGGGTGGGGGATACCGTCAGAGGTGAATGGGAATGGTAGTGCACTTGTGGATGTATGTGTGGGGAGGAGGATGTGTATAGACAACACCTTCTTCCAACACAGAATGGTAGACAAGTACACATGGAAAGTGGTGTGGAAGATGAAGGGTAAGGATAAGGCAGTGGTGGAACGAAAGTCACTGTTTGATTATATGTGTGGATGAACAAATGAAGAAATCTGTGCCGGATGCTAGGGTGTATAGGGGGATTGGAGGGGGTCTGTCTGATCATTATTTACTGTAGTAGTAGCTAAAATTAGGATACAGAGGAAGTGGGTGAGGAGAGCTGGAGGGAGGCGAGAGGAAGGTGGAATGGCGAGGAGGGTGGAGAGGCCACAGGAGGAGGAAATCAGGGAAGAGTACAGGAGAGCAGTAGAAAGACGACTAGGTAGGTTCAACCTGGAAGATATGGAGGAAGTGGAGGAGATGAGCAAGGTGTTTAGGGAAGAGATCTGTGCAGCATGTGAGGAGGTGTGTGGAGTAAGGAGAAGAGAAAGGGGAGTGAAAGGTACAGCATGGTGGACAGAAGGGGTAAAAATAGCTATGGAAGACAAGAAGAAAGCGTATAGAGAGTGGTTGGGTAGTAGAGGGAATGAAGATTTGGAAAGTCAGAAACGAGCGAGGTACGTGGAGAGAAAGAGAGTGGTGAAGAGAGTAGTGAAGGAAAGTAAGAGAAGAGTAGACGAGGAATTTGGAAGGAATCTGAGTGTTTAAAGGAGGGAGTGTAAAAAACTGTTCTGGAAAGAAGTCAAGAAAGTTAGGGAAGGTAGCAAGGGAAACAGTAAGGGTGTGAAAAATAAGATTGGGAGAATGCTAGACGAGAAGCAAGAGAGAGTCGAAAGATGGAGGGAGTACTTCAATGAGTTCCTAAATGTAATGAATGAAGCGCCAGCAAACATAGTTGGAGGGGGTATGGGAGGGAGAAGAAGATAATTAGTGGAGGAGGAGGTGGGGATCAGGAGGTCAGAAGTGTGGGAAGCCATGAAAAAAGTGAAGTTAGGGAAAGCACCAGGAACAGATGGAGTGTGTGGGGAAATGTTGAGGTATGGTGGTGAGATAGTGATCGAATGGGTATGGAAAACGTGCAAACTAGCATATGAGAAGGGGAGTGCACCTGATGACTGGAAGACAGGCATAATAGTCCCCCTATATAAGGGTAAAGGGGAAAGAGGAGTGTGTGGTAACCACCGAGGAATAAGTCTTCTTAGAGTAGTAGGGAAGGTGTACAGTTGGGTAATGTTTGAGAGAGTGAGAGTGAGAACGGAGAAATGGATAGGTGACGAGCAGGGAGTTTTTAGGAATGGAAGAAGATGTGTAGATCAGATGTTTACCCTGAATTGTGTTGTGGAGAAATATCTGGAGAAGCAACAAAAGGTGTATGTTGACTTTATGGAATTGGAGAATGCCTATGCCAGAGTGGATAGAGAAGGTATCTGGAAAGTACTTAGAACATACGGAGTAGATGGCAAGTTGCTGAAAGCAGTGAAGAGCATGTATGAGGGTGCAAAAGCGGTAGTATGTGTTGAGAATGAGCAGAGCTAGTTCTTTGACCTGAATGTTGGGTTGAAACAGGGATGTGTGATGTCCCCGTGGTTGTTTACTCTATATATGGATAGAGTCATGAAAGAAATCCAAGGAAGAGCAGTGGGTGTTGGTGTATCGCTGATAAGGGAGGGAAATGAATGGAAGCTGCCTGTACTGCTATTTGCTGATGATAGTTCTGATGAGCGATAATGAATGGGAGTTGCAGGGACTGGTAAATGAGTTTGGAACAGAGTGCGAAAAACGGAATCTGAAGGTAAATGCGGGGAAGAGCAAGGTTATGATCTTCGAAAGGGGTGAAGCCACCGAGTGTGAGGTGAAGTTGAACGGTCAAGCTATGGAGATTCTCAGCTCATTTAAGTATCTGGGCAGTGTGTTGAGTAAAGATGGGACTATGGATGAAAACGTGCAGGAGAGGGTGCAACAGAGGAAGAGGGTTGTAGGAACACTGAAAGCTGTAACAAGAAACAGGGTGGTCAGTATGGAAGTGAAGAAGTCCTTGCATGACAGTGTGGTAATCCCGACACTGACTTACGGAAGCGAAGCATGGACGTTTGAGAAGAGACTCAGACCAAGAGTGAGAGGGATGGAAATGAGTTACTTGAGAAGTGCGTGCGGAGTTACATGGAGGGATAGATAGACGAATGAGAAAGTAAGAAGGAGGTGTGGTGTGGAAGTAGATGTGCTGGAAAGTATGAAAAGGAACACCTTGAGATGGTTCGGCCACACAAGAGGGAGGTGGGAGGACAGAGAGGGAGAGGTAAACTGAAAGAGAGGTGGAAAGTTTGAGTGAGGAAGTATATGGTTGAAGGCGTTGCTGGTTGGGAAGAGGGGAGTCCACTGACTGGGGACAGAGGTGCATGGGGGCGATTAGTTCGTGGCCACCCCTTCGGGGATCACGGCGTCAGGCAATAGATAGATAGATAGCTATATACAGTACATACTATATATATATATATATACATAGGCTATTTATATATATATATATATATATATATATATATATATATATATATATATATACATATATATATATATATATACAGTATATATATATATAGTGCCCAGGGAGTAATAAATTAGAATATGCCCCACGTGCCTTCTGCGTGTTTTAAGAGGCGATTGAAGAGATTGGGTCGGTGGGCTTGTGACACCCACCCATGAAAAATACTTAAGAAATGAAAAACGAACGAACAGCCTCGGATAGGGACGGACCCTGTGTTGATGTACCCCAACTGACTATGGACAATCTTAGAATAGCAACATGGAATGTGAGAGGCATGAATGATGACACAAAAGAGAGAGAGGTCCTGGAAGTGTTAGTGAATGCCAGGCTGGATGTATGTGGAATGACGGAGACCAAATGGAAGGGTACAGATGTGAGAGAGTGGGAGTGTGGAATGGGTGTGTGTGCTGGAGTGAGTGAGGGAGCAGCGAGAGAAGGTGCGTGTTTGTTTGTAAGTAACAAATGGAAGGAGCGTGTAAGAGTCTATGATTCTGTGGGTTCAAGGATTGTCTGGGTGAGAATGAAAGTAGGAATACAAACGTGGGTGATTGTGTGTGTGTATGCTCCAACAGAGGATAAACTTGTAAGAAAGAAGGAGGAGTTCTGGGTGAATGTGGAGGCGTGCTTTGCCGACTTTGGTGGCACGACATATATATATATACCTATATTTTGCCTGTCGCCGCGATCCCCTAAGGGGTGGCCTCGAACGAACCACCCGGATGCACCTCTGTTCCCAGTCAGTCGAGGCCCCTCCTCCCAACCAGCACCACCTTCATCCATATACTTTCTTACTCCATCCTTCCACCTCTCTTTCGGTCTGCCTCTCCCTCTCTCTCCTTCCACCTCGCTCTCGTACACCTTCTTAGTCATTCTCTCGCTTCCTTTACTTTCCATATGGCCGAACCATCTCAATGTGTTCCTTTTCACACTTTCCCGCACATCTACCTCCACACCACACCTCCTTACTTCCTTATTCGTCTGTCTATCCCTCCATGTAACCCCGCACACACTTCTCAAGTAACTCATTTCCATCCCTCTCATGCTATATATATATATATATATATACTGTATTCTATATAATAGTATATATATATATATATATATATATATATATATATATATTGTCACACATCTCTCTAATTAGGTAGTAAGGAATCATATTGGCCTTCTAATGTTTGTTTGTTGTCTTCCATAGCTGAGCTCAAATAGGCATTGGGAGGTCAATTACGCGGGTCTCAATGCTTTATTTCATTCAGGGTTTCGTTGGTTCATTTAGTTTCCTTTCTGACTACAATACTATTAATTCAGTATCTCATTTGGCTGTTCATATGTATTTATTTTAAGGTTCACTGTTTCATTCTGTTCATTCCAAGTCAATCTTAGTTAAGTTGGTAATTTGTTAAGCAGTTCACTCCAGTCCTACGACAGGACAACATCAACTGTGCTTCTTACTCTCACCATGTGTAACAAGTAGTAACTATAAGTGTTTATTTCTGTTTGATATCTCGTCACAATCACCATTAATAGTCACAGTGAACCTCGATTATATATCATTCTCGCTTTCCAGTGTTACGATCCAGGTTCTCAAAGACACAGGGCTCTTCAACATTGGACTAGATAATGGCAAAATGCAACAACGGTAACACTAGATCCAACCCCTGCCTTAAACACTGGAAAACAAAACACCATTACCGCCCTGAGTCGTGCCTGGACAACGAGGTATCCTATGACTCGGTAACTGGTGCACACACACTAGGCTGACGCTCGATGAAACAGCCTATTCTCAAACAGTAAAAGATTACTCGATTAGGTTACACAAAGAAAAGATAGTTAACTTGATTAATTAACGTTACGGTAGATACTCAAATAACTGGCACTCCTGTATTAAAGAAAGTGCAATGCTAGTCCTGCAACATCAACTGGAAACTTCTGAAATAAGTCTGATGCTGGGAAGATGTTCGTAAAGAATCTTGAACAATTATAATGCAGAATACGGGTCACAATAAATACTAGGACATATAGTAATAATAGGCAGGCGAATAATAAAGACTGCGCAAAGGTAGTATGCTCGACAACTAAAGAAATGCTTCGTGACACAACGCAACAGCCTACTAGGGTTGTGCAACTCAACAACAACCTCGGCTCAAAAGTGCAGTGAATAATAATGTGCATACATATAATAATGGGGGCTTATCTCTAACCAGTGTCTGCTCAGTTAATAAAGTCTAGCTGGGGTATCAAGGCAGGGCAACAATTGGTGAGCATGCGGCTCGTAGCCTAACGTTGTCCGAAGGTGGTATAATGAAGATTACGTTATATGACGGGGATGCTCTCTTGATAAATCTAGGTCTCTAGTACCTAGTTCTATCCTGGGGATCCCTCAGAAGTCAACACAAAGAGGCAGCACTATGTGGTGAGGGATAGGCTATGGCCCTCTCACACCACAGCGCTGTGCTCGCAAAGTAAACCCACCCGAAGACAACTTAGGCTCCCACAGTACCTGTCGATGTCGTGCAGGGCTTAGCTAACACTGCACACATCGGAGACAACGAAACAGTAACCCTACCCCTAGTCTAGCTTTAGATAACCAAGCAGAATCACTCAACACCTTGCCAGGGAGACATATACCGGTCTACAACCTTCCCGAGAGAGGACACATACGGAAAAGTCCGTCTCTCTAACCTCAATAAAGCATAATACCTCCTTAACCTAATACATGGAAATATCTGAGAGCTTCGCGTACAATACGACTGGTCGACGGTGAACGTCTATGCTGAAACCAGAAGGGATGTTGAGTTTAATAAAGAGTAGAGAATGAGAAAGGAGAAGTCGAGAGAGAGAAATAGTATGCAAAGTGGCGAGTATGGGGGACAGAATTGCAAAGGGTGTAGGCGATACGCGTGTCAGGCAAGCTCTGAGCTGGTAAAGAACACGAGGCCGCGATGGGAAGGGACTAGTTGACCACCCGGCTGCCAACGCCGTCAGCGCCCAAGTGAGCCGCGTCATAGCTCACCCCGCTGCCAGGTGTACTCCCTCACCCTCTCTCGCTCGCCTCCCACACAAGCAACATTTATATTATAGCGAATATAAAATACAAGGCGCGGTCACAGACCAAAACAAAGACCATTTCTAGACTGTCTGTGGCAACACGACACTAATTAAATAAAGCAGATCATTCTAGGACAACTGTAGCCCATCCCCCCATCCTGGCGAGCGCTAGCGAGCTGCAATGCCCCACGCAACCATTCTGCTAACGCCGGGAGGCGTCACACCAGTAACACTAACTTTAATATTTGTTTTGTTGTAAATAGGTTATATCTTCAGTTTTGTTTATTAAATTATAGAAATTGATTTCATGTTATTCTTGCTACCTTCTTAATATTTTTGTTTATTTTTTTTACGTGTCGGATTCAGTATTTCACTCTTATCCATAAATCTGACCATCTAGAATATTCATGATTAATATTATTCAACTTGGAACCTGGTGCTGATACCGACAAATGTAACAATGGTGCCGTGAACAGGATAATCGGGGTTGTTTACTGTGACTGTACTTCTCATAACTAGAGTGAGTGCGTGAAGTGAAACAATGAAACCGACCCTTCCAATTGGAAACCGTTAGTTGTTTACCTACACTGCATTCGCTTCTCTCATCATTATCGTGAATATTAGTGAACCATGATAATATTACTACTTGTACTAATTATAAATTATTTTGTGAACTCATCATTCAAGTCGGTTATATATGTTAAGTGGTTGTATACAGCTCTTAATTCTCTCTCCTCACGTAAACATTATTTTACGAAACTCGCTAAATAAATTAGCTCAAATGAATTGATAAAGTTCATAACCGTTCATATCACCGGCTTGTTTACCATAAGAAGCACTTCTCTAGACATTTCGTGCTGTTTCTAATAGCATCGTGTTTCATAGACTCATAACACATTTCACTATCATTCATGCATCAATTTAATTACTAGCATTTAATTTAATTCGTCTTGGATACGCTTGTGGGAACATTCTACCTCACTGGCTATCAAGGTACGTAATTTTCGCACATGTTTGGAGTTTGTCTTTTGTTCTACTTCTGTTTTTTTATGATTAGCTACTATTGAACATTAGAGAAGATGGCTACTTTTGATGTGGTGGACTTCATAGAAGATCCTACCATTGACAAAATCTTAAACAAAACACCAAAGAAAGATGACTGGAAGACTATAGCACAATATTATTATAAAGTAGAAATTGATGAACATATGAAAAAACAGGATCTTAAAACAGTAGTAATGCAAAGCCTGGTAGCCTCTCGTATACTTCCGGCAGGTGCAGTAGGAGACGGTAGCAAAATGTCAACACAGACTGAGGCAGACAAAGACCGAGAATTTCAGCTAAGAATGTTAGTATTAGAAACTGAAAAGGAAGAACGAGAAGAAAGAATGCAAAAACAAAAAGTAGAATCAGAAGAAAGAAGGCTAACTTTAGAAATAGAACTAGCTAGGTTGAGAAATCAAAATCCACCTACTCCTCCACCACAAAATATTCCTCCAAATCCTAAGTTTGAAGTCTCTAGAGCGAGTCGTATGGTCCCTTGTTTTGATGAGAAAGACCCTGAGACTTTTTCCCGACAGTTTGAAAAGACTGCTTCTACTCTAGAGTGGCCAGAAGACTATTGGACTATACTTATGCAGACAGTTTTGAAAGGAAAAGCAGCCCTAGTATACTCTAATCTTTCCGTGGAGAAGTCAAAGGATTATAACTTTGTGAAGCAGACTGTCTTTACTTTTTTTTTTTTTTTTTTTTCTATGTGATTGAGGGAGGCAAAAGGCATAACTGCCTATAGTGAGTGCCTCCTCCATAGTTGAAAGAGTGACAGGGCCAAAATCAAGGGACGTTCGAGCCAAAATGCCTGGACACACTGAGTTTGAAGCAATTTAAGTCATAGGAAGTGGGAAAAACTGATTCTGGGAGAGATTTCCAGAGCTCAGCTGTTGAGTAGAAGAAAGTTTGAGAGTAACGTTTCACTCTTGGGTTGGAGAGTTGCACAGAGTAGGGGTGGGATTGAGTTGCAAGACGGGTACCACGTGCCCTACGTAAAGGAGGTGGTATGCACTGGGATAGCTCTGAGGAACACTGATTATTATAGTAGCGATAGAATAGTGAGAGAGATGCAACATTGCGGCGGAGAGAGAGAGATTGCAGAGAGTTGGTGAGTGGACGGGAGTTAATGATACGAAAGGGCTTCCTTTCAACCTTGTCTAGGAGAGCGGTGTGAGAGGAACCTCCCCACACATGTGAACAATACTCAATACAAGAGTACCTATGAGTTGACAATTGAAGGGTACAGACAAGGTTTCCGTAACATGACTAAGAACCCTGACCTTACATATGTAGAATTTGCCAATAACAAACTACGAGCCTTTGAAAAATGGCTAAATGCTAGTCAGGTGCGTGATTTTCATCAACTTAAAAATGTAATGATTATGGAAGAGTTCAAAAGACGAATTCCACAAGACATTAAATTACATGTAGAATGTAGAGAGATCACAGAATTGCACAAGGCTGCTGTCACAGCAGATTCTTACTCCTCGATACACCGTCACAACACTGTAAAAAGTGAGAATAAGAAACCTGTAAAGTCTGGCTCTGGATTCATTCCCAGGTCTCAGCATGGTACTGGTACTGGTAGACCTTATGTAAGCTCAAAGTTCCCAACTTCCTCCAACAACACTGGTAAATCAGATGAAACCTGTACAATACATATTGTAGAGAAGAAGGACACAATATAACTGTGTGCCCTGACAAGCGATGTAGGTTATCTGTTAACTATGTGCCAACATTGACTAATCAAGGTACAAAACCAAAACCCCAACTTAATGTATGAGTAGAAAAGAAGTCTGTTCCCACAAAAGACAGCCAGCAAGAAAAGCCAGTAGGTAGCTACTCAACTGCAGGAAGTAGTGCTGGGGATCCTTTTGCAGGATTTAAATTTCCAGGAAAGATCTCCCTCCGTAGTGATCAGGCTAACACGGACATAACTATATTACGTGACACTGGTAGTTCTCAGAGTATCCTGGTAGGTAGTGTGATACCTGGAGTGGAGACTGTCTGCACAGGTGAACACGTCCTCCTCAAAGATTTATCAGGATACCCCAGTGTACCACTTGCCAAGGTTTACTTAGAAAGTGACCTTATTAACCCGTACAGCCCCAGCGACGCGCCTGACGCGTCGGCGATGTATGTAACGCACAGCCCCAGAGACGCGCCTCGCGCGTCACCCTAATTGCGCCGACCGTGACCTCAGGTGTAGCCACTCAAGAGGGCTCAGATTTGTATGGGAACTGTGTACGTATCCCACGCAACCGTGCCGATGGTTGAAAACTCTCAAAGTCCACGTGCGTGCGCGTGAGCGCCCAATAACCTGGTTTTTTGGGATAATTGCCTTCAATTTTTTACTCTTGTAAAATCCATTTTCGGGGGCTCTGTAGGACCATTTTTTAAGCTTTTTGAGCGGTTTTTCGTGTTTTTTCCTTCATTCCTAACCCATTCGCTATTGTTTCTGGAATAAAACCATTTTTTGAAAACCGGCCGGGTTCTGGTGCGCAAACATTACAAAACTAGCCGGGGCTCCACGGGTTAATGGTCAGGTTATTGTGGGGGTAACTGATAAACCTCTGCCTGTGAAGGAGGTGCAGTTGCTTTTGGGTAATGATCTTGCTGGCACCCTAGTAGTTCCCAATCCAGTAGTTGTAAGTCATCCTACATCAGTCAGTCCTTCCCTAAGCCTTGAGCAGGAACATCCAGACTTGTTTCCTAGCTGTGCCGTCACACGAGCACAAGCTAAAAATGCACCATCTGAACCTGTAGTGGATTTTCAGGCTCCTTCCCCGGACAATTTTAGCAACTTGCCCATCTCTAAAGAAAACTTAATTAAGGCACAGAAAAGTGACCCTTCATTAGCTGGATTGTTTGGGAAGGTGCTTGAAAAGTCCTCTGACAATGCATCCCCTATACTTTACCTGGAAGAAGGAGTACTGATGAGAACATTTAGACCTATTGATTCTCCAGCAGAGGATTGGGCGTCAGTAAACCAGGTTGTAGTACCTACAGAATTTAGGGATAAAATCATTAGCTTAGCACATGATGGAGTACATGGTCACCTAGGTGTCAAGAAAACCTATCACAAAGTCATTGCTAATTTTTTCTGGCCTAAAATTAACAATGACATCTCCAAATTCATAAAGTCCTGTCACATATGCCAGTTGCTAGGTAAACCAAACCAGCCAATACCACCTGCTCCTTTACAGCCTATACCAGTTGTGGACGAGCCGTTTGAGAAGGTGATCGTGGACTGCGTGGGTCCTCTGCCTAAAACTAAGAAAGGTAATCAGTATCTTTTAACAGTGATATGTGCTACAACTAGGTTTCCTGAGGCTATACCTCTTAGAAATATTCAGGCAAAGACCATCTCAAATGCCCTGGTAAAGTTATTTACACAGTACGGATTCCAAAGGTAATCCAGTCTGACCAAGGGACAAATTTCTCATCGGATCTTTTTTCTAGAGTGATGAAGGAATTGGGAATCGAGCAGTATCAATCTACGCCATACCATCCTGAGTCCCAGGGAGCACTGGAGAGATTTCACCAGATATTGAAGCAGATGATTCGTAAGTTTAGTCTTGAAAAGCAGGCAGACTGGGACGAAGGTATTCCCCTGCTTCTATTTGCAATCAGAGATAGCAAACAAGAATCACTAGGTTTCTCCCAATTTGAGTTACTATTTGGGAGAGAGGTGAGAGGTCCTCTGAGGGTTTTGCTAGAAACTTGGTTTGAACCAAAACCCTTGGTCAAATCTCGTACCGTCTCTCAGTATGTGTACAAGTTGAGGGAAACTCTATCCAAAGTTCATGAAATTGCTAAAGCTATTCTAAAGGCTAGTCAAACCAAGATGAAAACAAATTATGATAAGAAAAGTAAAGTCAGAAGCTTCAGTGTCGGTGAATAGGTTCTAGTGTTTTTTACCCATTCAAGGTAGTCCACTGAGTGCAAAATATTCAGGACCTAATGTCATTAAAGAAAAGAGTAGTGAGCTAAACTACATCATTGCCACGCCTGACAGAAGGCGCAAAACAAAGAAAGTCCATATAAATCTAATTAAGCAATATCATTCCAGACATTCACAGCCAGATTGCACAGTGAACTTAATTGTAGATGTAACAAAGCCAATGATGTTTGCTGACCAAAATAAATCCTGTATTAATGTACAAACTAACACTGATTCTTTACACATAGATAGTCCTACAGGATGCAATCTTCCGTTGGACAACACTCTAGCATTGCAACAGTGGGAGGAAAAGCTGACACACCTTACTACATCTCAAAAAGAAGAACTGTATAATATCTTGCAGTATCATCCATCCATATGCCGAGATCACCCTGGAGAATGTACCCTAACTGAGCATGATATAACTATAGTGAATGATGCTAAACCTATTAATCAGTCTCCATACAGAGTCAGTCCTGAGAAGCGTCGACGTCTCCAAGAAGCTGTGCAGTACTTGCTGGACAACAACCTGGCCGAGCCCTCCTACAACCCGTGGGCCTCTCCGTGCCTGCTGGTGCCCAAACCGGATGGTTCGGATCGACTCTGTACAGATTATCGTAGAGTCAACCAAGTTACTCAGGTCGACTCTTACCCTCTACCAAGGTTGGATGACGTTGTTGATTCAGTAGGGCAAGCCAAATATGTCACAAAAATTGACTTGCAGAAGGGATATTACCAAATCCCACTTTCACCTGAAGCCAGAATTGTTTCTGCTTTTGTGACTCCAGATGGCCTATTTCAGTACATCAGAATGCCTTTTGGAATGCGAAATGCACAAGCAACTTTTCAAAGAGTAATTAATTATGTCATTCGAGATCTAGACGGAGTGTTTGCATACCTTGATGACCTTCTTATAGTTTCTGATTCCTGGGATTCACACTTAATAAGACTTAATGCCTTGTTTACCAGACTGAGTGATGCGGGCCTTACCATCAACCTGCAGAAGAGCGACTTTGGGCGAGGTACAGTGACCTACTTGGGACATGAGGTTGGCCAAGGACGAACCAAACCAAGGGCTGCCAACGTCGAGGCTGTCCTGGGCATCCCTCCACCGACCACCCGGAAGACCTTGAGGCGGTTCTTGGGGATGGCGGGCTTCTACCGCCACTTCTGTCCCAACTTCTCCGTAGTTGCAGCTCCCCTGACTGACCTCATCAGCCCCAAGCGACCCTACAAGTGGACTGAGGCGTGTCAAGAGGCGTTCGACAACATCAGAGTACTACTCTCCAGCCACCCTGTTCTACATGCACCAGACTTCTCCAGGCAGTTTGAACTACACGTCGATGCCAGTGACCGGGGTTGTGGTGCAGTACTACTTCAACAGGATCCTGTTACAAATATCCTCCATCCTGTAGCCTATCATAGTTACAAATTTCAGAGAAGCCAACAGAACTACTCCACAATAGAAAAGGAGTGTTTGGCCCTTATCTCTGCTTTAGGAAAGTTCAATGTTTATGTCAAAGATACAGTACATCCTTTAATCATCCGGACAGATCACAATCCACTTAAATTCATTAATAGCAAGAACAATCAAAATCTAAGGCTAATGCGGTGGTCCCTGTATCTACAAGAATATAATATAATAATTCAACATATAAGGGGGACGCAGAACATCTTGGCGGACACCCTATCTAGAGTGTATAGTGATATTATGTAGTGACATTCTTCCCCTCCATAATATCACTCTAGAGGGGGGGAGGTGTCACGCATCTCACTAATTAGGTAGTAAGGAATCGTATTGGCCTTCTAATGTTTGTTTGTTGTCTTCCATAGCTGAGCTCAAATAGGCATTGGGAGATCAATTACGCGGGTCTCAATGCTTTATTTCATTCAGGGTTTCGTTGGTTCATTTAGTTTCCTTTCTGACTACAATACTATTAATTCAGTATCTCATTTGGCTGTTCTTATGTATTTATTTTAAGGTTCACTGTTTCATTCTGTTCATACCAAGTTAATCTTAGTTAAGTTGGTCATTTGTTAAGCAGTTCACTCCAGTCCTACGACAGGACACCATCAACAGTCTGTGCTTCTTACTCTCACCACGTGTAACAAGTAGTAACTATAAGTGTTTATTTCTGTTTGATCTCTCGTCACAATCACCATTAATAGTCACAGTGAACCTCGATTATATATCATTCTCGCTTTCCAGTAACAATAACTTTAATATTTGTTTTGTTGTAAATAGGTTATATCTTCAGTTTTGTTTATTAAATTATAGAAATTGATTTCATGTTTATCTTGCTACCTTCTTAATATATTTTTTTTTTTTTTTACGTGTCGGATTCAGTATTTCAGTCTTATCCATAAATCTGACCATCTAGAATATTCATGATTAATATTATTCAACTTGGAACCTGGTGCTGATACTGACAAACTTAACAATATATATATATATATACATATATATATATATATATATATATATATATATATATATATATACTGTATTTATACTGTATATATATTTACTTTTTATTATTCCGTTCAGTGCAAGTTCACTGTTATCTGCATACTTGGAGATGACGTTTAACAAACAAATAAGGATTCCGTTGACATATAATTATAATAAAGAGACCAGATCCCTGTGGGCACCAGATGTGACTGGAGCCCAATTGAAGAAACACCGTTGATCATAACTCGTTTCTCTCCATTGATTCCATGCTAGGAGTCCATAATCAAATTGTTGATTTCCAAGAAGTCAACTACCCTGCCTACAAGTATCTTAATCAACATTGCAACTATTAAATGCCAGGGTACTAGGGCGCTAATTATCATGATCCATAATCCCCATCTTGAAGATTGGTCACCTTCAATTCTTCAGTAGAGAGAGAGAGAAAGAGAGATGTCAGATAAGTACACGCTGGAGACATACTTGTGTGTAAGATCAAATTAAACAAGAACAAATATTAAAAGGAAGTAACTAGAGGAGATAGTTGAGAGTTACCAAGTAAAATACATGGGAAGATTAACGAGAGTACATTTGAGATGATATGATACAAAAGAAAAGAACAAAGTTGCAAATAAAAATATAACATCAAATAAAACAAATACTATCGCTGGCAAAGTTATATGGGAAAGGAGAGGCGAAAGTAAGAGAAAGAGGAGAGGTTGATAAGAGCAGAGAGGTGTGGAATGATAAGAAGTGAGGGAAGAGCCGGGGAAATGGCGAACAAAAAGGTTTGTGGCGAGGAAAGAGGGAAGCTAAGATTGGACAGAAGGGGATGAACGAGGTGGAGAGGGTGAAAGAGAAATGTACAGATAAAACCCAAATGGCATGAATACTTTTAATGTTGTTTTACATTGTATTTAGTAAGTTAGTTAACCTTTTCTGGGGGGTAGTGTTGTATACTTATAGTCGATAATTGTTAACTATTTCGTCCTAGAGTTTGGCTATTACAAGAGATCCATCCTAAGCAAAATATAATTGTCTAGCATTTTCCTGAATATAATATAACTGACGCCATAGTATTGAGGATAAAACAGACATGGGAGAAACAAGAACACATCGGTGGAAAATAACTATGTCTGGGGCTAGTTAGAAAGTACACTCGGATACCATAGTCCCTAGCCAACTCATAAGAATTCATGGTCCCCCTATGTTTTTCTTTATGTAGTTTTATCCATCAGAATTGATTTTTGGTTAGAATTGGCTTATCAATAAATAGTATATATATAGTTTTGTAGTTGATGTATAGAAAATATTATTCATAAATTCGTTTCCAGAGATATGCTTCCATAATTAGAAATAGGTGAAGTCCACGCATATATATAAGTGGGCTAGAGACTATGGCATCCGAGTGTACATTATAATAGGTAGATGATGGGTGAATATAGGTCATTTCTTATTTTAACCCTCTCAGTTCTGAGCAAGTTTTTTAAGTTTCCATGGTCAGGCGACACACGGTCTGGGGCTGCTAAAACATTTTCATTGTTTCCGTTCACCCAGCTATGAATTTTTGCCAGATACCTCCACATATGGACTAGTAGACCAGATATATCGAGTCCTAAATCTACTCCACGGCGTTTTTCGTGTGGTTTTACCGATTTTCCTGCAGGGCTTAAGGACGCCAAGGCAAAAGTAGCTCAGGACGCCATGGCGTCCATACGTGCGTGACAGATTTAATTATATGTTAAGAACGGGGTGTTCTTTAAAATATATAGAAAATGTTCTTCAGATTATGAACGAGCCCTATGAATCAAAGGGTTAACAATACTTTCAAGTAAACCTTTGACCACATGAAATAATTTGCATGTTAAGTGGAAACGTATGGGGGTAACTAAGATAAAATCGAGAAAGGTGCCTTCAGATTAATATACTCTAATTAAGAATGTTGAGCAATATTAATTGTCAAAATATTCAAAATAATGAGGTAAAAGATATATATGGAAATACAATTGATAAGGCCTGTGCATGAGCAAAAACATGAACAATTATGAACAAATCTAAATTTATTTCCATTCACGCTATATATTTTTTTGTTTTCAGACCTACAACTATGGCATATATTTACAATGAAATATTGTAATAGATTGCAACCTCAGATTCGCTGATGACAGTTCTTTTCAGCGACTCAGGGAGTTATAACACATGATGGAGGATTTATACAGAGAAAGCCAAAACCTGAGGACTGTGGTAAGCAACTCTGGACCCTTTGCTGGAAGGCTGTAGCAAGCTATACTTGAGGCACTGTAGTAAACATGTACAATTAACGCATCAGTGGCGAGAAATTGAGTGGCATATATAACTATAAGGCATCTCTTCACATCACCACCTGCTCTCCTAACACTTCCTCTGATCCCCCCAACCCCTCCTCTTCCTCCCGAGGACACCGAGGACACCGAGGACCGAGGACAACCATGGACGAGGATCGAAGACAGAGGACAGACAGGTACATAAATGTAGATCCGACCAGAACCAAGAATTTGAATAATGAGCATTCCGTGAATTCCACATCCAAATCTTTACAAGTTTTCTATGCAAACGCTCGTAGCATGCGCAATAAAGGTTCAGATTTAGAGAAAATTTACGATGTTGGCATAACAGAATCTTGGCTCAATACAGAAGACAGAGACTTTTCAGAAGAGTATTCACTTCCCTGTTATATAATGTTTGAGAAAAGCCGAATAAATCAAAATAGAGGTAACGTTTTACTTTTTATCAAAGACAGTATTAACCCGACCCTCTCGTCAAAATCTCAAATTGTGAACGTCGACACATCCTTTGTGCTAATAAAGAATAATAAAGGTACAAAAATAATACCTGCATTAATATACAGACTTCCAGCTCAAACAGTGCAAACTGACCGAGAAATTTATGACCAAATTGCAGACATAAGTAACTCGCAAGATACCGTAATTTTTGGCGACTTCAATTTACCTGTGACCAATTGTGGAGATAGTATTACTTCACACTCTGGACAAGACCTGTATGCAAACTTGCAAGAGAGTTCGTTATATCAATTTGTTAGATCTCCAACCCGTGGAAATATCGTCCTTGACCTTGTACTTTCAACAAAAGAAGAATTGATAGATAATTTGAATGTCGGTGATGAATTCAATAACACCAACCATCGTACAATAACCTTAATTTTAATGTTTACTAGTAACGAACCAAAAGTCCCTAATTTCAAGAAAGCAAACTTTCGTAAACTTAGAGCACTATTTAAAGAAACTGGAGCTTTCTAATTAACAATAACAACATAAATACATCTTGGGAATTATTCGCAAACACTTACCTAAAAGCAGTGCAAGACTGCATACCATCAAAAATATGGCGTACAGGTCATAATGATAAGCCCAAATGGGGAAATAAAGATATTTCAGACTGTCTGTTTGCTAAAAAGTTTGATAATGATAGATTAAAATCCTCACAAAATTACGAAGAACGGGTGACATTTTTAGAATTACGATGCAAAGCCAAAGAGTTAATTTAGCAAAGGAAAAAGACCCTGGAGTTACATGTTGCAAATCAAAGTAAAACAAACTTGAAAGAATTCTATAGTTAAATCAGAAAGAAGCAAGTAGTTACTTCAACTGTTGGAACGTTAGTCGATGAAAATGGAGAATACGCCAAAGACGAAGTACAAATGAGTAATGGCCTCAATACCTTCTTTGCATCAGTATTTACAACAGAAGACCTCATTGATATACCTACAGCATCGCCGATTCTGATTGATAATTCTGATGTTCTAAGCAATATCAATATTACGGAGAGAGAAGTATTGAAATGTTTAGATAAACTCAAGGTAAATAAATCGCCCAGACAGTGACAACAAGAATGCTTTGTATAACCTCCTTGTAGTCAAGCAGGAATGCTAGCATTTTAAAGTCTCCACATAAATCCCAATTGTGTCTTGTGTAATTGATCATGTCCAACAAAATCTTTACATTTTCATGGTCTTCCTTCATGTGAACTGTGTGTCCTACAGGATTTGATGGCTTTTCGTTTCCATTGTGAAGCAATACAGCCTTAAGACTTTTTGTTGAGCTGTCAATAAACAAACGCCACTCAGAAGGGTTGTACTCAATGCCTATTTCGCCAAAAAGACCAGTAACATCAGAGCAGTAACACAGCATATTGCCTTCCAAAACTTTGAAGAAAGGGGTAAAAGTTAGATGTTTTTTCCTGTATATAGAAGTCTTGCAACTAGGATCTAGTAAATTCCACTCCTTGAGACGAGATGTCAAAACCTATGGTTTCTCCTTGGTAAGGCTTAAATCCCTGATTAAGTCATCTAGTTCATGCTGCTTAGGAAAATGTGGGGATTTGCTTGAGACTGCTATATTAAAGGTAACATCATCGCTACCTTCAGATGAGGGTCAGCATCTGAAATCATGTTTAAGGAAGGAGGACTGGGAATTGATAAATCTTCACAGTGTAGCACGGGAGCAATGGATGATGGAATGTTCGGATACACAACAGCTGTTCTTCTATCTTTACCCTTCTTGTACTTAGATAAGTCGACAATGCAAAAGTAACAGTCATCATGGTGGTTGGTGGGTTCTCTCCAAATGCGAGGAATTGCAAATGGCATACACTTCCGGCTACCACGTAACCACCCTTCCAATGTTGATCGGCAACTTCCGCAGCATGCATGAGGTGCCCAGGGTTTGTGTTGGTCACCCATAGGCATGCCAAAATAAGCATCATATGCAATGAAACACTTAGATCCAGGTGCAATGTTGTGTTTGGCCTGCCCGGGGCTGATGTAATAGCCGCAAACATAGCAGAACGAGTCTGAAGACAGCCGACAAGTTCTACTGGTAACCATAACTATCTGAAAAAATAAAATTAAAGGCTGTACTATAGCCTAGTATCGTAGGTGGGTAAACATTCAAATGAAAGCTAAATTACATATAGTAATACCAAAGTAATTACAATTGTAATAATACACAACACGAGAGAAGTCAACACAATCTTTCCTGATCAACACAAAGTATTGCACTCACGTCTCAAAGCAGCACACCTCACTCTATGACAGTTCAAGCAGCACTGATATTGTAGTGCATACAGGAACAGTTCTCGTTGCGTCAGTGGCACAAACACACCTACACACACAATGGCCCGACATCTCAATTGCCATATATTGTCCCTAGTATTCTGTTTTTTTGTGTGGATTGCTGCAAGTATTAACAACCATTTCTATGGTTTAAATATGCATAGTTATTCTGTTTAATATACAGTATGTAGCGTATATATATTTATATGCATTCATTAAATTAAATTTGGATATTGAAATGCTATGTATAATACATAAATCCCTCAAAATTGCACCAACAATTTGAAAAAGTGTCATACTGCTTTTGTATACAACAAATATTGACACTGTGGCAAAACCAATGTCATATTCGTAATCAGCATGTCTAAATTAGTAAAGAACCATATTAAACTCAACATAAACAAAAAATTGTTGCACAGTGTATCCATTCCCACATTTTAAAACAAAGTACACAATATAGAAATATAGTTCTTCAGTATGACACATCTTAAGTAGGATATATGTTGATTTTGCTTTGAAATAGTAGGGTAACATGATGAAATATATAACGAGTGTATAGGTAGATTATAGAACAATTATAATAATCAATTATTGTGGGGAGTAAAGACGACATCATGGGAGTGGAATTGCCCTCCACCCAACACCCCTTTCTTTCTATTCCCGCATCATGAAGGTATCATGAACGAGGACGTCATGGGCAACTTATCCAATGCAATAACCAGATGTATCTATTGTCGATGCCCCGGTACCATTGTTGGCATTGTGCTAGCCTCCGAGCCTACTGCCTTAACGAACGAGTCTCGCCAATGAGGTCACAGGAGGCCTAGGAAGATGATTGGCAAAAATCTAATACAAAAGGATCACCTGCAGGTGTTTGGCTGTAACAAGCATCATGGCGAGAGATTTCAAATGCCCCAAGAGGTGCTATGATTCGATCATTATCTACTCCACTCTACCCACACCAACGGCCTCCTCTCTCCTCTCCTCATACTCCCTCACCACAGACCCAAGACACACGTGGAACCCACCTAGACTCGCCGTCCCTGGGTAATCAGTCTTCCCCATTTTCTGAATTTGAGACAGAAGAAGAATCCATATATCCCAAAGTACCAGTTCTAGGCTATGTGCCAGATCCTGACTTACATGAAGAATTACAAGAATTGATTGACCCATATCAAGACTGAATAGGTATGGACAACTAACCTGGGAACCACAGTGAGTGTAGGCAAGATCAGTAACAGTTTCAGTGAAATCTGCAGCAACAGTAGCAAGACATGAGGAGGCTCCATCCGTGTCTACAACACATGGCATCAGCGAAGTCCACAGGTGCAAGTCGAACCCTCTGTGGTAGAGAGAGTACAGTCCAGAAGACGTCCCAAGCCTATGCCAAAGAGACAACGGTACCCTGTGGCGTAACTGTGGGAAGCTGAAGTTGGCCTAGACGTGTGGCCGACCTACACGTGGGAGATGCTCTATGGAGAAGTCCCTTGAAAATGAACGAGGTTGCCCCCTCAACTGGATTAGCAAGAGGTCGCCCTAGGACCCCAAGATTGCAATGGCTCCACCACTACGTGTGTACCAATGCCTAGATTGCATGCCAAGTCGTTGAGTAATCTTCTTTATCGAGTAATAACTTTATATGTGTTGTGAAGCTCTATCAAGACAACTATAATTCCAGAGAGACCTCCCCTCTTCTATCTCTGGGACTTTGTATATATATTTCTGCATATTTCTAAATCATTTGTTTTCAGTAAGGCTATCACCGAGTATTAAAAAAAAAAAAAAAAAATGTGAAATTAATAAAAAAAAAAAATAATATATTGTTTTCGGTTAGGCTATCTTCTCTGGTAGCCTAATGCTGCGTATTTCTTTTTTCTTGTTTTCGGTTAGGCTATCGCCCCCTGGAGGCCTATACATGCGTATTTCACAATATTTTCACCCCTGATGACCTATTTCTGCATATTTCAACATTTTAGTGTTTGGTTAGGCTGTCACCTCTGGTGGCCTATTAAAGTAAGTGAAGCGACCTGAAGCGAGTGAAGTGTTTTAAAGTGAGTGAAGTGTTTTTAAGTGAGGGAAGTGATTTGAGTGAGTAACCATCACCATGACTGGCACCTGTACGAACTGCGCCAGTAGGTTTGGTGCTGCCATGTTCGCTGTTGCTGACCATCAAATCTTCCGATTCTGCCAGCTCCATGAAGATTTGTCAGCAAAACTGGAGGAAGCTCATAACAAGATCAACACCCTCACCATGAAGGTAGAATCTCTCTAAGAATTCATAACTCTCAATGTAAGAGTATCAACAACTGCCAAAATCAGCACTTCGACACCAACTGCCAACAGCCCGACGCCTGCAGCACCGACCCAAGTGGAACCACCGGTTGCGGAAGAATCGAAAAACAACTCAGCTCAGGAGGAATCAACTAGCAACTTGGCCTTCCCTCAGGAAAACTTCCGTGTTGTGAGGAACAACATTCGACCCACTCCGAGGAAGATCATCCCCATCACCGAGTGCCACAACTGTTTCAAGATTTTAGAGGACTCAGACGACGAAGAGGAAACGGAAGAAATTTGGCTGGTTGGAGACTCAATGGTTCATGACCAACTCACAAAGTTCTGCGCCAGGGCACCTGGGACCAGGAAACGCTTCTATATCCCGAGTGGTGGTGTGGACGACGTTGTTGCTGCAATCAATGAAGTGTCCAGACTAGCCCCGCCAACCATAGCGTATATCATCCATGTTGGATCCAATGACGTGCAGCAAACCCGATCAGAAGACCTTATGCTCAAGTACCGGAAGCTGATAAAGTTGTATAAGGAAAAGTCTTGCAGAATCTTAACATTTACGCTGCGGGCATATTTGGGCTACTTAGGGCATATTCAGGCACTCCTGAATGATTAATCAAGCATCTGCATTAAATTAACTGTATTCTGCCGAAAACTAGGCGAAAATAGCTTCAAAATGAGACCAGAACGGGCTTCGTAGTTGGCGGGGTTCACCCGCAGCGGTTCCATAGAAATGCGGGAAAACCGCTAATTATTAGCACTCGCTCGCTTGGCAACACTGTTGTGAGACACCCGCGCGAGACACAGTCTCCCCCAGTGAGCGGCTCGCTGCTGTGAGGGTCGGAGGTGGGTCCCTCACGCTCCCGCCCACTGACACTCGATTTTTACGGCTTTCACTGGCTTTTAACCCTTGTCTAGCGGGCCCTCTGTGGCCGTTTTGGGCCTTTTCAGGCCGTTCTGACTGCTATATCAACCATCAGTATGAAAGGAACTGTATTGCGCCGAAAACTAGGTGGAAATCGCTACACAATGACGCCACATAAAGCTACGTAGCACTCGTGGAGCACTGACAGTGTTACCTCGAAGATGGAAGTTTAGCTGATTTTGCTACCTTGCTCACTTTTAGCGAACTATTGGTTACACTGTCATCCTCCCGCGCGGTGGGGGAACTGGAGTTAGTGTGGGCCGGGAGGCCACAGATGTCGGACGTATGGATCATTACTATCCCACCCATTTTCACTCGATTTCCACCCTTTTTTCACCCGTTTTTTGCCAGTTTTTTCAACTCGACTTATGTGGTGCGCCGCTTTTTAAGGGTTAAAGCCGGGAAATTGCTATAAATTGCCAGGACATTCCGGAACGTCACCCGTAGTCAATGGGTTAATATCAGGAATTGTCCCAAGGATCAGATTAGAGAGCCGGTTCTTCAATATAGCCACCAGCATTAATCGTCGGATTGCTAACCTTTGCACGGAGGAGGACATCGGATTCGTCAATACCTGGGATGCCTTCTACCACGAAGATCATCTGTTTTCGAAGGACAAGAGTACATCTGATCCAGGTGGGAGCAGCAAGGTTTGGCCGCTTGCTAAACGACGCAGTAAAGGATTTTTGGAAAAGAAACAGTCAACCGAGGACCGCCAGTTATGAGGACCGAGGACAGCGAGGACCGAGGACAGCCATAAACGTAAATGTAAATCCGACCAGAACCAAAAATTTGATTAAAAAGCGTTCTGTGAGTTCTAAAACCACAACTTTAAAGGTTTTCTATGCTAACGCTCGTAGCATACGCAATAAGTTTTCAGATTTAGAGGAACTAGTATTTACAGAAAATTATGACGTAATTGGTATAACAGAATCTCGGCTCGATACAGAAGACAGGGACTTTTTAGCAGAGTATTCACTTCCCGGTTATGTAATGTTTGAGAAAAGCCGAATAAACAAAAATGGAGGTGGTGTTTAACTTTATATCAAAGAAAGTCTTAACCCAACCCTTTTGTCAAAACCTCATATTGTGAATGTCGACACATCCTTTGTGCTAATAAAGAATAATAAAGGTACACAAATAATACTTGCATTAATATACAGACCTCCAGCTCAATCAGTGTAAACTGACAGAGAAATTTATGAACAAATTGCAGATGTAAGTAACTCACAAGATACTGTAATTTTTGGCAACTTTAATTTACCTGTGACCAAATGGGGCGATACTCTTACTTCACACTCCGGACATGACTTGTATGCGAACTTGCAAGATAGTTCGCTCTATCAATTTGTTCGATCGCCGACCCGTGGTAATAACATTCTTGACCTTGTTCTTGCAACAAAAGAAGAATTAATCAAGAATTTGAATGTTGGTGATGAACTCAGTAACAGCGACCATCGTACGATAACTTTCAGCTTAAGGTTTACTATAGGTAGCGCCAATGAACTTGACAAAAATATCAACCCCTGACCTCTTCGTAACTCAAAAGGATCTCGAGCAAACTGGCTGTAAATATCCACACCTATTTCCTGGTGGACTCTTCGCAAATGATAGAAATGTCAACCTGATTGCGTTCATTCATTTTGAGTTATAAGAAGTTAAGGGGTCAAAGTTATTGTCAAGTTCGTTGGCGCTAACTATAGTAACGAACCAAATAGCAGCATCGAGAAAGTCCCTAATTTCAAGAAAGCAAACTTCCGTAAACTTAGAGCTATGTTTAAAGAAACTGACTGGAGCTTTCTAAATAACAATAACGACATAAATACATCTTGGGAATTATTTACAACCACTTACCTAAAAGCAGTGCAAGACTGCATGCCATCGAAAATATGGCGTACAGGCCATAATGATAAGCCCTAATGGTGGGATAAAGTGATTTCAAACCGTTTGTTAACGATAGATTAAAATGCTCACTAAATGACGAAGAACGGGTGAAATTTATAGAACTACGACGCAACGCCAAAAAGTTAATTAAGCAAAGTAAAAATACCCTGGAGTTACATGTTGCAAATCAAAGTAAAACAAACCCAAAAGAATTCTATAGTTATATCAGAAAGAAAAAAGTAGTTACTTCAACTGTTGGACCGTTAGTCGATCAAAATGGAGAATACTCCAAAGACGAAGTACAAATGAGTAATGCCCTCAAAACCTTCTTTGCATCAGTTTTTACAACAGAAGACCTCAGTGATATCCTTACAGCATCGCCGATTCAAATTGATAATTCTGATGTTCTAAGCAATATCACCATTTCAGAGAGAGAAGTACTGAAATGTCTAGATAAACTCAATGTAATTAAAACGCCTGGACCTGATACAATCTCACCTAGAGTTCTAAAGGAAGCTAAGGATGAGCTCTCTAAACCACTGATAATGCTATTCAATAAATCCTTGCAGTCTGGAACTATGCCTGATCAGTGGAAGCTAGCCAATGTAATACCGATATTAAAAAAAGGCAGCAAATCCCTACCCAGTAACTATCGTCCAATTAGCTTGACCTCAGTTGTATGTAAAATGCTAGAAACACACATAAGAGACAGACTCGTAAATCAATTAGAGGAAAATAGCATACTTAAGGAAATTCAACACAGCTTTCGTAACAAACGTTCCTGCTTAACAAACCTCTTAGACTTCTTCCATGATATCCTCAACCTCTATGATGAGAGTAAACCTGTAGATATTATATACCTTGATTTTCAGAAGGCCTTTGACAAAGTTCCTCACAAACGTTTACTGCTAAAACTAAAAGTGCATGGAATACAAGACGGTGTGTTGAATTGAATAGAAAATTGGCTCAGCGACAGAAAGCAAAGAGTAGTCATAAATGGTAAGGTATCAAATTGGACCAATGTAATTAGTGGGGTACCCCAGGAATCGGTACTAGGAACAATTCTCTTTCTAATTTACATCAACGACATAGGTGAGGGTCTCACCTGTACAATATCAAAGTTTTCTGATGATACAAAAATTGCAAATAGGGTACTCTCAAAAGAACAAGTTGATGATATGCAACACAATCTAGATAAGTTGGCAAATGAGTTTCAATGCAGATAAATTTAAAATACTACATATTGGATACCAAAATGAGAAAGCAAACTATTCGATGAATGGCACTCAGCTTAACCCCTAACCATCGGGGCCCGACTTAAGTCCGTATCTAAAAATCTGGACTATGTGGCGGGGCCCGACTTTAGTCCGTGTGCAATTTTGGCGCAATATTGGCTCTGAGAGAGAGACGAGCGACGGGAGGAGCGTAGGTTACCTCATGACCGCTTGCCATGGCCGCCGTGGGCCTACTGACATCTACTCCACACACATCCACCACCACTCCCTCGCTACACACGTAATTATGTAACGAAATGTCCGTATTATAGCGATTTTGCCCTTCGGTTGCACGATCGTTGCAAGACATCCAGTGATCGTAGACGAATGGTTCGGGTATCATTGTAAAGCTCAATTTATGCCCTTTCAGGGATACATAATTGTATTACGCTCTGGCTCTTGTTTATCCATGAAAAAGAGCACGGAAACAAGGCCATTTATGGTAAAAAAACAAAACGCTGGGCGCGTAGTGGAAAAAAACTGACCCGCCCGATCGTAAGGCGTTAAGAGTGTAGACAGAGAAACCGATCTGGGAGTAACAATATCGAGTAACCTAAAACCGAGTCAACAATGCTCAGAAGTTGTTAAGAAGGCAAACAAAATAATTGACTATATAGGCAAGTCTTTTGAGCATAAATCCAAAGAAGTAATCCTAACTATTTGCAATTGCTTAGTCCGCCCTCTGATGGAATACTGCGTTCAATCCTGGTGCCCATATTACCAAAAATATATAGACAAGCTAGAATGAGTTCAATGTAAAGTTACCAAAATGATACCTAGCCTAAAGAACAAACCAAATGAGGAGCGTCTTAGATAACTAAATATATTTCCTTTAACCCAGCGCAGATTAAGAGGCGACTTAATTCAAGTGTTCAAAACCATTTAAGGCATCGACAATATGAATTGTAGTAAGTACTTCACTATCGACCAATCTAATTACACGTGGGGAAATGGTTGCAAAATTATTGGTAAATCTTTTAACTCACACAAATCTAAGAATTTCTTCTTCAATCGAGTTGTCAACTTGTGGAATGGGCTTCCCCGAGACGGTATAGACTGCAGCACCGTTGATTTATTTAAACTTAGCCTAGACAAGTATCTTGCATCAAACCCGCGACTGACTGCGTTTGTAAATGAATAACTTTATATTATTCCCCCCTCAAATTCATCAAGGATTATTGCGTATATATATTACTAAGACGTTACTCTCTTTTTCCCAGATATACGATAGATCACTTATAACTGTGTTATGTTACTAACCCACCTGTTCTCTACTAACTTCCTAATCCTGCCACGGACATAAATTCCAGGGCAGTAGTTCCCTTTCCAATGTTCCCTTACCCACTCTAAACCACTGTTTGGACACTTGATTCTCAGTGTTTTAGAGGACAAGCAGCCTAGAGGGGTCACTAGACCTGTTGTTGCTTGATTTCCTTTGTACTCCTGGGACACTCCTTTACTGTGTATATATATAAATATACATACTATATGTACAGTAAATATATATATATATATATATATATATATACTGTATATATATATATATATATATATATATATATATATATATTTACTGTACATATAGTATGCACGAATAAAGTAATACATTACTATAATTATAGTTCCCCTTTTTCCATTTTGCTAGTGAGAATACATTATATATCCGTAATTAGAATGTACATGTACATCTGTAACCATATGATACCCTTTCCCACTCATTTGTCTGTCACTCACCCAGTAAATTTGAAGACGTAACCCTTTATCTTCTCTTCCTTCCCACAAAAAGAGGATAGCCTGTGCATACCTCTGAAGGTAAGCTCGCAGTCAATAACCCTTTACCCTTTCGTACCATCAGTCGCCCCTTGTGACACATACAGTATTTCGATGATGCTCCGCATCCAGAGAGAGAGAGAGCTTTCCGAGTGTAGATACGACGACCATATTCCCTCTTGTCGCTCGAGCAATAAAGTAAGAGTACACCCACGTGTTGCCAGTTGCTATCATAACTATCTAAGAGTCATCAAAAATGTTTTTTTTTTCTATGCGAATGAGGGAGAGGCAGAACTGCCTGTAGTGAGTGCCTCGCCCATAGTTGAAAGAGTGACAAGGCCAAAATCAAGGGACGTTCGAGCCAAAATTCCTGGACACACAGAGTTTGAAGCAATTTATGTCATAGGAGGAGGGAAAGACTGATTTTGGGAGAGAGCTCAGCTATTGAATAGAAGAAAGTCTGAGTAATGTTTCACTCTTGGGTTGCAGAGTTGCACAGAGTAGGGTTGGGATTGTGTTGCAAGACGGGTACCACGTACACTACGTAGAGGAGGTGGTATATACTGGGAGAGATCTGAGGAGCACTGATTATTTTAGTAGCAATAGAATAGCGAGAGAGATGCAACATTGCTGTCCACAACCATCCACACCGTCCAGCTATAGAACGGCCGGGATAGAAACCAAAGGACGGCAGTTTAGAAATTAAATATTTGTACCAGACTCTATTGAAGGCCTTCGATATGTCTAGCGCAATAGAAAAGGTTCCACTAAAGTCCCGAAAGGAGGATGACCAAGAGTTAGTAAGACATGAAAGAAGATCACCAGTAGAGCGACCCCTAAGGAAGCCATACTGGCGCTCCGAGAGTAGATTATGAGAAGGGAAATGCTTAAGAAATTTCGAAGTAAGAATAGTTTCAAAAACTTTAGAGATACAAGAAATGAGAGCAATTGAACGATAGTTGGAGCATTGAGAGCGGTCACCCTTCCTTGTGACAGGTTGAATGAGAGCAAACTTCCAGCAAGAAGGCAAGACAATAGAGAAGAGACAGAGACGGAAGAGTTTGCCTAGGTAGGGGGTCAGCACGGAAGCACAGATTTTGAGTACAACAGGAGGAAAACCATCCGGTCTGTATGCCTTCTTAGTATTAAGCCCAGAAAGGATAGAAACTAAATCTTTAGAAGATATAAGGATATTAGATATAAAATTAAATGTATGCCTCAATGCCCGAGAGGATTACCTCAGTAATGCTTTCAGCACTCTACGAGGGTCCCCGGCGACGGAAGCAAAAATCATTCCATGGGAAATCAAAGAAGTACAACCGAAGAGCCTCCCAGTCAGCAGTGCCAAAGTGCCAAAAGCGCCGCCCCTGGGAGGATTGGGTGGCCGTACTGGACAGATAGGACAGGTGACAGAGATAGGTTTATGGTCGGAGGAGCCTAAAGGAGAGAAAATATCGACAGTATAAGCGGAAGGGTTAGAAGTTAGAAACAAGTTGAGAATATTGGGCTGAGATCCGAAGCGATCCGGAATACGGGTGAGTTGCTGAAGCCATTGCTCTAGATCATTTAGGATAAAAAAGATGTAGGCTTGTTCACGAGGTTGGTCAGTTGAAAGAGAGAAGAGCCATTGGCGGTGGTGAAAGTTGAAATCTCCTAAAATGAAGATTTCTGAGAAGGGAGAGATGGATAGGATGTGTTCCACTTTAAAGTTTAGATAGTCAAATAATTTTGGAAGTTAATAGAGATGGGGGAAAGATAGACAGCACAGTAATATTTACTATGAGTGTGACAGGATAGCTTGAGCCATAAAGTTGAGAAGTCAAGTCGGGAACATGAGAGTAAGTGAGTTTGTTGTGTACGTATACACAATATCCACCCTTGGTTTTGAAACTAGGATGGAGATAGTAGGAGGGTACAGTGAAGGGTTTGCTATCAGTAGTCCCAGACAACTGTGTTTCGGTGAAAAAGAGAAGTTCAGGGTTGGCAGAGGAGAGGTCTCTCGTTGTTGAACAGAGTAGAAGTTAGAGGAAAGGCCAGTCCCCCTGGGGACTGGGTCTTGTTGTGTCATCATTGTTATATACAATGTTGTCGTATTGGAAAGAAGTATATTGTGCTTGTATGGTGTAATGTTAAATGAAAGAGTGTTTGTGAGAGCTAGCTGTATAACTCTCAGTGTAAGTGAGGCACAAAGATAATCAGTAAAAGAGGACTAGCAAACGAAACAGGAGTCCCAGCGACTCCTTATCACATGCCTATAGCCTCTCCTGGGTTTAGCCCTGTTCGATTGGTGCCTACAATCTCTCCACCGTGAAATAGTTATATTAAGGTAGTTTAATCCCTCCCTTTTTTAACAGATTAGGGACATACAGTTACACTGTACCATTATAGTATTGCTAACAATGTATCTATTGTCAGACGCATCAATCACCGAGGGGATAGCCACGAATCAATGAAAGGGTATCGGTTGTAAGTCGATGATGGTGATTGCAAACTCAGCATTTGTGGTTAGGGGAGGGGTTCTATAAAAAACTGTTACCACCTACTACACTTCTTGTGTCCTCTGACCAGCCCATATCTCCGGGGTCGACATTCTCTCCAACCATTTTGCTTTTGCTCTTATCTCCTGTCAACATAATTATTGTTTTCACTATTTTTACAAATATTTTGCCTGTTCTTCCTCCTGCCTTGCACACTCTTTTTTCCAATCTTATCAATATTGCCTAACACCCGTTAAACCATTTTAATTTAAAATTTCAACTTTCTCTCCTTTCTAACCCTCCTTGTAACTCTTCTAACCATGTTTTATCCGTAATGTTCAAAGTGTAACATCGTGCATAACTGCTGCTAACCCTCCACCCAATCACGCCTGATAATTTCTCTTGCAGGACATCCAAACCTAATATATCCTACCTATGCATCATCCTACCTAACTCTTGTTATTGCCTCAACTCTGTAACCCCCGACACACATACAGTATAGGATTTTCATCGTGACAGACCAGGACAACGTGGTCGGCGCCATGTGCAGCGAGCATCTGAGGGTGTCATGGCATGTCTGGCCGAGTGCAAGAGGTATCAGGAAGGCAGGTAAACATTTTGAACATGCCCAAAATTTGGGAAAGTGAACGCCGCGGATAAATTTGTCTGCGCTGGAGCGGTGACCATCATGACGTAGTGGTTGTTGAATATATGGCGCCATTGTCAGCGATTAACAGGGCTTTTTTATATTTTTGCAATATTTTCATTAACAAATGTGTCTATTCATATAACATAAAAACTACATTATATAGCAGTACACTATGTGAGGGTTAGTGAACCTCATAGGTAGAGTCAAGCCAAAGAATCATGTTAGCTTATAGCATTATTGTCATCAACATTTGTATCTATTCATATAACATGAAAAGCTATACTATAATTATAACACTATACTACGTGAAAGGTGGGTGCCCCTCACTAAAAGAGTTCCGAAAATCACTGAATATTGTAATAGCGGTAGAAGGGTGGGGGATCGGCAACACAGTGGTGTGTACTGGGGGATATGCAACACAGTGGTGTGTACTGGGGGATATGCAACACAGTGGTGTGTACTGGGGGATATGCAACACAGTGGTGTGTATCTGGGGGAAATGCAACACAGTGGTGTGTACTGGGGGATATGCAACACAGTGGTGTGTACTGGGGGATATGCAACACAGTGGTGTGTACTGGGGGATATGCAACACAGTGGTGTGTACTGGGAGATTGTAGGGAATTAGTAGGAGGAAGTGAGTTGATCAGACGAAATGCTTTTGGATCTACCCCTTCAAGAAGTGTGGCATGCAAACAAATACACAAATACACATGCACAATACACAATACACATGCACAAATACACATGCAAACAATACACGATACATGTGCGCACTCCTCCCCAAGAGAAGATGAAGGGTTGGTTTGTGTGTTGTTGAAGAGTAAGGGATGATTGTCGTGTAGAAGATTGTGACGAGTAGATATATGGAGAATTTGAGTTTTGGAAGCATTGAAAGTAACAAGATTTTCTCTGCCTCAATCTTATATAGTTAACAGATCAGAAGATAGGTGTGCTATGGCCTCATGTCGTGAGTTTTGGAGTGATTATATGGAAGGTTGTTGTGTAAAAATAATTAAATAGTGTATGGTAGAGTTATCAGCATGAGTGGATAGGACTAGAGGTACAGTTAACAAGATCCTTAACCCATAAACGGCAACCGTCCTCAATAGAGGTTATTGTGGTTCACTGCGTCTGTCCTCAATAGATCCAGAGCATACAAAAAAAATAAAAAATAAAAAATAAAACACCCCAGTGACACTCAAAACAAAGCCATTTGTGATTAGGTGAGATAATTACCCTCCATTACTTTCTACCACTCCTACATATGAGTCCCATCCCACCAACCCCCTTTTCCCCCTCCTCAATTATCAGCTATATTTCCTCTTATTCCCACTTTTATCGGGTAATTTTCTGAGCGAATTTCCCTTACGTGGTCTCTTTACCATGAGCGAAGCACCTAGAGATCCTCGCAACACAGAGAATTCTACTCAGAGCCGTCAATGTCGCTCTAGAGCTCGGGAAGGGAGGATATACACCGCCCCGGCTTTCACCTCATGATACGACCAGGTGGCAGTAATACGTCTTTTTCATCCACCAAATGCTATCTCCACTTCATGTATTGCTCTTAAATGTTTTTATTAAGAGCAAAATAGGTGCATATGGATAAGTAATAATTATATATATGGTAAATATGACGTTTTTCGTCAGAATAGAACCAAATAACTTCGCATGGCGGGACCCTTTGAACTACCATAGTGTCACGCTTTATGAGTTTATGAATATTATAAATAGAACTGGAGCTAGGGGAAAAAACTGACGAACACCGGAGTTGATAGGTTGAGGAAGTGAGCGATGACCATTCACAACCACAGCTATGGAAAGGCCAGAAAGGAAATTAGAGAAAATGTTGCAGATGGAGATACAAACCAAAGGAGGATACCTTAGAAGTTAGAGATTTGTGCCAGACTCTATCGAAGGCTTTCAATATGTCTAGCCGCCTCTAGTGCAATAGAAAAGGTATTACCAAAATTCTGAAAGGAGAATGACTAAGAGTTAGTAAGATAAGAAAGAAAAGCACCAGTAGAGCGGCCCTTAAGGAAACCATAACAGCGATATGAAAGTAGCTTATGGGAAGACAAACTCTTAAATTATTTTGAATTAAGAAGAGATTAAAACACTTTAGAGATGCAAGACATGTGTTACGACCGGGACTACGAATAAAACAAGGGCACTCAATGATTGGACTAGTAATAGGGCACTATGGAACAACGGTGCGCTAGATCCAAACCCTCGAAATTATATGCCGGCGAACAAAACACCTATACCCTCCAGGGTTAATCTGCAATAGCGGGGTATCCTTAACTGGGCATAAATGTACTCTACTTCAGGCTAACCTGCACTGGTATAGCCTGATAACATACAAGATGCAAGTTACGTTAAAATGCATAAAAAGGAATCTATGGAAAGATCAATTAAATCACTGCAAGATTTAATACAATAAAAAGATGCTTCAATACAGTTACTCTAAACAACAATAAACTCTTCACTCCTATCTGAATGAAAGTGAAGTATAGTCCTACAGCATAGACCTGGAAACTTCTGAAGATAGTCTGATGCTCATAAGATGCTCGTACTGATTTAGAACTATATAAAGGCAGGAGGCAGGACACCACACGTGTAAATGGAATACACTAAAAGATAGGACATATAATGTTAACTGACACGAAAATACTATAAATGCGCAACGGTAGCAATGCTCGACACTAAAAGAAGTACTTCCTCATCAATGAAACAGTCTGCTATGGTTGTGCGGCTCAGCAACAACCTAGACTAATAAATGCTGTGAATAATAATGCGCACATTTCAAAGAGCTTATATTAAATACTAATAAGTGTCTACTCGATTAATAATGTCTAGCTGGGATACTCTAGGTAAGGAACTAGGGTTGAGCAAGACAGGCTCGTAGCCTAGCGATGTCCTTAAGACTGCATCCTTTAAGTTACATTAATTGACTAGGGGGCTCTCTCGATAGATCCAGATCACAAGTATCTGGTTCTATCCTGGCGACCCTCTAAAGACAAGCAAAGAGGCAGCAAAGTGTGGAACTGGTACAGGCCAAAACCCTCAGTCAACACAATGCTGCAATCGCAAAGGACGCAACCGAAAAGACAACCCAGGCTACCACAGGACCGGTCGAAGTCGTGTAGGTATAAGCAAACCGTACACACATCGGAGACAACGACTACAGTTACCTTATCCCAGTCTAGCATTAAATAAAGAGCAGAAACACTAAATCAATAATGGAGACACACAAAGTTCTTAACCTATACTAACTAAGAACCCTCAAACCTATTCTAAGTACATGTAAATATCTCTGAGGACGGCGCATGCAATACAATGGGCCGGCTATGAAAACCGTATGCAGAACCTAAGGGGAGTGTTGTGCAGTTAATAAAGGTTAGAGTATGGAAAGAGAGAATCGAGTGAGAGAAACAGTGATAAAGGTGGGGATCGGGAGGGAGTATGCAAAGGGATGTTAGAAGCATGCGCGCCAAGCCTGTCCTGACGAGGACAGCTCCTGGGGACCCTCATGGAGGAGGTAAGTTACACAGGAGACCGCAAAGGCGCGATGGTCGGCCAATCACGGGCCGAGACGTCACAAGACAGCAGGCATCATATGACACAGCCAGACACGCCGTCCAATGGCGTGCAAGAGGCAGGAATGCACCCGTACATACAGACACTTACTACCTCCTTGCTCTGAAAGTCTTTTATCATTCACACGCTGGTACTATTATCACTACTGTTGATATAAAATATAACCCGTTGTCACAGACGAAAACAAAGACCACCACTGGACTGTCTGTGACAATGTGATTACTAGGAAAGAAAGAACAACATTCTCTGATAACTGTAGCCCATTTCGATGTCCCTGGCGAGCGCTAGTGGCCAATGAGAGGCGATTTTGCCAACGCTGGTAGACGTCACACATGTGAGAAATTAAACGATAGTTGGAGGGTTGAGAGTGGTCACCTTTCTTTGGAACAGGTTGAATGAGAGTAAGCTTCCAGCAGGAAAAGAAGAAGTTAGAGGAAAGACAGAGATGGAGGAGTTTGCCTAGGCAGGGTGTCTGCACTGAAGAACAGTATTTGAGTAGGCTACTGCAGGAGCAAACCCTCTGGTCAATACGCCTTCTTAGAATTAAGCTCAGATAGGGCAGAAAGCACATCCTTAGAAGGGATTAGGTTAATAAGCATAAGTAAGAGAGAGAGGTGTGGAGAAGGAAAAATATCAACGGAATCATCTAAGTTGAAGTTTTTAGCGAAAGTTTGAGTGAAGAGTTCAGCTTTGTCAGAAGAAAAAATAATGGTGGTACCATCAGAGTGAAATACGAGGATGTAAAATTGTTGAAGAGCTTTGTGGGTAGATGCCAGAAAACTTGGGAGAGATCTAGACTAGGAATGTTCGGAGCATTTAATTTTGATGAAAGAGTTTTGGCGAATCGAAGATCAGATTTGGCTTGATTCCAAGCAGAAGCAGAGCGCATACGATTCTTGGCACTGTTTGAATGCTTCCTCCTTATTGCTGACAGCATTAGAACGAATGTGAGTAAACCAAGAATGTTTTGCATTAGACTGAGAGAAAGATAATGGAATGCATGCTTCTATGCCCAAGATGATTACCTTGGTACTGCGTTCAGCACACTAAAAGGTTCCTCGGTTATGGAAGCAAATATTGATCTTTAAGGCGGTCAGAGATAAGAGTAGGGTTCTGAACTAACTGCTCCAAGTCATTTAACCCCTGTCAAACGGGGATGTTTGTAAATTCTACTACCTGCCTGGCGGGCATATTTATCCTAAACGAGCTTTATTCCATGCTCTTTTTTATGCATAAACAAGAGCCAGAGCGTAATACAAGTATGTATCCGTGAAAGGGCGATAATAGAGCTTTCCAGTTATTATTATTATTATTATATAAGCTGTCTAAGCCTCCCAACAGGGTGCAGATCCACCTATAAAAGATGAATCCCCACAAAATACCCGTAAGTACTGGAGAGAGACTACGACAACTAAGACAAAGGAAAAGGGCTACAGTAGTTAGAGAGCCCAGAAGAAAAGATCAGTTTGTCAATTAAAACACCATTCTAAAAAGAATAAGAGCAAATCATGATTAAAACAAAAATTTACTGCTGTAATAAAACATTAACTCTGGACTTAAAAGCTGAGATATGGGTTGACTGTACAACCTCGTTTGGCAAATGATTCCAAAAGGGAATCATTGAAGGAATAAAACACAGAGAAAACTGAGATGTAGAAACATTAATTGGAGTCATGGCAACGTCATTAAGACGCCTCGTAAATCTTGTTGCGCGAATTGGAATAAAAGGATCTGGTAAAACACTATGCAATGGATGCTGAGTATTGTTAACAAAATTAAATAAAAGACTAAGGGCACCAACCCGACGCCGATGATGAAGATCAAGAGATAGAGCAGGGAGAATAAATTTAATAGAATTAAGAGCTTTATCAAGCAATTTCAAATGACAGTCAGCAGCCGAGTTCCAAACAGGAGAGCAATACTCAAAATGAGGCAAAATAAAAGCATAAAAAGATTTTATGACTGTGGTTTCACAAGCGAATGTTTTGTAACACTTGCGAAGTAAACCAATCTTTTGAGCAATAGTAGAAGACAAGGAACGAATATGCTTCTCAAATGTCAACTTGGGATCGAGAGTCACTCCAAGCAAACGCAAAAACCTGACACATCCTCAATTTGTTCACCAGAAACATGCAAACACGGATGAGGAGGAGCCAAAGTA
>CM064547.1:21468507-21709820 GCA_032716605.1 Paralithodes platypus | reverse complement strand
AGAGAGTTAGCATAAATGGTACGAAGTCAGAATGGGGAGCAGTCACAAGTGGTGTCCCCCAGGGATCTGTATTAGGTCCTCTGATGTTTGTTATATACATAAATGATCTTGATTTAGGTATAACTAGTAGGATAAGTAAATTTGCAGACGATACCAAAATGGGGAGAACAATTGATTCAGATAGATATATAGAGTGCCTCCAAAGGGATCTATCTACCTTACACTAATGGTCAGTACATTGGCAGATGAAGTTTAACATTGACAAATGCAAGCTATTAAAGATAGGGAAGATGCATACAAATGTTAAATATAAACTCGCTAACGTGGAATTAAAAAACTCGAAATTGTGAGAAAGATCTAGGTGTGTTTGTTAGCAATGATTGAAAGCCTAGACAACAGTGTATACTCGTTCGAAACAAGGCAAACAGGATTCTCGGGTTCATCTCAAGGAGTGTGAGTAACCAACTGCTGATGTTATCTTAAAACCTGACTTGTCATTAGTGAGACCCCATATGGATTATGCTGTTCAATTTTGGTGTCCTTATTACAGAATGGACATAGATTCATTGGAGAGAGTACACGTAGAATGACAAAAATGATCCATAATATTAGAAATCTTCCGTATAAAGAAATGTTGAAGAAATTAGGCTTACATTCGTTAGAGAGACGCAGAGTTAGATGGGATATGATAGAGGTGTTCAAGTGGGTTAGTGGGATTAACAAAGGGGACATGACAAATGTACTAAAGCTCAGTGATAGCGAAAGAACTCGTACCAATGGTTTCAAATTAGATAAATTTCGTTTCAGAAAAGATATAGGCAAATATTGGTTTGGTAACAGAGTTGTAGATGGGTGGAATGGACTACCAAGTGCTATAGTGGGATTAAAAACGATAGGGAGCGTTAAGATAAAATTGGATAAGCATATGGACGAGAAGGGATGGGTGTGAAGGGGGATCAGCAGGGTTGGGCCAATCAGCGCTCTGCAGACCCCCGTAATCCTTCGTTAATCTCTAACCGTTTTGGTAAGATGATCCTCAGGGTATTAGAGTGTTGAGCCTATAATTGGGCTTTGTAATTGGGGTTGTGTGGGACAGGGATCTGCCTTGCTTAGGCCAATCGGCTTTCTGCAGACTCCCATTTTCTTATGTTCTTATGTTCTTATAATATATATATATATAATTTCTGCAATGGAGCTTCCTCTTGGAAATCGAAGTCTCACAAGGAAAAGGAGAACCAGCGTAGTAGCGAACATCTTATCTTTATTGGTTATGAAACGTTTCGGAGAAAACAGTCTCCATCTTCAGTGAATCTAAAATAAATGAAAGTTTACATAAGAAATAAAGCCAATAATTACATATGGATGTGAAATATCAAGCAGTAAGGTTGGTATGAATATGAACCGAGAAAAGCTAAACCTAATAAAACAAAAACTATGTATTAAGAAAACAGCATTAAGCTAAACTTAAACAAAGAATACAATAAGAGAGGGTATACAATAAATACGAAAAGAAAATTGAAGGATATTTACTGAGTGAAAAGAGGTGTTGCAGTGGCCGTGTTGTTCAGGCTAGGCTTTAATTAATTTATATGATTGATTCTGAGGTGATAAGGTCACAGCGTGAATGGCAAGTGGTTAGTATCTGGAAGTCTGTGGAAGAGAAAGGGTGATCAAACTGGTGAGAGTGATCGCGGATAGCAGAAGTGGAAGGCTTAGAAATCAACCTGCCTGTTCGAATGGATTTACCTTGGTGCTCCCGGATACGGTGAAGCAACCAACATTTGTATCATGACTCTTCTTAACAGAGCATACAATGCCTGTTCATCTTGGCTTTCGTTTCACTCTGAAACCTGTTTCCTTCTTAACTTCTTTACTAATAATAAATACCCCACTCATATGTTTTAACAAATTCCAGAACCATTTTCTTTACTCTAAGCTCTGCCCACCCACCCCAGTTCAAACCGTAAAAAAAGACACTAGATATTTTAAACTCCCATATTTAGGGCCACTTAGCTATGAAATTAGGAAATCCCTCCAAAAAACTCTTCGCAACTGCTACCCACATATCAATTTCAAATTTAGTTTTTTCTAATACTAACACTATAGGAAATTTCCTCAAACATACTTCTCCTTTTCCTATGAACCTCCATTCCAATGTGGTTTACCAGTTCACCTGTTCTAGCTGTACTGCTGGATACGTGGGTTGCACCTCACGTTGGTTGCTTCACCGTAATCCGGGAGCACCAAGGTAAATCCATTCGAACAGGCAGGTTGATTTCTAAGCCTTCCACTTCTGCTATCCGCGATCACTCTCACCAGTTTGATCACCCTTTCCCTTCCACAGACTTCCAGATACTAACCACTTGCCATTCACGCTGTGACCTTATCACCTCAGAATCAATCTATATAAATTAATTAAAGCCTAGCCTGAACAACACGGCCACTGCAACACCTCTTTTCACTCAGTAAATATCCTTCCATTTTCTTTTCGTACTTTATTGTATACCCTCTCTTATTAGTATTCTTTGTTTAAGTTTAGCTTAATGCTGTTTTCTTAATACATAGTTTTTGTTTTATTAGGTTTAGCTTTTCTCGGTTCATATTCATACGAACCTTACTGCTTGATATTTCACATCCATATGTAATTATTTGTTTTATTTCTTATGTAAACTTTCATTTATTTTAGATTCACTGAAGATGGAGACTGTTTTCTCCGAAACGTTTCATAACCAATAAAGATAAGATGTTCGCTACTACGCTGGTTCTCCTTTTCCTTGTATATATATATATATATATATATATATATAAATTACCTGGACCTCGGCCTGTTACTCCTTCTATTGATTTCTGCACATTCGCGGACTTTCCTCTAACTTTCACTCTGTTGAACACCATCTCTCCTCCTATAAACCTGATCTTCTCTTCCTCACCGAAACTCAGGTGTCTGTAGCAACATCCAGCAGCCCCTTCTCTGTATCCTCCTATTTTCTCTATCCTAGTTTCAAAGCCAACGGCGGATGTTGTGCATATGTGCACAACAAACTCACTTGCTCTCGTGGTCCCGATTTCGACTCCTCTGAATTCTCAACTTTATGGCTCAAACTTTCCTGTCATTCTCTTACTAAATATGTCTGTGCTGTCTATCTTTCCCCTAACTCTACCAACTTTCTTAAATTCTTTGTCTATTTAAACTCTACAGTGGAACACATTCTATCCATTTCTCCTTTCTCAGAAATCTCCATCTTAGGAGATTTCAACGTTCACCACTGCCAATGGCTCTCCTCTCACACTACAGACCCAGCTGGTGAACAAGCCTACGTCTTTTCTATCATAAATGACCTAGAGCAGTTAGTTCAGCAACCCAACCCGTATCCCGGATCGCATCGGAGATCGGCCCAACATTCTTGACTTGTTTCTAACTTCTAACCCTTCTTCTTATGCTGTTGATCTTTTCTCTCCTTTGGGCTCCTCTGACCATAAACTTATCTCTGTCACCTGTCCTATCCCTCCAGTATGGCCAACCGATCCTCCTAGCCGGCGGCGCTTGTGGCACTTCGGCGCTGCCGACTGGGAGGCTCTCACGGCAGTACTTCTTTGATTTCCCATGGAATGATATCTGCTTCCGTGGCCGGGGACCCTCGGAGAGTGCTGAACGCATTACCGAGGTAATCCTATCAGGCATGTGTTACGCTTCTGCATAGTAACCACCGTGCGGGCATGCGCGCACGTCGGCTGCCCAGCCGTTTAGAAACCGGCTGGTGGTAGCCGGCCGGTTGGCTTTCCCTTAGTATATATCCTACGACAATGTAACTAATGTCTGGGATGTTCTTTATGTTGTTTCACAGCTCCGAAGCTGCCCTTATTCTTAACCAACGCATCTTAGTACATTTTATTCTCGATAGTTTGATTGTTTCATTATAATATATAAGATGTAAGTCCTAGAGAGAGCGGGAAGAGACGAGCGGGAGAGAGACGAGCGGAGAGAGAGACGAGCGGGGAGAGAGAGACCGGCTTGGGACGTTGCTTTTCGCGCGAAGAGTCTAGCTTTGGGACGAGCCTGAAGGGGCTGCCACCTGCATTTGATTGCAACGTTAGGCTTAGTTTTCGACTCACGCACGGGGTAGAGGATTTTGACCAGGCAACTGTGTTGAGTGTTGCCAAGCCTGGGATGTATTCTGCATGCCTAGGGTGGGGTCCAGACAGATTCAAGGATCAGAGCTCACCTCATTGTCGTACCCTTCGGACCCCCTTGATATCTATCCCTCTCAACCCCACTTAGAACCGTTCTCTCTTACTTTGTATACCTTCTTTCCACTACTTCACCAATCTATTTAATTATCCCATCCCCTTGATAGACCTTATATCTATTATTGTATTAATGACGAGCTCTCAGATAACTAGATGGGATTTTGGGCCTTATTTTTTTTTTTTTTTTTTTTTTTAAGAGACAATGAATGGAGGAAGGAAAAACACAGATAAAACAAAAAGGTCCATGTGCCTAAGGCATCCTCCATTCCATAAATGTTTGTAACAACTGGATTTAAACATTGTTGATTGTAAGTTTGTGGAAAGCCAATTCGAGGGAAGGTGAATTCCAAAGATTAGTAGCTCTGGGATAAATGAATTCTGATAAGCAGAAGTTCTGCATTGTGGAGGAGAAAGTGTAAATTCATGGGCGCTCTCAGCTGCCCTAGTTCTACGGGGAAAAGATGTTGGAGAGGCGGCCACAATTGAAGCAAGTTCCTCGGAACAATTGCTGTGAAAATATCTGTAGAATAATGCCAAGGGATGCAACGTTTCTTCTTCGTATGGCTAATGTAGGAAAGGTCCTGTGTGATTGCAGGGTTAATTGAATTAATCTAATAGCTTTATTTTGAATTTTGTCCAACTGCCTCAATGCAACCACTCCACTTCCACCCCACAGAGGTGAACAGTAAAATCCATCTGAGAGCGCACATGACTTTTATATATTACGGCCAACTGCTCGTCAGTGAAGAATTCTCGAACTCTGTACAGGAGTCCCAGTTTTTTTAGAGGCATTCTTAGCAATGCTTCTAACATAATGTGTCCAGCTCAAGTTAGTAGTTAATGTTACACCGAGAATGTCAATACTAGGGGAAGTGGGAATATTTACATCATTAAAAAATATATGGGAGTCAGTGAGATTCTGTCGGTTAGAAAATTGAATGTACTTGGTTTTCTGTGCATTAAAGGAAACTAGATTCTCTTGTCCCCATTCATTAATTCTAGAAAGGTCCTGGGTCAGAGAAATTGCAGTGTTTATTTTTGAATTTATAAGATCGGGTTGGGTGAAAGAATTGGTAAATGTGAAGGAACTGTGGAGTGTTGAGTCATCTGCGTAGGAATGTATTGGATTATGAGTGGTAGATATGAGATCATTGAATATGAATGAGGAACAGAGTTGGGGCCAAAACTGATCCCTGGGGAACACCAGCATTTATTGAGTGAAATTGAGAATAAAGGCCATCTACCATTACACGTATTTTTCTGTTATGAAGATAAGAAGAAATTAGTGGAACTAATGATGCAAGGCCGTAGTGTGACATCTTCGACAATAAGGATTGATGCCAGACTCTATCAAATGCCTTTGATATATCCAGTGCTATTGTATGTGTTTCACCATGTTGGTCCTGTAGCTTGGTTGATTTGATGCGTAAGAAGGCAAAGAATGTCTGCAGTTGATCGACATCGATCTAAAACCATATTGCCTATCACTGATTAATTTATTATTCTCCAGATGCTTAATTATGTGATTATTTAATATAATTTCAAAAACTTTGCCAAGAGTGGAAGTTATAGCTATTGGTCTGTAGTTTGATGGATCTGAAGAGCCACCTTTTTTAGGAACTGGATGGATGTTTGCTTCTTTCCAGGGTACTGGGAAGCATGAGGTATGAGTACACAGACGGAAAAATTTTGCCAATACAGGAGAGAGCACCAAGGAGCAAATCTTAAGTACTATTGGAGGAATTTCATCTGGACCAGGGGCCTTATCTACTGAGAGATTCTGCCAAAATAGTTTTGAACATGTCTGGTGTGGATCTTAAGTGAGGGAATTTCAGGTGAATTAAAATTAAGTACAGGGACATCTTGATTTATGTCATCTAAGGTTGAGTTGGTGGAGAAAATATCTGCAAGAAGGTTAGCTTTACCTCGTGGGTCACTTACAAGATTGCCAGTCGGAGATTTTAATGGTGGAATGGATGAAGCAGTAGTGAAGTTGGATTTGAATGAGTTAAGAGTAGACCAAAATATTTTGTTATCATTTGGATTATTTAGAAGTTTATTTGCCTGCTTATGGAGAAAGTTTGATTTAGTTAGGTTTAATACAGTTTTGGCATGATTTCTGATGTTTCTAAAGTAATTAAAGGCTTCATGTGTTTTTGATCTTGTGTATGCATTATAGGCTATTGCTTTTTTGCAGGGATGTAATTGTTAATGAGACCTAGGAAGCTTTTTTGTTGTCTCATATTTGGTGGTTTCATGCTTGCTAGTGTGTTCTTGTGTCAGGTTAGCAGGGGCTAGACCGGAGGGGAGGCATTTTGCGATCCTTTAAGTAAAGTCTCCTGGTGCGAGTCCCGTGGACCCGCATGACTTTACTAGGATACCCGTGGGAGTCTGGGGGCATTTTCTTGTCTGTGTCCCTGTGTGTCTAGCGTTGTGTTGTGTGAGGGCCATTGCCTAGTCCACTCAGCACTGCGCTAGCACGTCTTGCTTTTGTTTTAGGGTCCCCAGGAGAGAGTCAGATACTTGCGATCTGAGTCTCTCAAGAGAGCACCCTTTCAATTAGAGTAATTTGGCGCACCGACCTGGGAACGTCCCTAGGCTAGAGCAGGTGGCTCAGCCCGGGTATCCGAAGCCTGTATCCTTCCGGCTAGACCTCTGCCACCTGCCAGATTAACAGCTAGGGGTTTATTATCTCTGTATGCTTGTTATTGTGCCACAGTTTACCGTTTTTGTGAGCATTGTGAGTCAGGGCGTGGCTTAGAGACTCTGTCCGAGCAGGCTTGCCTGACTAAGAGTGAGAAGCACACCTGTATGTGGTTATGTTGCGAGTTGCTGCCTTTATTTAATTATACCTATGCCATTATACACTGTAGGTCCTATCACTAGTATTTATTCCTGCTTATTAGTTAAGAGTTCTCTAAATCCGTAACGTACTTTCTTTGCTAAGCAACAGATCCTACAGTAGCCGCATGCAGTTTAGAAATCCGCATCTTGTCTACCTGTACAATGTTTTGAGGACTGTTTGCTTTCACCTTCTTTGACGCAGGGATGTTTAGTTGTATTAATTAACGTAACGTTAAATGTACTTTCTTCTAGTTTGTTATTAAATTGTTTCTGCAATTTAATTCCGTTATCTATCTTTTCCTTGAAGCTTTAAGTCAACTTAATTGTGTGATCTTTTATATAGCCTGCTTGACTATCAGCAGTCTATAGTGCGTGCACCCTGTAACAGAGTCATAGGATACCTCGTTGTCCAGGCAGGACTCTTGACGGTTTAGGGTGGTTTGTTGCCTGGGTTTATAGATAAGGGTTGGATCTAGCGTTTTCCGTTGTTGCTTGTTGCCGCATACCTAGTCCAATAGAAAGAGCCCAGTGTTTATATATCCCAGGACGTAACAAATGGCGACCTTGCATAGGATTTACTGAACAGAGGAATACAGTGGTCATTTGTTTTGAGATTCCTTATGATTAGAGGAATACAGTGGACATTATAGGTTTGACTCCTGTAAGGAGATAAAGAAAACCTAATATTTAGTAGTGGCCCCTCCATCATTGACGAACATGCCTATTACATAAGGCATCCTCTTCAAACACTAATCCGCCGTAGTTTGAATCTACCGCGCAGAGCATTTAAAAACTGAGGAGCCTTCATCATGAGCGCACGCGACCTCACTCATGGCTTCAGTCATTATGAATTGGGTTCTCACTACGAAAAAACTTCGTAAAAAATAAAAACAAAAATAAAATAAGAATAACTATCCAATAAGCTTTCCATCATATCGTGGATGTACTTGTGTGGATTTCTGACCAGACGCTGAATCAGGCGTCATTCCTCCTTCACTGACATATCAAGTAAACCAAAATCCTTAATACATCAACGAATGGGAAGGGGACGGTCGGGAGGGCCCCAGTCGTCAATGATTACGGGGCCACTACTAAATATTAGGTTTTCTTTATCTCCTTACAGGAGTCAAACCTATAATTTATTAGTGGCCCCTCCATCATTGACGAACATGCCTGATATCTAAGACTGGAGGGGGACATTCGTAATCATATCATAACTCTAGAAAAGCAGATAATAAAAACAACCACATAGTATTCTTACTTTTTGAAAAATGTATTTAATACGGCGGTAGGCCGGAAATATACAAGAAAAAGGGGTTCAGGCAGGTGCGTGCTTCAAAGAAGCCTGCCCGACAAAAATAGGTAACCCTGAAGATTCTGAACACAGATCTGTAGTTACAAAAGGCACCCCACTCAACGAGTGGTGACAAAAATAATAAGTTATAAGTTTATATGTGCACATCATAAACCCCAAAATACATGTGGAGATCAATTGCTAATGAACTCCATTGAACTAATGTTACATTGCTTTCGCAGCTAAAACTACTATAACAACACCGTTGTTTGTACTTAACGTTGTACTAGCACAAATTCTCGCAGAGAAATTTTCATATCACATTTCCTTAAATTGTACCACAGCTCTCATACTCCGGCGGGGTCTAGGGTGTCCTATGTCAACTGACTGCACCCCCCCCCCCCCCCCTTCCTTGAAAATAAACATAAGTGACTGCAGGGCCACCTAGACCCTCTGCCTTAAAGCTATACATGGTAAGGAAGGTTTTGTCTAGAGCAACTGACAAGTATCTAGAGAGAAACGTATGATTAGACGCCCACAACTGTGTGGACGCAATATCTTCAAACTGAAAAGTTTTTCAGGAAACGTAAAGAGGCCGCCCACTTGCGTAAATCGTGGGCCCTACCCACAACGCCGGGATTACTCTCTTTAATGACTTCTACCAGAAGAGAGGCTAATCGCCGTTTAAGTAAGCGTTTACCCGTACTCGCTACCCATAAAGCACCTTGGGGGTTATGAGGAGCTATTCTCAAATATTTGGTTAGAGCTTGCACTGGACATAAATTATGATGCACCTTTCCCCTTTTTAACGCCGGCACCGTGAACTCAGAAAACACGTGTGCACTATGCTCATTCTTGGCTACAAAACGCCGGGGAGGGTGCAATGGAAATTGAATCATTAAGTCTACCAAACCTAAGACAATTAGGTGTGTTGCTCATCGCCGCCAGCTCAGACACTCTGTTTCCGGTGGCCAAAGCCAAAAGGAAAACTGCCTTCTTTAAGATTAAAGCAAAGTCTGCAGTATTTTGATACAGACGAGAATGAAGTAAAGACAAAGCTTTGTCCAGAGACCAAGTAGGCATGAGCTGACGGGGAGGTGGGCGGAGTTTAAAACACGCTCTCATAAATCCTGTTTCCTCCGCCACCGGTATGGATAGACCTGTAAGGTCGAAAAAGGGCACTCTAATCGCAGTTAAGTGATTCTTCAAAGTAACCACAGATAAACTTTTCTGCTAAAACAGATAGTACTGTAATTAAAAACCAATGCCACTGAGGGTACAGTTTGTTCCGTTCTAACAATCCAAGAAGTAAAAGCTTTCCAATGAGATTGATATTGTCGCTTAGTAGACTGAGTATATTGATTGAGCAATTTATTGGTCACATCCCTACCGTATGGTGCTAGCCACTTGGCCTCCTGAATGTCCATAATGCAAAAGTCAGCGAGGTCTCTAGGTTGCCAATCGTGTCTAAGTGGAAGTACCCGACCGGGAGCGATACCGGGTCCGGGCACCACATTATTAACTGCTGGTACCACACCTGCGCCGGCCACAGGGGCGCGATTAGCGAGACTAAGCCTCGATAAACTCGTAGTTTGTTCACTACGTGGCACATTAGTGACGCATCTGGCGGCGGAAACAGATAGATGGAGCTCCATCTGTTCCAGTCTGTCACTAGGGCGTCTGGCCCCCCTGCCGGCGTTATCGCCCGGCGGGTGAGGTATAGAGGGAGCTTGTGAGTCTCCTCGGACGCAAAAGATCCACTTGTGGATGGGAGAGCTCCGCAATCATTAGGTCGAAAATGGGTTGCTTGAGCTCCCATTCTACTGTCATGCTCTGTCTCCGGGACAGAGCGTCTGCCCAGACGTTCGCTACGCCTGGGAGATAAGATGCGTTAAGATAAATATCTAGACTGGTGGCTAGAACAAAAATCTCTTCCGACACGAGTAGCAACTTCCTTGACCTCGTTGACCCTTGTTTCTGAATACAGTGAACTGCATTCAGATTGTCCATTCTGAAGGCCACTGACTTGCCCCGTAACGCCGGGCCGTGAGCTTGAAGGAAATACAAGGGGACTAGTAACTCTTTGACATTTATGTGAGAGATTTCTAAGTGGGACCAAAGTCCCTGACCCTGGTGCCCCTGATTTGACTGAAATCCCCACCCTATGGTGCCTGACGCATCCGTGTCTACCCATACCGTTGGAGGAGGAGAGGTCCATGACATGATTGAGTGCAATGTTTCCCTCTTCGCCCAGACCGCTAGTAAGGTGTGGATTAATTTTGGTATGGGCCATAATTTTCCCGCCGGTAAGAGTGGGAAATATTTGTTGCCTTCCAATATTAATCGTTTTACTTCCAACCGGCCCAACTTGACAGTTAGCTGAATCCAGTTGAGAGAGCCGACCAGAGACTCCCAGACTCTTCGTGTCGTAGTCAGACTGTGAAGAAACCTGAACAGTTTCCTGCGAAACCTGTTGCGATTGTCCACACTCTGACTCAGAGTGAGAGCGGCGGTGTCCCAGACCAGCCCTATCCACTGAATTACTCTTGAGGGAACAAGGTTTGACTTTACCAGATTTACCTTGAAGCCTAGAGTTTTGACATGATTTAAAATGATATTGACATGTTTTATGCATAATTGTTGTGTCTCTGCCACCACCAGCCAGTCGTCTAGATACCACAACACTCTGATTCCCTGTTTTAACAACGGCATCAGGGCTTGCCGGACTAGTTTCGTGAATAATCGAGGTGCTAGGTTCAAACCGAACGGCATCCTCTGAAAAAACAAAATTTTGGTGCCTGATCCTCAAGGCCAGAAACCTTTGAAATCTTTTGTTGACCGACACGTGCCAATAGGCGTCTGTCAGGTCTAGGGAACACATCCAGCCTCCCGGCGGAAGTGTTAGCCTGATTTGATGAACTGTTAACATTCTGAAAGACTCCTTGTAAATGTGAAGATTCAGATAAGACAGGTCTACGACCGGCCTCATCTGAACACTGTCCCGTTTGGGAACCAAAAACAGTTTTGACGTGAATACAGGGTAATCTGGAGGGACCGGGATGATGACATTCTTGGCAATCATCTCCTGGACCAGCAACTCCACCTCTAATGAAACACAATTTGCCGTTGTCGGCTGACGTAAGCGAGGTCGCCGGAGCCACTGCCAAGTGATGCCTTTGCGTGCCACCATCCGTGCCCAGGTTTTTAACGGCCATGCTTGGTGACACGTTCGGAACGACCCCCAGTTAGCAGACAAGGGTTCGCCGGCTGTACTTCCCTCGGTTCCTCCGGCTCTAAGATAGGCCACTGGTAGTGAGAAAGACTTTAGTTTTTTTATGGTGGGTTTGGTGGTGTTGGACGCTTCCCCGGCTGGCTGGTGTGGGCCGAAGACTGGGCCTGGCCCGGCTTATACTGGCCGCGTCCCCTCTGTCCTGAAACCCTCTCTGTCTATGCCTGAACTGACCCAGGGGGGATTGGGAGGACTTAGGCGGAAGAAACGGCTTAGAACCCCCTGGCTGAGCTTTAGTAGGAGGCTTAGGTTTGGGGAAGTTAAATGCGGGTTGCTTAGCCTGTGCGGGACTGTGCTTCACGGCCTGTGCCATGTTAACACCTTACGAGCGGCCTATGCGGTTTATTTATGTGTACCGCACAGCGGGGTGTTTTTAGCCAAAATAGGGCTGTTTACGTGATCATTTTCATGCCTAAATAAGACCCAGAACGTAAAACAAGTACCTATCCCTGAAAGGGCATAAACAGAGCTTTCGAATGACACCATAACCGATCCTTGTATGATGGATAGTTTTTCTTGCAATACCGTGCACGCGAGTGCAAAAAGCAGGTAATTCGGTACTTTCAGTACATAATTGAGTATGTAGCGAGTGAGAGAGGGAGGAGGGAGCTGAGATTTGTGTCAGTAGGTTTTTCGCCGCGGTGGTCTGGAGCAGTCATACCACGTCGCTAGTCTCCCTGCCCACCACTTGTCTCTCTCTCTCAGCCACATTACGTGCTGAAATTGCCACTCGAGTTATGTCGAGCGCCGCCACATAGTCCAGCTTTTTTTTTTTAACTCGACTTAGTTTGCTCGCCGCTAAATAAGGGTTAAACACTGTTCGCCATACATCAGGGGACATTAAAGAAGGTGTAAGTACTGGGGACATTACAACCTGGTTAGCAATGCGATCAGGCAGCTTGCGAACTAATGACATCCTAAGATCCTGTCGTGCTCGCACCGCCTCAAGTAAGGCTGTGCGTATGTCACCTAAGGATTGAATCGACGACTGAAGAATCAGACGCCGGGATAACTCAACTGATCTTCGAGCATCCACTCTGCGATTGCCTGAGTAGACCTGTAAAGACTTAGCCACCTGTTTGAGAAACTATGTACTGTGAAAACAGGCGAAAGCTTTTCCCCTTAGCCTAAATTCTCTGTCTAGGTGAGAAGGGTAGGGGTAGTGAATGGTTCTTTAGTTCACAAGGATTAATCTTAGGGGCAGCTAAAAAAGAAAATAAAGCTGACGGAACTCCGCCGGCAGAACCTACAGGCATGGAGAACCATGAATGTGTATCCTGAGGGATCTGGTGGGAAGATTTAGAAGTGAAAGTGGTTGCAAAGTTTTGAGCCTCTACCTCCCAATCCACCCAAGGTCCTGGTCCCAACTGTCCCACCTTCAACACTGGATTAGCTGTCTCGTCTGTGATGGTCTGTAAATCTAGTTCAGGAGTAAGAGCCGACAGAGCCTTAATATCATTAAACCCATCCAGCTTAGACCCGTCTGAAAAAAGTTTTGAAGCTGAGGCAGGGGGTAAAGCAGGCTTAGATGCATAAACAAAATAATCCTGATGATAATAACTAGGTATAGCCTTGATATTTACGTCCAAAACATTACCCAAGGCATCCAATGCCCTTAATTTCTTAGACTTATTTCCCTGGATAAACCACTCACGTGGTACCGGGAGTTCCCCTGACAAGGTAGGCTGGGCAAGCTCTGGCTTAGAGGGGTTCAAAGGGACCCATGACTCGTCTGGCCCATAAAGCCGGGCCATAGCTACCTTTCTAAGAGGCGCTTTGTCTAGAGGGGGTGGATTAACATCCGTAATGACCCTGACATTTGACGTAGTGAATGCCGCCGTAGCTGGCTTAGAGCTCCCTGCCGATGACAGAGTAGGAGGGTTAGGAATCTTAGATAAATCGATTGACGTTATCAGAGGCCGTACCGCAGAACTTGTCAAGGGAGCCCCCAAGTCCATTGTGGGGTTTTCTCGTTGTTGATTAAAGAATTTTGATAGAGCATGAGTAAGTAACCCATCAATTTCTTGTGCTGTAACAAACTGGTTAGATGCAGAACTTTCAGGTGAATCAGTATTATCATGGGCGGCGTCCAGGCCTGAGCCTGACCTTTGTCCCTCCCTATCTGAAATTAATGACACTTCATCTTGTTCCTCCCGATCCTCCTGAGAAGACCCCGCCGAGGCAGGGGCACCTTGTTTCCAAGATAAATCATGGATAGAGGATGGGTCGCCGCGTCCCTGTGGACATCGGCTACTGTGTGACTCGTATGAGTCGGACGTGGATGGTCAGACCCTGGCTGAGCAAACCGCCAAACACCGAGGCTCTGGCCTACGCTCTCTTGAGAGTCTGAAACATTCTCAATTATTGAATTTCCTGAACTTTCCGTTTCTAGGTTTAAAATATCAATAGGTAAATCTTGTTTAGGGACAGGCGCTTCACTATACTCTGAGGCTGTAACAGAAACATTTTCAGGTGTAGAGGTACGATGAGATGCACTAGACTTAGTAGAATGTCGAGAGGACTTCTTATGGGAATCCTTTTTGGAGGATTTGTTGCTACGGTGTGACCGCGAACTAGACCTAGGTTTGGAAGAATCACCACCATGGCCACTGGGGGAAGCTTCAGTCTTACACTTCTTACTAGCCGGGGAAGAGGCCCGACTTGAAGACCGCTGTCTGAGGGGTGACCTTGACCTCGATCTCGCCTGCGACGAGGAGGTGGCTGCCGGGGGAGTAGGCTCTCTCGGGCGTTATAACGTATCCACAGACGATACAGAACCCTGGCTAGTCTCTGTCGGCTTAAAACCCGTTACTCTAGAGGTACGTTTAGGGGGAGGGTGCTCTGACAGCAACTTATCCCAAAGTGGGACGTTGTCACATTGAAGTGACTTATGTGCGACAATGGTAGTATAGGCCGACATTTGTTGTCTGACCTCTCTCAACGCTACCGCCGCGGTCTTGTCATTGTCACACAGGACTTTATTGGCTAATTGGGAGCAAATGAACAATTAAGTGTAACCCAGAGACCCCTTGAACGGTCTAGACATCTAACACACCTTATGCAAAGGGTATGCGCAAAAATTGGGATACCCGCGCAAGTAGGGGTAATGCACAGGGCAAAAACTGGGGCCACATTAGCCATGACAGAGACTGGTGTGAGGAAACTACCGCCGGGTCTGTATTGGTCCGCCGGAGCTCAGCTCTGGAAAAATAAAGAAAAATTTCCAGGAATTAATGCTCATAAGGTTAACCCCCGTGTTCGCATACAAGTGTTAATAACCCGCCGGGTAACGGGATGCAAAGAAACAGCTAACACATCTCGCTACGCGGCTGGGTGTAAAGAGGCTAAACAAATCTTCTTAGCTAAAGAACATGAAGAATACCCTCTGATATAATGGTCTAGTATGGCACTTATAGTCTGTAGGAGGTGGTGACTGTCTCAAGATTCAATTTTGTAACAAAGCCCCCCCTCATAAAGACCCCGGCCCTTGAAATATTTTAGTAGAATAGCCCAGGGCAGGAATATACGAGATCTGATTTTTTAACGAATTGTCCCAAACGATCGTCGTAAAAATAGAAGGCGGCGATACTGAAAGTATCACCCAATTAAGGTTAATCGAAATTGAATTTGTTTATAAATTCCTTAGTTCCTCCACTTAGGGGCACCCGCCGGGTGTGGGAATCGATTTGGTTAAACCTCACTGATCCTTCAATTGCCGTAAGAGTAAAGGCAGCGATACACAGAGTATCACTCAAATGGATTGGTTAACTATATGAGACCTAAGTCGTTTTATCCCACCCTGCTCAGGTGCACCCGCCGGGTGAGAAGTCTAAAAGTTAACCCCACAAGTTCCTGACCCCACTTCTTTGTAAAAGATCGCCGGGGAGGAACGCCTAAACAACAGCTAGGTTTTCCATGTGGTTGTCGTAAACCAGGTAGAAAAACCTATAAAAAAAAAACGAGTGTTCTCAAGAACGTCGTTTCTTTATATATATCTAAATATATATGTAAGGATGGGTACAGCCATCCCGCCGGGAATTTAAAGGAGGCCTGAAACCAGGCACCCACAGAGACGCAGTCCTGGAGAGCCACAGACACCTCCCCACGCCGGGGAACCAGCCAGAGTTAAAAACCACGTGTGGCCCGACACTGCTCATCGGTCAGGATTTTTCATGGTGAAACCGAGAAAAACCCGCCGGAAGGCAAACCCCACCCTGAACAGACACCATCTGAACAATACGACACGAGGAGAGACACGCACGACTAACCAAGGTCACAACATAATCCGTGGAATTAGCCAATACACAACTAAACCAGGAAACAAATATAGTCCGAGGAATTAGCCAATACACAACTAAAACCCGGATACACATGACACAGTAGGGCATATTTATAAAATAAATAATAACACTCGACATGTGGCAAAGCTACGAGCGGCTGGCTAGGCCTAGGTAGACGGCATGAAAAATAGTTGAAATATAAACACACACTGGAATATCACAACAGGAACCACCGCCAACACACCACACCACCGAAGCGATAACTTCCCACCCGGGAAACCTGACACGGACCCAGAAAAAAACTTCACTAAGTGAAGAAAAATACGCTGGGAACGTCAGCAAACACACAGCTTACCTCATCAGAAGGATAAAAGGCAGCAATAATTAACGCGTAATGAAAGCCGCCTGCATCACCAATTAACACAACTGTGAAAAGTTCACGTGTCCACAACAGGACCACGAGGGTACATCCGAAATAGATGCCCCATACATACGACCCAAAATACACTGCACTTGCGGGCAACCAGCCCAGGACACTCCTGCTACGCCTATCCTAACCTTACTCGATACATCCTAGAGTAAACAAATGAGAAAAAACTCACTAGGGACGCAACGAATGCGGAACCAGCGGAGCCTGAAAGGTACGTCCGGGCAGGCTGAGCGCAGAGCAAAGAAGGAGGAATGACGCCTGATTCAGCGTCTGGTCAGAAATCCACACAAGTACATCCACGATATGATGGAAAGCTTATTGGATAGTTATTCTTATTTTCTTTTTGTTTTAATTTTTTACGAAGTTTTTTCGTAGTGAGAACCCAATTCATAATGACTGAAGCCATGAGTGAGGTCGCGTGCGCTCATGATGAAGGCTCCTCAGTTTTTAAATGCTCTGCGCGGTAGATTCAAACTACGGCGGATTAGTGTTTGAAGAGGATGCCTTATGTAATAGGCATGTTCGTCAATGATGGAGGGGCCACTAATAAATAGAGTTTTTGTTTGGAGCAACCAATATAACACATTAAAGACTTTAAATAACATTAGTATATACATACATGCATAGGAGATAAGGCATTCTTATAACCGTGATAATTACTGCAGTACACAAAAATGTCAATAATACATCAGAAACACAGTGATGGGTCAGGTCACGATACGGGCTCTCGAAAAAGACCTGTGGAGTGGCTTAGTCGATAGGAGGGGTGTTCTAGAAGATTTTTAGAGGTGCCCCTCGCGCTGGGGGTGTTGAAGTGAATAAGTATGGCTTAATGTGTGTGGCAGGTCTCAGGGTCACCAGGGTTTAGGTGGCATGAGGAAAGATTAGCTGAGGACTTTGATATTGGGTTTAGAAGGGAGAGACTGTGGTGTGGAGAGGCGACTGGGGGGCCCGGTCCCAAGCCCCCCCCTCCACTCTACCCCCATATTCAAACGTCCGGTGCCTGAATTTAGTACATACCCCCCAAGTTGATGGTCAATGGCAGTGTGGAATTCAATCACCGGGACCCTCCAGTAAATCCTTCCCCTCCTCAAGGGTTGACTCCAGATTGTTTTTCGGCTTGAGATGGCCAATTTGAGAGACCGAAAGACTTAGTGTGCAGGCTGAGAGGTTGCTAGAGCTCAGGTTGAGGCTGCCGAGAGACAGGCTAGTGTGTGTGTGAGGCTGCAGAGAGAACAGCTATACGAGAGGCTGAACTGCAGGCAGATTCTACTAGGTATCGGGCTGACAGGGAGCTGGAGAGATCTCGAGTGGAGGTAACAGGGCGAAATACTGGGGGAGGTAACAGACATCGGGACCAATCATTGTCGCACCTGCTTAAACTAGTTCCTGTGTTCGATGAATTATGTGTGGCTGAGTTTTTTATGAGATTTGAGAAGAAGTGTCAGGAACACCAGTGGCCTCAGGAAAAGTGGGCAGCATTAGTTTCATCAAGACTCCTAGGAAAGGGGCTAAAAACGTATGATGCACTACCTTTAGAGTCCTGTGTAGTTTATGATGAGCTAAAGAAGGCTGTGCTACGGGCCTATGAGTTACAACCAGAAACTTACCGCTTGAAGTTTCGGGGTGTTACTATGGGCAAAGAGAAAAGAGGGCTGGATGTGATGGAGATGAGCTGCTTGAGGAGTATGTGTGGAGTTACTCGTAGAGACAGATTGAGAAATGAAGAGATACGTAGGAGAGTGGGGCAGCAGGAACATTTGTCAGCCAGAGTGGACAGAAGGGTGCTGAGCTGGTATGGTCATGTTGAACGAATGGGAGATGAAAGGCTTACAAAGAGAATATGTGAGTCAGGTACAAGGGGAGATAGAAGGGCAGGAATACCCCCATTGAGATGGAGAGACTGTGTAAGAAAGGCTTTGGATGATAGAGGAATGACTATAGATCAGGCAAGTGGTGGTGGACAGGAGTGAATGGGAAAAGCTTGTGAATAGTTGAGTGAACACGTGGTCATTTGGAGTAAGGGGTCGGGCGCAAGTTGGACTAGATAATAGTCCATCAGGCGCCTGGTCCGGGGAGACGATTAATATGAAGGGTGTGCCTGGAAGTGTGGTGGGAGGGCTTGTCGCTTTGGCTCCGCTGCATGTCTGCCTGCCGAGATCGGAACCTCTCCTGGTGGTCAGGGGCCAGGGGAGTGCTGGAGCGACCTTGGTAACCCTTGTCTCTGGGTCTTCTCCTGGGTGACCTGGATGTGTGAGAGTTTGTGTTTTTTATCTGTGTTAATTTTTTGTTTTATGTTGTTTTTGTGTTTTCCCTGTTCTTGCTCTGTCTTGAGTCGGCTACCCCCAAAATGGGGATTGGGCCTGAGCATATAGATAGATAGATAGACTAAGGGCAAGGATAGTACCTTCCTAGAACACGCCCGGGACTTGTCTGATGCACTACGACATTGGCTGCGTTCTGAGAGGGCAGCTACTTTTGAGGAGCTGAGTGAGCTGGTTCTCTTGGAGCAGTTCTTTAAGTGCACAGGCGGGGACTTAACATTAAATATAAAGGAAAAAAATCCTAGAACTCTCCAGGAGGCAGCAGAAATGGCTGACCGCCGACTGTCATTAATTCGAGGGTGCGGAGCAGCAGCTAGGAGTGAGTCGGGTGCAAAGGATCGTACCCCTCCCCCTCTCAAGAATTTTGATACACATAAATACACAAAACCATCTAGCACTGACAATAAAACTGAACATAAACCAAATACCGTCCCGTATAAGAAGTCTAATGGTACCTCCCCACTCCCAAGGGAAACCAAAGAGTAAAGAGTGCTTCGCATGTCACAAGGAGGGTCACTTTGCAAATGCTTGTTTCGAACAAGCCACCAAACAAGGTTGTGTCATTGGCCCGCAGCATAGGGGTGTCGCCTATATCTTCTGAGTTTGCCAAGGGTAGTTCGTCAGAGGGTGGGACACAGCCTGTGTTCAAGAGTCCGGAAGGCTCGAACCCTGTCCGCGACGTCTTTGGGGGTCATAGAGGGCATGGTTTTGTGAGGTGGGCTGGCGAAAGGCGAGGAGTTAAGCTATTGCGTGATACGGGGGCTTCTCAGACCTTGTTAAAGAACTTTACTGGTAGACCGATTAACGCTGCTCGGGTGGTGGTAGTTCAGGGGATCAATGCTACGAAGTCCTACCCGCTGGTGCGGATGGAGCTGGAGGTGGGTGGTGTGGCGAAGGAGCTGGATGTCGGAATTGTAGAGAACTTGCCTGTTGGGGGCGTCGACCTCCTCCTCGGCAACAACTATGCGGTGCCTGCTTCTAAGGTTTCACCCTTGGTCGTTGCCGAGAAGGCGGCCGACGTTAGTAGGGAGGAACAGGAGTGGGTTGAGAAGTGTAGCGTACAAAGCATGGCGTGTGTTGTGACGCGTTCTCAGACATCCGGAGCCTTGCAGCCACCACCTCAGTCTATCAAACCGCGGAGGAAAGGTTACAAGAAAACGGGAAGCGTTGGTCAATTGGAGAGTTTTGAGCCGGCAGTGTTTCTTGGTGACTCATTATTGGCACCTATGTTAGAGTCTGGAGAGGCCCTGGGGTCTGTCACCGCTAGTGCAGGTGCAGGGCAGGAAGAGACTCTGCGACAACATCGTTATGCGCAGCGTGAGGAAAGGATGGCTCAGCGGGACATTGGAGGTGGAAATAAATTATTTAAGATGAACCTGGATAATCTCGCACCTGCTGATAATTATATGTTCCTTGCAGCTGAAGATCCTGCGTGTAATGGTGCTTGGTGCGAGGGGAGAGCAGCGCCTGGTGATTTTTTTGTGTCCGAGGGGATCTTGTATCGGAGACATCAGGATCCCAGAAAAAGTGGGGGCGGGTCAGGATTAGTGGATTAGTAGTACCTAGGGTGTGCCGTGAGAGCTTATTGAGATTAGCTCATGATGTGCCTTTGGCAGGGCACCTGGGGGCACGTAAGATGGAGGCAGCTCTGAGCAAGCTTTTCTGGTGGCCTGGGTTAAAGGCAAGTGTCGTGTCATGGGTGTCACAGTGTCACACTTGTCAAGTTGTTGGGAATCCCAATCAGGTCATCCCGAGAGCCCCGTTACAACCTATCCCTGTCATTGGGCCGACCTTCAGCAAAGTAGTTATCGATATGGTTGGCCCATTGCCCCCTCTAGTGCCGGCAATACATTTTTACTAACTGTAATGGATGCAGCAACACAGTATCCAGATGTTTACCCCATGCACAACGGGATGGCTAAGACTGTTGTCAAAAACCTACTTGTCTATTTCTCTCGTTATGGCTACCCTCAGGAGATCCAGTCTGATCAGGGATCCAATTTTACTTCTGCTCTGTTTAAGCAGACCATGCAGCAACATGGGATAGTGTCTGTGGTGTCATCTGCCTACCATCCCGAGAGTCAGGGAGTTTTGGAAAGGTGGCACTCGACTCTCAAGAGTATGTTGCAGTGTTATTGCATGGAAAATGGGAAGGACTGGGATCTAGGTCTCCCATACGTTTTACTTGCTGCGAGAGAAGTACCTGGGGAGAGCTTGGGATTTAGCCCGAACGAGTTGGTTTTTGGACACAGGGTCAGGGGGCCCCTCCACATAGTCAAGGAGATCTGGGAGGGAGTCACAAAGCCATGATCGCTTCTAAAGTATGTTGTTGAAAGCCGTGAGAGAATGCTAAAGAGCCTGGAGGTAGCAGGTCGGAACCTTAAGAGTTCACAAGCTCAGATGAAGGACAGATACGACCAGAAGGTGAAGCTGAGGGAGTTTGAAGTAGATCAGGAGGTACTGATACTACTGCCTCTGGTGGGACACCCCTTGTCTGCCAAGTATTCTGGTCCGTATCGGGTTGTAAGGAAGGTTTCTGATCTCGACTATTTAGTAGCTACTCCTGATCGTAAGAAAAAGAACCAACTTTGCCATGTAAATCTGATGAAAGAGTATGTGAGGCGCCCCTCCGAGCCTCTCACTGTCCCGGTGTTGATCTGCAGCGATCGTGGTGGAGAAGGAGGAAGGGACAGTCAAGCTGCGGGGGAGGATAATTGGGATTGTCATGTTTCCGCGGATCAGTGGGCGGGGAATTCTAGACAAGTGGCTCACGAGTTGATATTGCACCTGCCTGAGCAACAACGTGTAGCTGTGCAGCACTTGTTTGATTCAAACCCAGCTGTTTTCGCGGAGCATCCTGGCCTCACTACTCAAGCGGTGCACGATGTCGATGTTGGGGACCACCCGCCCTTTAAATCAGTGCCATACAGTGTTCCCCCTATTAAATTACCAGCACTTAGGGAAGAGCTGGATTATATGCTGAAACGGGGGCTGATTTCTGAGGGTGCAGTAAGGTGGACATCCCCAGTCACACTGCAGCCCAAACCAGATGGCAAGGTGCGGTTTTGTATAGATTTTCGCAGGTTGAATGGTTTAACCCCCACAAATGCCTACCCTCTCCCTCGCGTGGACGACAGTGTGGATAAGATAGGAAAAGCCAAGTTCCTCACTAAGATAGACCTTGTTAAGGGATATTGGCAAGTGCCCTTGTCTGAGCGAACGCGAGAGGTGTGTGGGTTTGTGGTGGATGGTGCCACATATCGTTGCCATGTTATGCCATACGGGCTGAAAAATGCCCCTGCAACGTTTCAGAAATTAATGAACGACATTGTAGCCGACATTCCCAACTGTACGGTGTACCTAGATGATGTCATAATATACGACGATGATTTTAACAGTCACTGTGCTCACATCGGACAGCTTTTTAATAAACTGAATGAAGCAGGTTTGGTGGTAAACCTGGGTAAGTGCGATTTTGTCAAAGCCACAGTTTTGTACCTGGGGTTCGAGGTGGGGATGGGTCAGGTTTGCCCTCCACAGACAAAGATCAAAGCCATCGATCAGTTTTCCCAGCCTACGACTAAGAAACAAATCATGCGGTTTCTAGATATGATAGGCTATTATCGTCGCTTCATCAAAGGCTATTCGACTGTACTTGCACCTTTAACTGACTTATTATCTAAGGACAAGAAGTTCCGGTGGTCTCCTGAGTGTGCAGAGGCGTTTTCCTTGGTGAAACACCTGTTATGTACCCACCCCATACTCAGGGCCCCGGACTTCAGCAGACCTTTTCAGCTGGCGACTGATGCCAGTGGCGTAGGGGCTGGGACTGTCTTGTTACAGGCAGATGATGAAGGTATCGAACATCCAGTGAGTTTTTACAGTAAAAAATTCAATAGTGCACAAAGGAATTACTCTGTAATTGGAAAAGAACTCCTGGCGATAGTGCTGGCGCTCAGGCACTTCGATGTATATGTTCCTGCTTTCGGACCAGTCGTAGTGGTTTATACTGATCATCACCCTCTGCAATTCTTGAATCAGTTTCATAACCGGAATATGAGGCTGACCAGGTGGTCACTCATGCTTCAGGAGTATAATCTGGACATACGCCATATTGCCGGTTCTGATAACGTGATAGCGGATTGTCTATCAAGGGTGGATGATGTTGGTTAGACTGCCACAGGATTGAGGGTTGAGTGTGGAGGAAAATAGGCTGTCACTGTAGTTCAGCCGGAAAAAACAAATTAAAAAAGCAAAAACCTTATAAAAACTTTATTTTTTATAACGTGTAGAATTTTTTATAAGATGTTGTAGCAGTATCTAAGTTGAATGTTTTCGCTTATTGTCGCTGAGTTAGTTGAACTTGCTCGGTGGAGCGCAACAGTCTTTATTTTGTTTTATATATGGTGCCTTGTGTCGCAACAGTGTGTGGTACTATGAGAAGCTTTCTGTTAGATATGAAGAACTTAGTCAAGGGTCTTATATCTTGGGGGAGGTGTGACGCTTCTGCATAGTAACCACGTGCGGGCATGCGCGCACGTCGGCTGCCCAGCCGTTTAGAAACCGGCTGGTGGTAGCCGGCCGGTTGGCTTTCCCTTAGTATATATCCTACGACAATGTAACTAATGTCTGGGATATTCTTATGTTGTTTCACAGCTTGAAGCTGCCCTTATTCTTAACCAACGCATCTTAGTACATTTTATTCTCGATAGTTGATTGTTTCATTATAATATATAAGATGTAAGTCTAGTGAGAGCGGGAAGAGACGAGCGGGAGAGAGAGACCGGCTAGGGACGTTGCTTCTCGCGGAGAGTCTAGCTTGGGACGAGCCTGAAGCGCTGCCACCTGCATTTGATTGCAACCTTAGGCTTAGTTTCGACTCACGCACGGGGTAGAGGATTTTTACCAGGCAACTGTGTTGAGTGTTGCCAAGCTTGGGATGTATTCTGCATGCCTAGGGTGGGGTCCAGACAGATTCAAGACTCGGAGCTCACCTCATTGTCATACCCTTCGGACCCCCTTGATATCTATCCCTCTCAACCCCACTTAGAAACTTTCTCTCTTACTTTGTATACCTTCTTTCCACTACTTCACCAATCTATTTAATTATCCCATCCCCTTGATAGACCTAATATCTATTATTGTATTAACGACGAGCTCTCAGATAACTAGATGGGATTTTGGGCCTTATGCAGGGATGTAATTGTTAATGAGACCTAGTAAGCTATTTTGTTGTCTCATATTTGGTGGTTTCATGCTTGCTAGTGTGTTCTTGTGTCAGGTTAGCAGGGGCTAGACCGGAGGGGAGGCTTTTTGCGATTCTTTAAGTAAAGTCTGCTGGTGCGAGTCCCGTGCACCCGCACGACTTTACTAGGATACCCGTGGGAGTCTGGTGGCATTTTCTTGTCAGTGTCCCTGTGTGTCTAGCGTTGTGTTGTGTGAGGGCCATTGCCTAGTCCACTCAGCACTGCGCTAGCACGTCTTGCTTTTGTTTTAGGGTCGCCAGGAGAGAGTCAGATACTTGCGATCTGAGTCTCTCAAGAGAGCACCCTTTCAATTAGAGTAATTTGGCGCACCGACCTGGGAACGTCCCTAGGCTAGAGCAGGTGGCTCAGCCCGGGTATCCGAAGCCTATATCCTTCCGGCTAGACCTCTGCCACCTGGCAGATTAACAGCTAGGGGTTTATTATCTCTGTATGCTTGTTATTGTGCCACAGTTTACCGTTTTTGTGAGCATTGTGAGTCAGGGTGTGGCTTAGAGACTCTGTCCGAGCAGGCTTGCCTGACTAAGAATGAGAAGCACACCTGCATGTGGTTATGTTGCGAGTTGCTGCCTTTATTTAATTATACCTATGCCATTATACACTGTAGGTCCTATCACTAGTATTTATTCCTGCTTATTAGTTAAGAGTTCTCTAAATCCGTAATGTACTTTCTTTGCTAAGCATCAGATCCTACAGTAGCCGCATGCAGTTTAGAAACCCGCATCTTGTCTACCTGTACGATGTTTTGAGGACTGTTTGCTTTCACCTTCTTTCACGCAGGGGTGATTAGTTGTATTAATTAACGTAACGTTAAATGTACTTTCTTCTAGTTTGTTATTAAATTGTTTCTGCAATTTAATTCTGTTATCTATCTTTTCCTTGAAGCTTTAAGTCAACTTAATTGTGTGATCTTTTATATAGCCTGCTTGACTATCAGCAGTCTATAGTGCGTGCACCCTGTAACAGAGTCATAGGATACCTCGTTGTCCAGGCAGGACTCCTGACGGTTTAGGGTGGTTTGTTGCCTGGGTTTATAGATAAGCGTTGGATCTAGCGTTTTCCGTTGTTGCTTGTTGCCGCATACCTAGTCCAATAGAAAGAGCCCAGTGTTTATATATCCCAGGACGTAACACATGGAAGCGTACATTCCATTCTCTTTCCCTCAGACTAATGCTAAAAAATCTTGGTTTACTCACGCCTGTTCTTCTGCTGTCCGCAATAAGGAGGAAGCATTTAAACGGTACCGACGCCTTAATCTCAAGACTCTCATTCTTCCTATGTTACTGCCCGGAATCAAGCCAAATCTGTTCTTCGACTTGCCAAACACTCTTTCATCAATAAAAAATGCACTGAACTATCCAACTCTAGCTCTTCCCAAGCTTTCTGGCATCTAGCCAAAAACCTCTCCAACAATTTCTCTTCCTCGTCTTTCCCTCCCTTTTTCCACTCTGATGGCACAACCATCACTTCTTCCTCTGACAAAGCTAAACTCTTCGCTCAAACTTTTGCTAGAAACTCCACCTTGGATGATTCCGGTGTTATTCCTCCCTCTCCACCCTCCTCTCTCTTACTTATGCCTAATATCCTAATCTCTTCTAAAGATGTACTTTCTACCCTCTCTGGGCTTAATACTAATAAGGCGTATGGTCCGGATGGTGTTCCTCCTGTTGTTCTCAAAAACTGTGCTTCCGTGCTGACTCCCTGCCTAGGCAAACTCTTTTGTCTCTGTCTATCCTCTAACGTCTTCCTTTCATGCTGGAAAATTGCTCACATTCAACCTGTCCCAAAGAAGGGTGACCGCTCTCAACCCTCCAACTATCGTCCAATTCCTCTCACCTCTTGTCTTTCTAAAGTTTTTGAAGCTATCCTTGCTTCCAAATTTCTTAAGCATTTCTCTTCTCATAATCTGCTCTCAGATCGCCAGTATGGCTTGCTTAAGGGTCGCTCTACTGGTGATCTTCTCTCATATCTTACTAACTCTTGGTCATCCTCCTTTCGGGAATGCGGTGAGACTTGTTCTATTGCACTAGACATATCGAAAGCCTTCGATAGAGTCTGGCACAAATCTTTAATTTCTAAACTATCCTCCTTCGGTTTCTATCCCTCCATCTGTGCCTTTGTCTCTAATTTCCTTTCCGGCCGTTCCATAGCCGCGGTTGTGGACGGCCATTGTTCTCTTCCTCACCCTATAAACTCTGGTGTTCCTCAGGGCTCTGTCCTATCTCCTATTCTCTTTCTAATTTTTATAAATGATCTCCTCAACTGTACCTCAATTCCCATCCATTCATACACAGACGATTCAACCTTACACTACTCCATTAGTTTTTCAGAACGCCCCAGCCAGCAATCCCTCAACGACAAACGTAATGAAGCCATAGAACTCTTAAATTCTGATCTAAATACTATCTCCAATTGGGGCAGAGAAAACCTTGGTACCTTTAATGCTTCCAAAACCCAATTTCTCCATCTATCTACCCGTAAGGAACTCCCAGCGGACTATCCCTTATTCGTCAACAATACAAAAATCAATCCTTCATCTTCTCTCAATATTCTTGGTGTCTCTTTTTCTTCTGCTCTCAGTTGGAAGGACCATATTACCAGTCTTGCTAAGGCAGCCTCCCAGAAGCTGGGTGTGCTCAACCGCCTTAGGGGGTTCTTTTCCCCTGCACAGCTTCTTGCTCTGTACAGGGGCATAGTACGTCCTTTTATTGAGTATTGTTCACATGTGTGGGGAGGTTCCTCTCACACCGCTCTCCTAGACAAAGTTGAAAGGAAGGCCTTTCGTATCATTAACTCCCGTCCACTCACCAACTATCTGCAATCTCTCTCTCTCCGCCGCAATGTTGCATCTCTCTCGCTATTCTATCGCTAGTATAATAATCAGTGTTCCTCAGAGCTTTCCCAGTGTATACCACCTCCTTTACGTAGGGCACGTGGTACCCGTCTTGCAACTCAATCCCACCCCTACTCTGTGCAACTCTCCAAACCAGGAGTGAAACGTTACTCTCAAATTTTCTTCTACTCAACAGCTGAGCTCTGGAACTCTCTCCCAGAATCAGTCTTTCCCTCTTCCTCTGACTTAAATTGCTTCAAACTCCGTGTGTCCAGGCATTTTGGCTCGAACGTCCCTTGATTTTGGCTCTGTCACTCTTTCAACTATGGGGGAAACACTCGCTATAGGCAGTTTTGCCTTTTGCCTCCCTCAATCACATAGAAAACAAACAAAAACAAATATTCATCATATGCTTATTCAATTGTGATGTATTGATTATTATCATAACTTGATTTGTATATTATCCATACTTTAAGAATACTATTATTCATTCTTGAAGGGGGTTCGAGAGTATTTTAATATGAAAACGGCTCTACCCTTAATCTATTTGCTAGCCATGCCAGTACCCTCATACCAAGTGAAATAAAATATTGTGAAACCCAACCGTGTATTCTGTATCATTGGTGGAGATTGAGAACATTTATAATTGCATATCTGGAGTCAGCTGTGTTCCTGCTGAGTGTTATAGTTCTTAAAAACTCTCCTAGAGTGGAAAGAGAGAACTGACTCATATGGGCTAATATTATTACCTGGCATAACAGTACTGTCACTATTAAATGCCACAACATTATTCGTAATATATACTGTAGGTATTATACAAACATTGATTCTTAATACAGATCATAAGGTGGATCATACGGGACAAGAGTGAAATAATGAGCGATATTATTTTAATGTTACAGTACACCACTACATCATAGCAGGGTAGGAGAGACGCTGAATGATGCGACAGCTGGCAGTTGTAGCCACCTGCGTTACCGCCACTAATATCCGGATACTATCTACTGTAGTTGTAATAGTCTTAATTATGCTTCACCTGCCCTTTTGTTAGTATTCTCATATAATTTTAGGCAAGTTTCTCGCCTTTATGGAAAATGTGCAACATTCCATAAACATCTCACATATCACATCTTGTTACATATACAATCTCCACTGTAGAGTTAATCTTGCATAATTGTCAGCATACATTAGCAAGGCAAAACAATGATATATGTTCATCATTAAGTTAACATCGTAGTAATATTTGTCATTGGTAAAATAGTAAATATACTGAATAGAATCAAGTTAATTTCATTATAAGCAGTTTCATTTCATGAAATTTGTATATTATGTGTTAAGTTGAATAATATTTTTGTCAGATTATGAAATTTCACTTACAGTAATGAGGTTGCGAAATAGCCAATTAAATGTTCAGTGTGATAGCATCTCATTTTAGTGTTTGTTTGCTACAATAAACGTTTTTATTCCGTTAGATATGTATTTCGTAGTAACTGTGTTAAACACAGCCTTATCGCGACGGGGAATGCCTTTCTTAATTAAAGTTGGCTTGAATTAAATTAGGTGTATACAATTAAAACACTTCCTGAACTTATGTAGAGCAAATCAATTATAGTGACAACCCCACAGTTTGAATTTACCAGGTCCACGATAGAGCAGCATTTATGTCCATAACTTGTTCCATGTTTATATACTTCAGTAGATACATGATACATTAACTATGTATGATCATAATAATATATCCTTGCAGGTATATTTTAATTAATGTTAGATAATACTAGCTGATTTACAGCATATAAACATGGTAAACAAAATCCCAAATCACCGCGAATTTGCAGCTGGCAACATTGCAACCTAGGACCAGCTGTTTGAAATACCCGCACTTGCTTCCTACCCACCACTGTGTAAACATTGTTCTCACCCCTCCTCTCTCTGCCGGTTATATGTCCATAGTCCAAAAATATTACCTCTACCCGAAAACTGCCAGACCATCTTCATATCAAGGTAAGGCTAAATACCCGTTAATAGCTTATAGAGTGAACTCCATATTATAAACAAGTACACTTTAGTGAGGCTAGCCTAAACCAACGATATTGACACTGTATTATTACAATCGAGGTTAGTAGTTAATTTGTATTGATATAACTATATATAAATTATTACGTAACCTATTTAGCATAATTGCTTTATCCTACCAATCCTTTTACCCTCCAAAGATATAAATTGTGAATACTACAAAATTAGGATATCACTAGTTAACCCGGCAAGCGCGATAGGCCTCACGGAAGGCTTCCTATAGGGAACGCGATAGGCCTCACGGAAGCAGGACCATAAAAAAAGACTTCCATAAAAAAAAAGGGCCTATCAAAACAAAGGAATTTGTCTCTAGGTGAGATAATTCCCCTCCAGTACTCATCCATGTAAATCTCACCCACCCCCCTCCCCTCCTTCCCCACCTTATTCCCCCCTCCCTCCCCTCCTCAATTATCACCTATTTTTCCTCTTATTATCATCATTTATCGGTTATTTTTCTCTCCCGCGATAATGTAGCACAAGAGGGTTGCATAAAAGATCGTTATGCAACACCCAGACACCGGCACACACCGCCCCGCTCTCCTCAGTTGACTCCCAGACAGCGAGAGGGGAAGGCTGCCTGTCTCTCTCTCTCGCCTGAGATTATGACCGGGTGGCCAATATCTTCGTTTTTCACCACCCAAATGCTTTTCCCACTTATTTTAGCACTCTTGAAGGTTCATATATACATCATATATGTAAAATAAAAGCATACCGAAAACAAATAATGGTTTATATTGTAAATATAACGAATTCTGTCAGAATCCAGGGCTAGAAATGCACAAATAACTACCCTAGCACCTACTGTCAAATCGCGCTTGTCAGGTTAAGAATCTACAATAAACAGTTGGGGACAATTTCTAGGATAAGTTCAGTTGTACTGAACCGATATTATTGTGACAAAAAACTCTAACGATTTTTAGAAGAATTTCATGTGAGTATTAGTGCCATCTCCCTGTAGATGTAGAATGCATTTATTCTAATAATGGGTCTACTTTTATAGATACCTCATCATGCTTGGTCACTTTTAAAATAAAGACAATGCCTTTGAAGCGTTTGAAGTAGTATTTATAATGGGGTATAAATGCTGCAGATAATTACATCACACATAAAATTGGTTAATTAATCAATGTTACCCTGCATGAAAACCCGCCACTGATTGTCTGGGATGGGTATACTTCTACCACTAGACTTACCAGAATATATACCACCCCATTCACTTCCCATTTACTTGGTAAATGCGGAATATATAAACATTGTTAGCGTGGTGGTAACTCGTGCTGGTAAGCATAAAGGTAAGTTACTGAGATGGACATTTTTATGAAATCCAGCTTCAGGGTGATAGGATCACCAGTGCTTCAACGGTCAGAAGCACAAATAAATATTTGAGTGTCACGCGTTAAGAATAATTGAGCTGTAGACATATGCAGTACACACACACACACACACACACCTACACTACCGAGGATTAACCTCCCATTGTAGTACCCGCACCCTCTTTACCTGACTTACCAAAACAGTTTCTGTATGTATGTATGTTTGTGTGCATGCGTGAGCGTTTATGTATACGGACATGTGCACACTTATTGCATGTTCTTATGTTCCTATATATGTATGTATATGTATGTGCGCACGTACGTGTATATACGTATGTTCTGTATATGAGTAAGTAAATAAATGTGTATATGTACTGTATATCACTTACTCTCATGGTTTTTTTATGATAATTTGTATTCTGCACATGCATCATTATTGTATTTATTTATTTTGTTTGTAAACTAAGCTTACCATCCTCATATCTGTACATCTCATGTTCATCCACTAAATTGTAAAATGTGTATTTTCAGCTCATGAGGCTGCCATTCTTTAATAAACCGTTTATTATTATTATTATTATTATTATTATATATATATATATATATATATATATATATATATATATATATATATATAGATGTGTTTATATATATACATATGTTTATATATACATATATATATATATATATATATATATATATATATATATATATATACTGTATATATGCCAAAAGCCCTGGCGTAGAGGGCCGCCGCCACGCCTTGTGACGGATTCTTACACTCCCCCTAAAAATCTGGAAAATCTGGCAACTTTATGGCTTATCGATCTCAGATGGCGAGAGTTACTTGCTTTCCCTCTAGGCAGGCACGCTGGGCCGCCTGGGCAGCCTCAGTTTCCCCCTGACCATGGTGAGAGCAGGATTAGTGCACTCAATCGTGACCAAACTTGGGGCGTTTGGCTGTGTCTTAAGGCGGGTTAAGCCTGTCTGTAGCCATTATTTGTGGGGGTAAATACTTGAAAGAAGTGGAAATTGCTGCCATAACCACCTTGCACGTGGCAGGCAAGTCTAACAAAGAAATAACTATTCAAATGGGCCTGGCCCTGCGATCTGTGCAGCGCTGGACCAAAAAGTTGAAAGATGGCGGTGACCAGTTCACAGCGGCTCATGCAAAAATTCCTGGCAGGCCACCTAAAACATCCAAGCGTACTTTGACATGATCCAGCGTCAGGTTGAAGATAACCCTCGACTCACAGCACGAGAAATAAAGGAAAAAAACCCAGATCTACTTAGTGGAGTGTCTGTTCGTACTGTGCAGCGCTTGCTACGTGAGAAACTAAATTATCGTTCACGGCGCCCAAGAAAGAAGCCACTCGGAACCCTACGTCAAGTGGCTAATAGGAAGCAATTTTGCAAGAAATATTTGCAGTGCAACCTTGCCTCATGGAAGAAAGTAGTATGGAGTGACGAATCCACCTTTACAGTTACCAGTAACAGGGGTGGAAACGTGTACGTGCGCAAGGGTGCAAACATGTATGACAACAAGAACGTTCATCAAACCACTAAATTCCCTGATTCGGTGACGGTGTGGGGATGTTTTGGGTATCATGGCACTGGGGATTTAGTTTTCTTGCCCTAAAATGTTACAATGAACCGTTTCAACTACCTAGAACTACTGTGTGACCATTTACCAAGTTCATTTAAAAAGTGCAAGGGTAATTTCTTTAGGCAAGACGGTGCCCCATGCCATACAGCGAAATATGTGAGGGAATGGCTAGATGATTGCAATGTACAATACTTCAAGGACTGGCCTGGCAACTCTCCCGATCTAAATCTGATCGTTCATGAAGAGGAAACTGCGAGACTACCAGACCAACTCTGTACCCCAGCTAACTGCTGCCATTCAGGACATCTGGGCTAAGCTAGACTAAAGGACTTACCAGAACCATGCTGCATCAGTGCAGCAGATAATCATAACAATTGTGCAAATTATGACTAAAGCATGAAATTTTTACCAGTGTTAGTACATATCATAAGGTTCATTTTCAGATCGGGAGGTAAGTCAGATTTGACCTCTGAGGATAGTAATAGGTCAATGACCTCAATTACATTGAAATTGTAATTTGTTCACGATTCTGGTGCAGTTTGTCTGTTTTGGAAATCATTAAAAAGGTATGTTGCCATGTGTTGGTCCCTTTATCTTCTGGAGACCCTTTATACATAATCACAGGATGCAACCATGACTGAACAAGTGCTTTAAATGAGGTCAGTTACCTCAGAAAACAAATTTATTGAAATACACATTTAGGTTATTGTGGTGTCCAGAACAGCTTGCATGAAATCGTGTTGTAAGATCATCTGTGCAACCTTAATTTTCAATGTGCACTGAACATAGTCGATAAGCTTAAAGTACAGTGAGGTCAGTTACCTCAGACACATGTATAGTACATACCGGTACATGTAATGCACACACATTATCCATATAGATGCATACATATAAAGGTGTCTGATTGCACCTAACAGTCTCCCGAACATGCACATAATGCAGTGCACTTGACTGCAGCCTTGGTGCACTTGAAGCGGCCGGTACATCCCTTCTTGCAGCCGCAGTGGATCAGTTCGTGGCAAGATTTTGATGCCTCTGGCAGTGTCGTCCAAAGAGGCTGCCCCCCAGAGGCCTCCTTTGTCCAGCCCCAGTCAGATGGGATTGGTAACTCTGGATTCAGGACCAGAGTTTGGTTCCAGCAGTTGCCTTGGAGAGATACACGCTTGATCTGCTGCTGGAGTGCTGCCTGCGTTGGGGGAATGTTTTCTAGAGCCCTAGACTTGTGTGCGAAGAGCTGTTTCCTAGCATCGTTCACTTCCATGGTGTCACTGGTGCGGTCATACATCAGCACAACGAAGCGCTCCAGCAGTGACATTGACTCCTCACTGACATCACTTGGCATGCGTAAGAGTTCTTCAAAGGCATCAGTCACCTCTGGGAACACTTTCCAAATCTCCCAGGCAGTCTTCTTCCCTCTGCCAGCGAAAGAAGACACAGTGTCGCACCCTGTGAGGGCATGGAAGATGGGGAGAGTAGCACATTGTCTTGGGTTCATGGCGGTAGCCAGTTGGTGAACAGCTATGTACCGGAAGCTGGATCCAGTACCAAGAGCTATCCACAGCTCGTCAGGATTGATGTTGTTGAATGAAGCCACAGCCAGTACCACAACATCAGAATCCACAGTGCATATGGCCACCTTCCTGATCCCCTTCTGCACAGCATCTGCCACATGTAGAAGCAGGCGAGTGTCCGCCTCCTCGTGTGAACATGGGGCGAGGCTGGTCAAGTCGGACTCGGCAGGAGAGCACAGGACCTCAGTTCCACATGTTGCATACATTTCCTTGCCATCTGCTTTTGGAAAACGAATGGCCTCGCATGACAGGAAACCAAAGAGCTCAGTCTTGTTTTGATCCACACGAAGCAAGTCCTTCCAGTTCTTAGGCATGACGGTAGAGGGAGCCACTCTCTTCCTGACGCCCTTGCCCCTCTTCTTTCTGGTCGTGCCTTTCAGGCTGTCGGGTAGATATACATCCCAGACGAGGTGGAGTCTGTTGACCTTTTCGAGTTGAGTGGAGATGTAAGGTGCAAAGACTGTGTTCACATACTCTTGAAAGGTCTTTGCCATTACAGGATTGAGCATTTGAACAATAGCTGCTCCGTTAAGGATTGTGGCATCAACCCCAGGTGCGCTTGTGGTTTCGGGTTGGTCTGATTTCAGGCAGTGTAGTAGATCTGCTTTGACTCCAAGGCGCAGTTTTCCTCCTGTTGATAATGCTGGTGGGGCTGCCTGGTTCTCGTGGCAGAAGAACTGGTCCAGATCCCCATCACGTAATTGGCAGGCAATATACAGCCTCGAGAAGAGACTACAGTCACTCTTCACTGCGGCGAGTTGGATCTGCTGCTTTGACTGTGTTTTGGTCTGTGGCCGACTGAAGAGTGGCAACTTGTTCTTGGGCAGTGTTTCTGTAACTGGCTTCGTGCATAGTTCCAGTCTTTCTTCAACAAACTTTGTGTACTGCTCCTCACCAAGGGACTCAATCTTCCTCACAGTTTCTGCCACTTCATGATGTCTCTCGTGTCAAGGACCAATAGATCTTGAGTGTTCTCTAGGAAGGGATTCCCCATCTCTTCAAACACTGCTATAAGTGCTCTGACAACCTTCATAAAGGCTGCTTGCACTCCAGGTTTCTGGTCATGGTGAAGATGCCCAGTGTCGTGAGCACCGCCATGTCCTCTTGTCGCCTGCTCTTCAAACTCTGCAGTGATCCTGGCTATTTCTGGCCCTGCCACCATCCAGCGTCTGAGTGCCCCAGGGTTTCCTGTCAGTCCAATAGCTCCACCATGACATTGGTCAATTGCCATGGCAGAGAACTTGTTGCTGGTCTTGTGTACCACAAAATTCCCAGACTTGAATTCTGCCAGGACATCTGGGTGTTTGTCAATGAGGTTCATCATATCACGGATGTGTACAGAAAGCCACCTGGAATAGTGAGTGTGATCTAAGGCGAACATCCAGGGCATGATCTGTGTCAGGGATTTCACATAGAGCTCAAAGTTCCCTTCACGAAGTGATCGGATGTACACTAGTAAGAGAACCTCCAGTGACAGGGTCTTGAGCCAGTAGTCAAAGTGCACACTGGCCTTTGCTCACTGTGTGCACCACTCCTCAAAGACCTGATCATCTGGCTGTGTGGTGTTGCCATCATTCGGTGTGCAGTCTTTACTGTATGCCTGATGGAGTAGTGTGTGGAGGGTTGCAGCTGTGACTTGGTGTGCATGGCGGGTCTTGGTAACATGGCTGGCTCGAATGAAGGAATCTGCTGTTCCAGAGCTGGCAATGTCGGCCTGTACCAGGGCGTTCGTCCAACCGCTGTCCTCCAGCCAGTCTCCCAGCAGCTGAAACACAACACAAATTATGTTAATGATATTCAGATTGTACGACACTAGCCTCTGCCTGACACAATGTACATAACACTCAGCCTACTATTTCAGTTGCCAGATACACATGCACAGAACATTAATAAAACATTATTACTGTTACTACTACATATACTAATATCTCATAGGTACTACACTGGCTATTACTGTATATCATGGAACTTACCTTCAATACACCCATCTCGATATGCAGACCACCGAACATGATCAAAAAGTGATCCTCTCCATGTGTGGCTGGCCAGGTCCACTGTATTTCCTTGGCAAGGGCGAAGAGTGGCTGATCAGCAGCAAGTACAGGTACTTGTCCAGGGTTCAGGTGCTGAATAGCTGCCTTGACGATGGCCATGGAATGTCTTATCATTGCCACCGAGTGTGCGCTGTCTAGGAACAGAGGCAAGAGTGCATTGATCGCGGCAGGTGGGATCACTGCTTGCTGGACATCGGCATGGTAAGCAGACCATGACACCCATTCATCTATGGATTGCTTCTCTAGAGCTGTCTTCACTGTCCTCAGCCACCCATACTCTTCTTCCACGGCAGCTTTAGCAGCCAGGAGGTCGGGAGGCCTTGCAGGACGTTGTACAGCCGGTGCAGTGAAGTGCTTCGTCTTCATGGCAGCAGGTGGCACACTTGTGTACACTGATGGCAGAGGTGCTACCGACTTGGCGGAAGAGATGTCTTGCCCAATCACCACTACACCACGGTCGAGTTCGCCATTCGTGTGTGATGGATGTTGCATTAACCCTTAATTAGCGGCGAGCAACATAAGTCGAGTTAAAAAAAGCTGGACTATGTGGCGGCGCTCGACATAGGTCGAGTGGCAATTTCAGCACGTAATGTGGCTGAGAGAGAGAGACAAGTGGTGGCAGGAGACTAGCGAGCGTATGACTGCTCCAGACCACCGCGGCGAACCTACTGACACAAATCTCAGCTCCCTCCTCCCTCTCTCACTCGCTACATACTCAATTATGTACCGAAACTACCGAATTACCTGCTTTTTGCACTCGCGTTGCACGGTTATTGCAAGAAAACTATCCATCATACAAGGATCGTTATGGTGTCATTCGAAAGCTCTGTTTATGCCCTTTCAGGGATAGGTACTTGTTTTACGTTCTGGGTCTTATTTAGGCATGAAAATGATCACGTAAACAGCCCTATTTTGGCTAAAAACACCCCGCTGTGCGGTACATATAATAAACCGCATAGGCCGCTCGTAAGGTGTTAAGGAGATACCTGTGCCATGAAAAGAATCCTTGGCTGTCGCAGAGCTGCGGTTATGGTCAATATTATCGACAGCCCCAGTAGTGAACATTCCCTGGCGCAGCTTGGGTGGGCAAACAACTTCTTCCATGTTGAAGTGCTGGCAGACACCATTGGCAATGTCTGCTGTGAGCTGTAGTAATCTATCATATGACACACACATCCCTAGGCTGAACAGTGTGTCAATCAGACCTCTGCTCCTGGTCACAGCGTGAATCTTGAGGGACAAGTAGAGTGGGAGTGGGGTTTCTCTCTCGCGGCTGTGGCGCACTGAGGTTGATTCCACACTGCGTGCATGCTTTACACTATTGAACACCAGTAGCTGCAATACTGTAAGAGCAGCAGTTGTGGCCAACTGAGTCTGGTGCTTGATGTTCGCCCCATCGAGGATCATGTTCACCAGAGCAAGGAGGGATGGTGTCACAGAATCTTTCTGGCAGTCTGCTTGGAACGCACCGTCAAAGGTAAACCTGGTCTCAAATATTTCTCTACGTACTACCTGTGCTGCTCTTACTAGGTGCATGGCATCACTGCCATGATCACAGGCCTTCTTCAGGGCGGGATCTATATCTTTCTCAAACAAGAGAAGTGTGTCTCGGCCCTGAGAATGGGCTCTCAGATCAGGAAGCACAGAAAGAAGTCTGTCCTTCAGTCTGGTTGTGTGTATTCTGTTGGTTACCGTGGCACCCATCTGCTCCAGTCTTGTCTTGTAGAGGATAGCAACGTCTGAGAGTGTAAATACAGGGTCATTGTCCTCATCTGCATGCATGTCCTCCATGAATACCACCAGCTCAGCAAAGGCTATGCCATGCCGACGATCCGCATCCTCGTCCTTGAGTGCGGTTGGTCTGATTTTGTTGTATAATGCACGGAGACAGTTGCGATGGTATTTTGCCTCGATGGCAATCATGTCTTCTGCAGACAGCTTGGCCAACAGTTCAGTGTCCCCAAATTCAGTGGCACATCTACGAACGTTCTTGTCAATTTCCGTTGTAGGTCCTTCGTGCAAGTCTGCAGTGTCAGCTGGCTTATTGCAGAAGAAACAGATAGGCTCGGTTGACTGTGGAAGCCTGTGGGCAGCTGCTGATCGTGTGTGCACGGTTGGAGTACCGGTACTAGATTGCTGTCCTGAAGCTGATTCTGCTCTGCTCTGCTGGTCAAAAAAAAAAATGTTTAAAAAACTTTAAACGACATTTCTTGTGCCACTGAGCACTGTGTGTCCTCAAGGGAGCGTCTACGCCATCGCCATCATCCAGTCTTTTCACGTTGAGTTCCATTGGCATGTGCCGAAGTCTCTTGAAATGGAGGAGGTCTTCTGTACAAAGGAGTACAAAGGAGTACAAAGGAAATCAAGCAACAACAGATCTAGTGACCCTTCTAGGCTGCTTGTCCTCCAAAACACTGAGGATCAAGTGTCCAAACAGTGGTTTAGAGCGGGTAAGGGAACATTGGAAAGGGAACTACTGCCCTGCCACTAACGTGGCAGGACTAGGAAGTTAGTAGGGGACATATGGGTTAGTAACTGAGGGGAGGATAAAATAAAGTTATTAATTTACAAACGCAGTCAGTCGCGGGTTTGATGCGAGATATTTGTCTAGGCGGAATTTAAATGAATCAACGGTGCTGCAGTCTATAACGTCTCGGGGAAGCCCATTCCACAAGTTGACAACTCGATTGAAGAAGAAATTCTTAGATTCGTGTGAGTTAAAAGATTTACCAATAATTTTTGCAACTGTTTCCCCGCGTGTAATTAGATTGGTCGATAGTGAAGTACTTACTACAGTTCGTATTGTCGATGCCTTTGATAATTTTGAACACTTGAATTAAGTCACCTCTTAATCTGCGCTGGGTTAAAGGAAATAGATTTAATTCTCTTAGACGCTCTTCGTATGGTTTGTTCTTTAGGCTAGGTATCATTTTGGTAACTCTACGTTGAACTCGTTCTAGCTTGTTTATGTCTTTTTGGTAATAAGGGCACCAGCATTGAACGCAGTATTCCAGAAGAGGGCAGACTAAGGAATTGTAAAGGGTTAGGATTACGTCTTTGGATTTATGCTCAAATGATCTGCCTATAAAGCCAATTATTTTGTTTGCCTTCTTAACAACTTCTGAACATTGTTGACTCGGTTTTAGGTTACTCGATATTGTTACTCCCAGATCGGTTTCTCTGTTTACATTCTTAATCTGAGTGCCATTCATCGAATAGTTTGCTTTCTCATTTAGGTATCCGATATGTAATACTTTACATTTATCCGCATTGAAACTCATTTGCCAAATTTGGGCCCAATGTGACAATTTATCTAGATTGTGTTGCATATCGTCAACTTGATCTTTTGAGAGTACACTATTTGCAATTTTTGTATCATCAGCAAATTTTGAGATTGTACAGGTGAGACCCTCATCTATGTCGTTGATGTAAATTAGAAAGAGAATTGGTCCTAGTACCGATCCCTGGGGTACCCCGCTACTTACATTGGTCCATTTAGATGCCTTACCGTTTATGACTACTCTTTGCTTTCTGTCGCTGAGCCAATTTTCTATCCAATTTCAACACACCGTCTTGTATTCCATGCGCTTTTAGTTTTAGCAGTAAACGTTTGTGGGGAACTTTGTCAAAGGCCTTTTGAAAATCAAGGTATATAATATCTACAGCTTTACTCTCATCGTAGAGGTTGAGGATATCGTGGAAGAAGTCTAGGAGGTTTGTTAAACAGGAACGTTTTTTACGAAAGCCGTGTTGAGTATCTTTAAGTATGTTATTTTCCTCTAAGTGATTTACGAGTCTGTCTCTTATGACCGTTTCTAGCATTTTACATACAACTGAGGTTAAGCTAATTGGACGATAGTTACGGGGTAGGGATTTGCTGCCTTTTTTGAATATCGGTGTTACGTTGGCTATCTTCCACTGATCAGGCATAGTTCCAGACTGCAAGGATTTATTGAATAGTAATGTCAGTGGTTTGGAGAGCTCATCCTTAGCTTCCTTAAGAACTCTAGGCGAGATTGTATCAGGTCCAGGCGTTTTATTTACCTTGAGTTTATCTAAACAATTCAATACTTCTTTCTCTGTAACGGTGATATTGCTTAGAACATCTGAATTATCAATCTGAATTGTCGATGGTGTAGGGATATCACTGAGGTCTTCTGTTGTATAAACTGATGCAAAGAAGGTATTGAGGGCATTACTCATTGTCAATGATGTATAGCCACTACCACTCGGTTTCATGGTTGATCTTAGTGGGCACTGCAAAGGTTCATCTGTCTCTGCTTGGCAAAGAATACAAAGCTCCCAGTTAGTTCTTGGGGGTGGTCTTGATTGCTTGGACGTAGAGGGCTGGGCTGGGTCTATGAGGATATGACGCTTTGCCATAGTGACGATCAGGTCTGGGATGCTTGTATCCTGGCTTCGATCATCAGGCAGGGAATCCTGCAACACATAAGTACAACAATTGTGTTAGTACAAGCCACCACAGTTTACATTCATTGGCATCAATATTTGATATGTTGAGGTAATTGACCTCTCACTGTCCTCAGAGGTCAAAGCTAGACACCTGTAAATAATTACCAACGCTGTGTGGAATATGTAGACACTTTTATTGGAACACAAATGAATGGTTTGTACATCATTAACATGTTTACCATTAACCAATGACACCAAACATCAATATTTTGATACTTTGAGGTCATTGACCTCTCACGGTCCTCAGAGGTAAAATCTGCCTTACCTCCCAATCTGAAAATGAAGCTTATGGCATGTACTAACACTGGTAGAAATGTCATGCTTTAGTCATAATTTGCACAATTCTTATGATATGAGAGATTATCAGCTGTACTTTCGACCTGTAGACAGCTTAGTTTCATATATAGGAAGATATATTTGTTCAAGAGAGTACGATTCAGAGTGTGGTGGTATTGCAGGCAGTTCTCTCATCTCCCCCCGTTTTCTTCCACATTCCATTCTCCCCCCTATCCCTCCCTATACACCCGTACCCCTACTCAATTCCCCCCCCCTTTTCCTCCAACTCCCTTTCTCTTCTTCGTTGCCTGACGTACGAATGATATTGATTATAACTAGGTAATAATGTATTTGGCTTTTCTAATCATAAGTATTGTTTACAAGATAATCATAGAGTTCTTGGTAAAAGTAATACTTTAATTCAGCAAGTATATAATGAGTTGAGATTAATGCAGTTCGAGAGGTTGGTATCAGAGCCAGGTGAGCGAAGGGTATATAAGCCTACTGTCTGCGTGAGGCAGGTAGTGTATTCTCCACCACCATCTTAAGCTGACCTGCCCTGAGTTTGTTTGTAAAAGAATCACCATGAGTTGAATATGTTATCGCCTAAGATTTTTTCTATGTTTATTGATTGCTTTCACTTACTCTCTTGGAGGGTATTTATATAACTATGTATTATTTTTCTTAAGAGTGTCTTTATTATTTCACTTCAATGTTTCTCACTTTGATATTTTCACTAGAAATAACTTTTGTGTATAATTAATCATGTAAATAAATTATTAAATTTTATTTTACATAATCTTTACATTTTACCTTTATGATAGAGGAAGAGGGTTGTCGGAACGCTAAAAGCAGTAACAAGAAATAGGGTGGTCAGTATGGAAGTGAAGAAGTCCTTGCATGACAGTGTGGTACTCCCGACACTGACTTACGGAAGCGAAGCATGGACGTTGGTTGAGAGACTCAGACCAAGAGTGAGAGCAGTGGAAATGAATTACTTAAGAAGTGCGTGCGGAGTTACATGGAGGAATAGACAGACTAATGATGAAGTAAGAAGGTGTGGTGTGGAGGTAGATGTGCTGGAAAGTGTGAAAAGGAACAACTTGAGATGGTTCGGCCATATGGAACGTATGGAAAGCGAGAGAATGACTAAGAGGGTGTACGAGAGCGAGGTGGAGGGACAGAGAGGGAGAGGTAGACCGAATGAGAGGTGGAAGGATGGAGTGAGGAAGTACATGAACGAAGGCGGTGCTGGTTGGGGGGAGGGGCGTCGACTGACTGGGGACAGAGGTGCATGGGGCGGTTCGTTCGTGGCCACACCTTCGGGGATCACGGCGTCAAGCAATAGATAGATAGATAGATAATATATTATTCTTTTGATTGTTGGGATAAATCTAAGCCAAAGTAACTAAAGATAACTAATTCTGAACGAGTGATGACAAAGGAATAACTTTGAGGTTTTTAGGCTAAAACAGCCATTTGATATCAACTGATATTTTATGAACTTGCCACACCTTTTCACCTACCAAGGTTTTAGTGACTACAAAGAGAGTGTCTAGTTTTGTGGAAGTTTAACATGCCACTTCTTCTTGACTGAAAATGATAGTCATATTTTCCGCATTTTGTGAGGCTATATAATAAGTCCTCGTTTTGTGGTTTTAGTGGAATGTTTCTTTATGTTATGGGTTCGAACCCCGCTCGTAACGAAACATAGTGCCGTGTGACCAGGATTCCTTTCTTTCCCTCGTTTGGTAGTAATTGAGAACATTAATGAAACATTAAGTCACTCGCTAGGACATCGCATACTCATCTCATCCATCTCGTTTTGTTCTGTTTATGAGTTGAGAAAGCTGTGTCAGCCTCTACGTTCTTTAATGCCAATTATTCGCGTTTATCACGCATCTTAATTTCGTTCTGTTTATGAGTTGAGAGAGCTGTGTCAGCCTCTACGTTCTTTAATGCCAATTATTCGCGTTTCTCTCTCATCCTAATTTGTCATACATTTTCTCGTTCATCCATTATTCATAGCATTCAATCATGGAATTTAAAATTAGTGAAATTGTCGCTGACCCCTCCTTGAGCACCTTGTCTGTGTTGAAGCTCAGAAATGTAGACTGGATTGCCTTAGCCACAGAGTATGATGTACCTTACAAAACTAGTAATACCAAAGGTGAGATTAGAAGGAGTGTGATTGAGAAATTGGTAAATACTGAAGTTTTGTCTGAGGCAGCCTATCAGTTGTGTGTAGAGGAAGGAGGTAGTGATGCATGGATGAAAGTGAAACTATTAAAGCTGGAGAATGCAAAAGCTGACAGAGAACAGAGAAGGCTTGACATTGAACAGAGACAGCGTGAAATTTAACATGAGCGTGAACAAAGATGGTATGAGTTTGAACAAAAACAGCGTGAGATAGAACATGAGCGTGAACAGAAACAACGTGAGAGAGAGCATGATGAGCACATGTCAAAGTTAAAAGCTGAAGAAAACCGGAATCAAAGGGATTCGGTTGCAAGTAGACCATTTTCTGATAAGGGTCATAGTTTCAAATTTGTACCTAGTTTTGATGAGACTGACCCGGAGAATTTCTTCATCCTTTTTGAGAAGGCACCCAACCAACTCAAGTGGTCAAATGATCAGTGGGCATTTCTAGCCCAGACTGCTTTCATAGGTAAAGCCAAGCAGGTTTACACCAATCTCCCCATTGATTCCTTGACCTATGAAACTCTTAAAACCTCAGTCTTAGCAGTGTATGATCAGGTTCCTGAAACACATCGTCAGTTTTTCAGGGATATGAAGAAAGGTGAAAAACAAACCTATCTAGAATTTGAAAAGGAAAAAGAGCGAAAGTTTCTGAGTTGGTTGAGAGCCAGTAAAGTGACAACCTTTGAGCAGCTGTGCCAGCTAGTTATGCTTGAAGAATTTCTCCGCAAAGTCCCCTTCCCCTTAAAATTTTACCTCCAAGAGAGAGAGGTGCAATCTGTAGACAGGGCGGCTATTTTGGCTGAAAATTACGGATTAACTCCTGGCAATTCTTATTTCAGGACAGGACAGAGAGGGCCTGGCAACCGGCCACATTCTGGTGCTGGTCCTCGTGATGGTGGTAGTTTCCACTCAACTGGTGGTAGGTCTGGTTATGGTGGTGTCTCACAACCAGTGTCAAGGGTAGCATCTGGGGGCAATGGATCTGATAAAAAGGAGTTTAACAAAACTTCTCTTTCTTCCATTAAACCTCCTGGACCCTTAGTTTGTGCCTACTGTAAGCAACCTGGAAATTTTCTTAGAGAGTGTCCCAAATTAAAATTAAAAGAGAAAATGCGTAAACAAGAGAGTAGTGCTGTCCTAGCCTCTTCCCTTGTACTTAATCCAAATAGAGTAGCAGTATCCCCTCCTACTCCACCTGTGTTGAGTGCCTGTTCTGACTCTGATGGCTCTCACAACCAGGTTTTCACTAGTATACCACCTAGCTGTTCTAACCAGTTCCAACCTTTTCTTTCCACAGGATCAGTTTCCTCTAATGACGCTTCCACTGACTATCCCATTAATATTTTGAGAGACACAGGAGCTTCTAATAGCCTCTTGGTAAGAGGATTGGTGCCCAGTATTGAGGACTGTTTGCTGGGCCAGAGTATACTCATCAGGGAGTCAGTGGGTGTTTTGTTGTTCCTTTGGCTAGGGTGTATCTAAAAACTGATTTAGCTAGTGGTTACTTTACTGTTGGGATTCAAGATTCACTACCTGTAGAAGGAGTGAACATTTTGATGGGAAACGATATCACCGGTGGCAAAGTGATACCAGACCCCATTGTTACCTCCATTCCCTCCTCTGATAACAACACTAAGCAATTAGAAAGTCAGTATCCCAATTTGTTTCCCTCCTGTGTAGTGACTAGGAGTGGGGCTGGTCACCACAGTAAGAAGGACAAAGTTGATCCTGATAGTGTTGACCTAGACACTTCCTCCCTATTTCCTGATGTAGAGTCAGAGGATATTAGCAAGATTCCCATTGATTCTGAAACTCTCACAGAGGCTCAGAAGCAGGACCCTGAACTGGCAATATATTTTGATAGGGCTGTGGAAGAGTCAAATATAGGAAACTATCCTCAATGCTTCTATCTAAGTAACGGTACCCTGATGCGCAAGAATAGACCTCCCAATGTGCCAGCTGATGAGCGCTGGCAAGAGGTGCATCAAGTAGTTGTGCCACATAAGTATAGAGTAGACATAATTTCCATTGCTCATGACCTTAGTGGTGGACATTTGGGTGTCAATAAGACTTATGACAAAATTCTCAATGATTTCTTTTGGCCGAGAATGAAACAATCTGTGAAGTCTTACTGTAAAACTTGTCATGTGTGTCAACTTGCTGGGAAACCCAACCAACCCATCAAGCCTGCACCTTTAAATCCCATCCCTGTAATGGATGAACCGTTCAGTAAAATCATAATTGACTGTGTAGGACCTTTGCCAAGAACCCGTAGTGGGAATGAGTACTTGTTGACTGTCATGTGTTCCACCACTAGGTATCCAGAAGTGTTCCCCTTGAGGCGTATAACATCAAAGAATGTAGTAAAGGCGCTTAGTAAATTTTTCACCCAGTATGGAATACCCTGTGTGGTACAGTCTGATTTAGGAAGTAACTTTACCTCTCAGCTCTTCAAGCAAACCATGGAAGAGTTGGGAGTACACCAGTACCATTCCACAGCCAGTCACCCATAGTCCCAGGGGGCATTAGAGAGGTTCCATCAGACCCTCAAATCCATGCTCACTAAATATTGTGAAGAGAACAATGCTGACTGGGATGAGGTCATCCATTTTGTGTTGTATGCTGTAAGAAGCAGGGTACAAGATTCTCTAGGATTTTCACCATTTTCCCTAGTCTTTGGTCATGAGGCTAGAGGGCCTTTGAAAGTGTTAAAAGATACTTGGATCAATGCTAACTATAATAAACATCTTCTCACTTATGTGCATCAATTTAAATCTAGACTGAGATCTGCAGTAGAACTAGCTATGAATAATTTAGAGAAGTCTCAAGATAAAATGAAAGTGCAGTATGATAAGACTACAGTTGTTAGAGAATTTCAGCCAAGAGATCTAGTGCTTGCCTTTCTGTCTATACCTAAAAAGCCGCTACAAAGCAATTACCATGGTCCATAAGTTGTGCTTAAGAACACAAGTAATGTGAATTATGTTTTAAAAACTCCTGATCGTAGGAAGTCAGAAAGACTAGTAGATGTTAACCTGCTGAAAGCCTATCACTGCAGAGATCCAGATATGGTAATAAACTTTGAATCTGTAGCACAATTTGAAGGTGAACTAGAGGATTTAAAGATTAAGGAGCATAATGACATCCAGTTGCCTCTTGATAACAAATTGCAAAACTCGGACTTCTTGACTAACTCCCATTTAAAATTCCAGCACATGTTGTCTGACCAAGGTGAAGACTTGGATTACCTGCTTTCCAAGTTTCCACAGCTGTTTGGTGACGTTCCCCAGCAGTATCCCCTGGTGGAACATGATGTGGTCCTGACGGAGGGGGCCACTCCCATCAAAAAACATCCCTACCGCGCCAATCCAGAGAAGCGTGCGGCACTTCAACAGGAAGTGGACTTCCTACTCGCCCATGGATTGGTGGAACGGAGCGACAGCGAGTGGGCCTCTCCATGCGTACTCGTGGACAAACCTGATGGCACATTTAGGATGTGTACGGATTATCGCCGGATAAACAAACTCACCCGTCAAGACTGCTACCCTCTGCCACGAATCGACGACCTGTTGGACCGTTTGGGAGGAACGAAGTACATCTCCAAGATTGACCTGCGAAGGGTTACTACCAGATTTGTTTTTCTTTTTTCTATGTGATTGAGGGAGGCAAAAGGCAGAATTGCCTATAGCGAGTGCCTCCCCCATAGTTGTTAGAGTGACAGGGCAAAAATCAAGGGACGATCGAGCCAAAATGCCTGGACACATGGAGTTTGAAGCAATTTAAGTCATAGGAAGAGGGAAAGACTGATTCTGGGAGAGAGTTCCAGAGCTCAGCTGTTGAGTAGAAGAAAGTTTGAGAGTAATGTTTCACTCTTGGGTTAGAGAGTTGCACAGAGTAGGGGTGCGATTGAGTTGCAAGACGGGTACCACGTGCCCTACGTAAAGGAGGTGGTATGCACTGGGAAAGCTCTGAGGAACACTGATTATTATAGTAGCGATAGAATAGCGAGAATGATGCAACATTGCGGCAGAGAGAGAGAGATTGCAGAGAGTTGGTGAGTGGACGGGAGTTAATGATACGAAAGGCCTTCCTTTCAACTTTATCTAGGAGAGCGGTGTGAGAGGAGCCTCCACACACATCTGAACAATACTCAATACAAGGACGCACTATGCCCCTGTACAGAGCAAGAAGCTGTGTTGGGGAAAAGAACCCCCTAAGGCGGTTGAGCACACCCAGCTTCTGGGAGGCTGCCTTAGCAAGACTGGTAATATGGTCCTTCCAAATGAGAGCAGAAGAAAAAGAGACACCAAGAATATTGAGATGAAGGTTTGATTTTTGTATTCTTGATGAATAAGGGATAGTCCGCTGGGAGATCCTGACGGGTAGATAGATGGAGAAATTGGGTTTTTGGAAGCATTAAACGTAACAAGGTTTTCTCTGCCCCAATTGCAGATAGTATTTAGATGAGAATTTAAGAGTTCTATGGCTTCATTACGTTTGTCGTTAAGGGATTGCTGGCTGGGGCGTTCTGAAAAACTAATGGACTAGTGTAAGGTTGAGTCGTCTGCGAATGAATGGATGGGAATTGAGGTACAGTTGAGGAGATCATTTATAAAAATTAGAAAGAGAATAGGAGATAGGACAGAGCCCTGAGGAACACCAGATTTTATAGGGTGAGGAAGTGAACAATGGCCGTCCACAACCGCGGCTATGGAACGGTCGGAAAGGAAATTAGAGACAAAGGCACAGATGGAGGGATAGAAACCGAAGGAGGGTAGTTTAGAAATTAATGATTTGTGCCAGACTCTATCGAAAGCTTTCGATATGTCTAGTGCAATAGAAAAAGTCTCACTGAAGTCCCGAAAGGAGGATGACCAAGAGTTAGTAAGATATGAAAGAAGATCACCAGTAGAGCGACCCTTAAGGAAGCCATACTGGCGATCTGAGAGCAGATTATTAGAAGAGAAATGCTTAAGAAATTTGGAAGCAAGAATAGTTTCAAAAACTTTAGAAAGACAAGAGATTAGAGCAATTGGACGATAGTTGGAGGGTTCAGAGCGGTCACCCTTCTTTGGGACAGGTTGAATGTGAACAAACTTCCAGCATGAAGGGAAGACGTTAGAGGATAGACAGAGACGAAAGAGTTTGCCAGCACGGAAGCAAATTTTTTGAGAACAACAGGAGGAACACCGTCCGGACCGTACGCCTTATTAGTGTTAAGCCCAGAGAGGGTAGAAAGTACATCTTTAGAAGAGATTAGGATATTAGGCATAAGTAAGAGAGAGGAGGGTGGAGAGGGAGGAATAGCACCGGAATCATCCAAGGTGGAGTTTCTAGCAAAAGTTTGAGCGAAGAGTTTAGCTTTGTCAGAGGAAGAAGTGATGGTTGTACTATCAGAGTGGGAAAGGGGAGGGAAAGACGAGGAAGATAAATTGTTGGAGAGGTTTTTGGCTAGATGCCAGAAAGCTTGGGAAGAGCTAGAGTTGGATAGTTCAGTGCATTTATTATTGATGAAAGAGTGTTTGGCAAGTCGAAGAACAGATTTTGCTTGATTCCGGGCAGAAACATAGGAAGAATGAGAGTCTTGAGTTTTAAGGCGCCGGTACCGTTTGAATGCTTCCTCCTTATTGCGGACAGCAGTAGAACAGGCGTGAATAAACCAAGATTTTTTAGCGTTAGTCTGAGAGAAAGAGAATGGAATGTATGCTTCCATGCCCGATAGGATTACCTCGGTAATGCGTTCAGCACTCTCCGAGGGTCCCCGGCCACGGAAGCAGAAATCATTCCTTGGGAAATCAAAGAAGTACTGCCGGAGAGCCTCCCAGTCGGCAGCGCCAAAGTTCCACAAGCGCCGCTGGCTAGGAGGATCGGGTGGCCGTACTGGAGAGATAGGACAGGTGACAGAGATAAGTTTATGGTCGGAGGAGCCCAAAGGAGAGAAAAGATCGACAGTATAAGATAAAAACTATCAGAGAGGGCCAAGAGAGTGTCTGCATTTGTCACCCCGGACGGGCTATTCCAATACACCGTCATGCCTTTCGGTATGGTGAATGCACCCGCCACCTTCCAGCGACTTATCCACCGGGTGACAGATGGCTTCTCGGGCGTGCAATCCTACCTCGACGATATTGTGGTCTACAGCGAATCCTGGCAGGATCATCTTCACCAGCTACAGAATCTCTTCTCCAACTTGGCCAGGGCGGGACTCACTGTCAACCTTGCCAAGAGTGAGTTCGGCCATGCCAAACTAATCTTTCTGGGTCAGGTGGTAGGAGAAGGGGAAGTCAGCCCTATTTCTGCCAAAGTCGAAGCCATTTCTACACTGCCTATTCCCCAGGACCGCAAGGCAGTAATGCGCTTCTTGGGTATGGCTGGGTACTATCGGCTGTTTGTACCCAACTTCGCTGACCTCTCCGCCCCCCTAATGCCCCATTCCCACTGGTGAGACAAGTCACGATTTTCGTCGCCGACACCAATAAATTGGCACATTCGTGACATGTCTCAACACCTCTCATGAACAATCATTTGACTCTCAAGGCCTCTCAAGGCCTCTCAAGGGCTCGCAAGGGCCTTCGCAAATGTTCGCACAGTTCAAAATTTTGGACGAGGACTCACGAGGATTGGTTATCCTCGCAAGCATCGTCGAGCATCGCCGAAGGGATCTGCGAGGGTATCTGCGAACATCGGCGACATCGGCGAGACATCGCAGAGGGTTTCACATAAAAACAAATTTGCAACGCTGCATGGATGCTCACCGATGCTCTGCTCGCCGATGCTCTCAGATGTTCCTAGAACATCGACGATGCCAAAGAGCACCTTCGGCGAGGTGGGAGAGAAAGAAAAAAAAAACGAGGAGGGAGAGAAAGAGAAAACAGCGAGGTGGGCTCAATGTTTACGTTATGGCTTAGCCTAATTGAGCCCACCTCGCTGTTTTCTCTTTTTCTCCCTCCTCGTTTTTTTTTTCTTTCTCTCCCTCTCTCTTTGCCTATAATCCGTTCGGCCTCGTTCAGCCTACTGTTTTAAAACGTTTACCCCCATCCAGGTTTCAATATTTTCCTGGTGAGCGGTAGCGAGCCAACATATATATATTATTGTTTTTGGGTCGTTTTTCTGGTCCCCTTTCTTCCTCATGGTTAACCCCATTAGTTTTCATATTTGGGGGATGGTGGGGGAAAGGTAGAAGGGTAATTGACTTGTTTTACAAATATGAAGCCGATTGGTGAGGTTGTTTCGCCACGGATTTTCATTTTTTTCCTTTTCTTCGTACGGATACGCTGGAAGTGGGTGGTGGGAGGGAGGTGGGGGTGTGGTGGGGGGACGACAGAAGGGTAGGGGACTTGTCACACAAATATGGAACCGATTGGTTCAGTCGTTTTGCCGCCACATATTTTCCTTTTTGTTCTTTGGGAGGTGACCGATAGTAAGCGAGTGGGTGGGGGGTGGCGGTTGTGTTGGTGGTGGCAAGAAGCCAGAAGGGTAAGGTACATGTGGTAGAAATACGAAAGCCATAGGTGCAGTCGTTTCGCTGCTACAATTTTGTTTTCGGCGAGTCCGTATATATACGAACCTGGCACTCTGGGGGTTTTAAGACGTTTACCCCCATCCAGGTTTCAATACGCCGAACCATCGCTTGAATCGCCGAAGACGTCGCAGAACATACGGCGAGTTTTCTTTCATCCTCGCATGATTTCGCAAGATATCTTTGAAAATGTGACATGCCTCGCAGAGTTTATCGGCGAAACATCGCTCACTTCGCCGATAACGTCGCAGAAGGTCGGCGATTGCGTCGCCTACATCGGCGACATCTTCGCTGAGCATAATTTGTCATCTGTTTGTAACGGTCAAAATCGTGAACGTTGCATGTATTCTTGCGAATTTGACAAAACTAAGTCATCGGCGACGAAAATCGTGACTTGTCTCACCAGTGGGAAAGGGGCATAACAGACTTGATTAGTCCCAGGAGAAAATTTGTGTGGACCCCAGAATGCCAAACTTCATTCACAAAGATTCGTTGCCTATTAGTCAATGCACCTATTCTGAAGTCCCCTCAGTTTCATAAGCCGTTCATAATTCAGGTGGATGCTAGTGATGTTGGTGTAGGAGCAGTTTGTTACAGTACAGTGATGCTGAGATTTTACATCCAGTTTGCTATGCCTCCGGTAAACTCAAACCTTATCAAAAACACTACAGCACTATTGAAAATTATTGTTTTGCCTTGCTCTTTGCAGTGGATAAGTTTAATGTGTATCTTAGTGGTTCACATTTTCCCATGAAAGTGTTTACTGATCACAACCCCCTGAAATTCTTGTATAAAATGAAAAACTCGAATCAGCGGTTAATGAGGTGGTGCTTGGCATTGCAACCATATAACCTTGAAATTCACCACATAAAGGGAAAGAATTAAATTATCGCGGACATGTTGTCCCGGAACTGAATGAGAGCAATTTTAGTTGTAAGAGCTACTTTGCCAGCAATAATTTGTAAGCTTGTCAATGTGATTTTGGTTTTGGTTTATGGTTTGGTGAATGGTATTAGGTTTAACATTATTGTATTAGGGATTAGATTTAGTTTCGCTTCTCTTATAAATCTCTTTGTGAGGGAGGTGTTAGGGATTTCTATTTCATTCGTGTCACTGGTTGTAATTGAGGTATTGTGCTTGTTATGGTGGGTACGATCTTTAATTATTTATGATTGAACATCGTATGCAATGTTATGAGCCCGGTATAATATATTCGACCTGTAGACAGCTTAGTTTCATATATAGGAAGATATATTTGTTCAAGAGTGTACCATTCAGAGTGTGGTGGTATTGCAGGCAGTTCTCTCATCACCCCCCGTTTTCTTCCACATTCCATTCTCCCCCCTATCCCTCCCTATACACCCGTACCCCTACTCAATTCCCCCCCCCCCTTTTTCCTCCAACTCCCTTTCTCTTTTTCGTTGCCTGACGTACGAATGATATTGATTATAACTAGGTAATAATGTATTTGGCTTTTCTAATCATAAGTTTTGTTTACAAGATATATCATAGAGTTCTTGGTAAAAGTAATACTTTAATTCAGCAAGTATATAATGAGTTGAGATTAATGCAGTTCGAGAGGTTGGTATCAGAGCCAGGTGAGCGAAGGGTATATAAGCCTACTGTCTGCGTGAGGCAGGTAGTGTATTCTCCACCACCATCTTAAGCTGACCTGCCCTGAGTTTGTTTGTAAAAGAATCACCATGAGTTGAATAAGTATCGCCTAGGTTTTTTTCTATGTTTATTGATTGCTTTCACTTACTCTCTTGGAGGGTATTGATATAACTATGTATTATTATTCTTAAGAGTGTCTTTATTATTTCATTTCAATGTTTCTCACTTTGATATTTTCACTAGAAGTAACTTTCGTGTATAATTAATCATGTAAATAAATTATAATTTTATTTTACATAATCTTTACATTTTACCTTTATGATAATATATTATTCTTTTGATTGTTGGGATAAATCTAAGCCAAAGTAACTAAAGATAACTAATTCTGAACGAGTGATGAAAAAGGAATAACTTGTTTTTTTTTAGGCTAAAACAGCCATTTGATATCAACTGATATTTTATGAACTTGCCACATCTTTTCACCTACCAAGGTTTTCGTGACTACAAAGAGAGTTACTAGTGTTGTGGAAGTTTAACATGCCACTTCTTCTTGACTGAAAATGATAGTCATATTTTCCGCATTTTGTGAGGCTAAATAATAAGTCCTCATGTTGTCGTTTTAGTGGAATGTTTCTTTATGTTATGGGTTCGAACTCCGCTCGTAACGTAACATACTGTATATGTATATCTTTCTTGTCAATCTCAAACTAAATATTTCTGCGCTGTCTTTCTTTCCCCTAATTCTACTGACTATCCAAAATTCTTTGACTATCTAACTTCTAAAGTGGAACATATTCTATCCATCTCTCCTTTCCCAGAAATCTCCATCCTAGGAGATTTCAATGTTCACCACCACCAATGGCTCTCCTTTGTTTCCACTGACCAACCAATGACATCCACCAAAATATTTTACAAGTTAACAATTTCCTTTGAGACTGGAAAGGGGGAGGGGGAGGAGGAGAAAGGAGGGAGGATATATTCATACAAAAGTCAAGTGATTGGTGGAGTCAATAATAATGGGCGGAGCATCTTCTGTGTGTGTATGTAAAAGTGTGTGTGTGTGCGTGTGTGTGTGTGCGTGTGTGTGTGAACGTACGAATTATGTATAAAGTGAAGTTTAAACTATATATGTATAAACATTTCATAGAATGAAATCATAATTTGTTTTCTTTTTTTCTATGTGATTGAGGGAGGCAAAAAGCAGAACTGCCTATAGTGAGTGCCTCCCCCATAGTTGAAAGAGTGACAGGGCCAAAATCAAGGGATGTTCGAGCCAAAATGCCTGGACACGCGGAGTTTGAAGCAATTTAAGTCATAGGAAGAGGGAAAGACTGATTCTGGGAGAGAGTTCCAGAGCTCACCTGTTGAGTACAAGAAAGTTTGAGAGTAACATTTCACTCTTGGGTTGGAGAGTTGCACAGAGTAGGGGTGGGATTGAGTTGCAAGACGGGTACCACATGCCCTACATAAAGGAGATGGTATACACTGGGAAAGCTCTGAGGAACACTGATTATTATAGTAGCGATAGAAGAGCGAGAGAGATGCAACATTGCGGCGGAAAGAGAGAGATTGCAGAGAGTTAGTGAGTGGACGGGAGTTAATGATACTAAAGGCCTTCCTTTCAACTTTGTCTAGGAGAGCAGTGCGAGAGGGCCCTCCCCACACATGTGAACAATACTCAATACAAGGACGCACTATGCCCCTGTACCGAGCAAGAAGCTGTGCAGGGGAAAAGAACCCCCTAAGGCAGTTGAGCACACCCAGCTTCTGGGAGGCTGCCTTAGCAAAACTGGTAATATTGTCCTTCCAACTGAGAGCAGAAGAAAAAGAGACTCCAAGAATATTGAGAGAAGATGAAGGATTGATTTTTGTATTGTTGAAGAATAAGAGATAGTCCGCTGGGAGATCCTGACGGGTAGATAGATGGAGAAATTGGGTTTTTGGAAGCATTAAATGTAACAAGGTTTTCTCTGCCCCAATTGGAGATAGTATTTAGATCAGAATTTAAGAGTTTTATGGCTTCATTACGTTTGTCATTGAGGGATTGCTGGCTGGGGTGTTCTGAAAAACTAATGGAGTAGTGTAAGGTTGAGTTGTCTGCGTATGAATGGATGGGAATTTAGGTACAGTTGAGGAGATCATTTATAAAAATTAGAAAGAGAATAGGAGATAGGACAGAGCCCTGAGGAACACCGGAGTTTATAGGGTGAGGAAGTGAACAATGGCCGTCCATAACCGCGGCTATGGAACGGCCGGAAAGGAAATTAGAGACAAAGGCACAGATGGAGCGATAGTATTATCATAGTAATGTTATTGAATGCGTCACTCGTCATTAACAATAATATAAAGCAATTTATACTGTATTTAATACAAACAATTATAAATGAAAACTATATATAAAACATTCTTTGTTCAAACTTTCGCTAGAAACTCCACATTGAATGAATTTGGTGCTATTCCTCCCTCTTCACTCCCCTCTCTCCTACTTGTGTCTAATATCCTAATCTCTTTTAAAGATGAACTTTCTACCCTCTCTGGGCTTAATACTAAGATGGTGTAAGGGTCCGGATGGTGTTCCACCTGCTGTACTAGAAAACTGTGCTTCCGTGCTGACTTTCGGCTTAGGCAAACTCTTCTGTCTCAAAGAAGGCAAATGTCATAGTTCCATCTAACCATTGCCAGGTTAACCCATGATGCAAAGGGGTTCTTTTTGATCTTCTCTGTTTCACATCATTAGTTTGTAAAATTTAAGACACTTCACCTCATTAATTAAGCGCTTCATCCAATTCAGGTGAAAGGTGAAGGTATATACTTTTGGGCAGAATTTTTGTTGTACCGAATCATGTACAAATTTAGTTTTTTTAGGGTCTGGACGACGGGTTCGTTAAAGACTAGCGGGCAAACTAAAATACATTGCTTAAAAATAGCAAAAACAATGAAAACCCTGAACAAAATATTAAACAGAATATCATAATAACGCCTAAGACTTCTGATGAGACGGTTTTAAGTCTAAGCATTTGCTAAGGAATCGCTGGAACTCCTGTTTCATTTGCTTGGCCTCTCTTACTGATTCCCTTTGTGCCTCACTTACACTGAGAGTAGTCCAACATTCTCACTTACAGTAATGAGGTTGCGAAATAGCGAATTAGATTTTCAGTGTGATAGCATCTCATTTTAGTGTTTGTATGCTACAATAAACTTTTTTATTCTGTTAGAAATGTATTTCGTAGTAACTGTGTTAAACACAGCCTTACCACGACAGGAATGCCTTTCTTAATTAAAGTTGGCTTGAATTAAATTAGGTGTATTACAATTAAAGCACTTCCTGAACTTATGTAGAGCAAATCAATTATAGTGACAACCCCACAGTTTGAATTTACCAGGTCCATGATAGAGCAGTATATATGTCTATAATTTGCCCAGCCTCGGAGTCCCCAAGGGGGGGGGGGGGGACCATAAATACCCCCACACATGCCCGACATTCCCCCGACAACCCCTCTAAATGCTCTGGACCACGACCTGTCACTCTTACTATCAACTTTTGAATATTCGCTGCGTTTCCTCTAATTTACACTCTATCGAACACCATCTCTCCTCCTCCAAACCTGATCTTCTTTTCCTCACCGAAACCCAGGTATCTGAAACAACTTCCAGCAGCCCCTTCTCTGTATCCTCCTACTTTCTCTATCCTAGTTTCAAAGCCAAAGGTGGATGTTGTGCATACGTGCACAACAAACTCACTTGCTCTCGTGTTCCCGATTTCGACTTCTCTGAATTCTCAACTTTATGGCTCAAACTTTCCTGTCATTCTCATACTAAATATTTCTGTGCTGTCTATCTTTCCTCTAACTCTACCGACTTTCCCAAATTATTCGACTATCTAAACTCTAAAGTGGAACACATTCTATCTATCTCTCCCTTCTCTGAAATCTCCATCTTAGGAGATTTCAACGTTCACCACCGCCAATGGCTCTCCTCTCACTCTACTGACCAACCTGGTGAACAAGCCTACGTCTTTTCTATCATAAATTACCTAGAGCAGCTGGTCCAGCAACCCACCTGTATCCCAGATCGCTTCGGAGATCGGCCCAACATTCTTTACTTATTTCTGACTTCTAACTCTTCCTCTTATACTGTCAATCTTTTCTCTTCTTCTGGGCTCCTCCGACCATAAACTTATCTCCGTCACCTGTCCTATCTCTTCAGTACGGCCATCCGATCCTCCCAGCCGGCGGCGCTTGTGGCACTTTGGCGCTGCCGACTGGGAGGCTCTCTGGCAGTACTTCTTTGATATCCCATGGAATAACTTTTGCTTTCGTGGCCGAGGACCTGAGGAGAGTGCTGAACGCATTACCGAGGTAATCCTCTCGGGCATGGAAGCGTACATTCCATTTCCTTTCTCTCAGTTTAATGCATAAAAATCTTGGTTTACTCACGCTTGTTCTACTGCTGTCCACAACAAGGAGGAAGCATTCTAACGGTACCGATGCCTTAAAACTCAAGAATCTCATTCTTCCTATGTTTCTGCCCAGAATCCAGCCAAATCTATTCTTCGATTTACCAAGCACTCTTTCATTAATAATAAATGCACTGAACTATCCAACTCTAGCTCTTCCCAAGCTTTATGGCAACAAGCCAAAAACCTCTCCAATAACTTTTCTTCCTCGTCATTCCCTCCCCTTTCCACTCTGATGGCACAACCATCACTTCTTCCTCTGACAAAGCTGAACCCTTTGCTCAAACTTTTGCCAGAAACTCTACCTTGGATGATTTCGGTACTATTCCTCCCTCTCCACCCCCCTCTCTCCTACTTATGCCTAATATCCTAATCTCTTCTAGAGATGTACTTTCTACCCTCTCTGGGCTTAATACTAAGAAGGAGTACGGTCCGGACGGTGTTCCTCCTGTTGTTCTTAAAAACTGTGCTTCCGTGCTGACCCCCTGCCTAGGCAAACTCTTTCGTCTCTGTCTCTCCTCTAACGTCTTTCCTTCTTGCTGGAAGTTTGCTCTCATTCAACCTGTCCCAAAGAAGGGTGACTGCTCTCAACCCTCCAACTATCGTCCCATTGCTCTCATCTCTTGTATCTCTAAAGTTTTTGGAACTATTCTTGCTTCCAAATTTTTTAAGTATTTCTATTCTCATAATCTGCTCTCAGATCGCCAGTATGGCTTCCTCTCTCTACTGGTGATCTTTCATATCTTACTAACTCTTGGTCATCCAACTTTTGGGACTTCGGTGAGACTTTTTCTGTTGCACTAGACATATCGAAGGCCTTTGATAGAGTCTGGCACAAATATTTAAGTTCCAAACTGCCCTCCTTCGGTTTCTGTCCCTCCATCTGTGCCTTTGTCTCTAATTTCCTTTCCGGCCGTTCCATTGTGGACGGCCATCTCTCATTTCCTCCTCCTATCAACTCCGGTGTTCCTCAGGGTTCTGTCTTATCTCCTATTCTCTTTCTAATTTTCATAAATGATCTTCTCAACTGTACATCCAGTCCCATCCATTCATATGCAGACGACTCTACCTTACACCACTCAATTAGTTTTCCAGAACGCCCCACTCCCTCAAAATTAAACGTAAAGAAGCCATAAAATTCTTATCTTCTGATCTAGCAACTATTTCCAATTGGGGTAGAGAAAACTTTGTTGCATTTAATGCTTCCAAAACTCCCTTATTCTTCAACACTACAAAAATCAACCCTTCATCTTCTCTCAATGTTCTCGGTGTCTCTTTTTCTTCTGCTCTCACTTGGATAGACCATATTACCAGTCTCACTAAGGCAGCCTCCCAGAAGCTGGGTTTGCTCAACCGCCTCAAGGGGTTATTTACCTCTGCACAGCTTCTTGCTCTGTACAGGGGCACAGTGCGTCCGTCCTTGTATTGAGTATTGTTCACATGTGTGGGGAGGATCCTCTCACACCGCACTCCTAGATAAAGTAGAAAGGAAAGCCTTTTGTATCATTAACTCCCGTCCACTCACCAACTCACCAACTCTCTCTCTTCGCCGCAATGTTGGATCTCTCTCGCTATTCTATCGCTACTACAATAATCAGTGTTCCTCTGTACTTTCCCAGTGTATACCACCTCCTCAATGTAGGGTACGTAGTACCCGCCTTGCAACACAATCCCACCCCTACTCTGTGCAACTCTCCAACCGAAGGGTGAAACGCTATTCTCAGACTTTCTTTTATTCAACTGCTGAGCTCTGGAACTCTCTCCCAGAACCAGTCTTTCCCTCTTCCTAGGACTTAAATTGCTTCAAACTCCATGTGTCCAGGCATTTTAGCTCGAACGTCCCTTGATTTCGGCCCTGTCACTCTTTGAAATCTGGGGGAGGCACTCGCTGCAGGCAGTTATGCCTTTTGTTTCCCTCATTCAAATAGAAAAAAAAACAAGGATTTTGGCCACTTGAATGACTGGACAGCTACATACTGTACATATATTAAGTGGAATAACATTTAGGTGTTCAGGTTTTCGACATCCACCGATTTGACTTCACACATAATAGAAGTGGCAGAGAACTTTGGGTTTTGACTGCATTTGTTCGAAATAGATAACATGTGTATGCCTTTCTGGTGCGCAGAAGACCCACAATCCACCAGCACAACGCCACATCTACAGATGTACTGACACTATGGATGGGTGTGGTGGCAACACGATTATATCAACTATATAATTATGCCATGAAAATGCTGGCTTGGATGAAATGTGATTTTGATGTGGCTACAAGACGAAAGAGTGTGGTCAATACTCATTTGCTTCACCAGAACAGAATACTTGAGGATTGTTTGTTTGGTACAATTACATGAACATAAATAGAGGGGAAGGAAGGAGAGATGAAGAAACTCTTGTCCATTCTCCTTTCGGAATTAAAGTGTGGCCTTTTCTATTGCACTAGATATATTAAAAGCCTTCAGTAGAGTCCTGCGCAAATAACTTACTTCCAAGATACCATCCTTTGGCTTCTATCCCTCTATCTGTGTCTTTATCTTCAGTTTCCTTTCTGGTTGTTCCGCAGCTGTGGTTGTGGACAGCAATTGCTCACTTCGTCAGGCCATCAATTCTGGTTTTCCTCAGGGTGCTGTCCTATCTCCAGTTCTATTTCTAATACTCATTATTCATCTTCTAAACTGTTTGTAAACAATTCCTATCCACTCATATGCTGATGACATAACCTTATTATATTCAACTAGTTTTCTACAATGTCCCACCAAACATTTACTTCAAAATGTATACAATGAGGCCATCGCACACCTATCTTCTGATCTATCAACTATTTCCAATTGGAGCAGAGCAAATCTTGTTCCCTTAATACTAGATCTCCATCTATTTACTCACCACAATCTACCACACAACTTTTTTTTCTTTTTTATATACCAACTACTCCCTCTCGGGCATAGGCTGAGAGCTTGTACATTCAACAGTACATTGAACGGCGAAGCCCGTGAGGTCTCGTTCCAGTCTAGAGAGTGACATGTGAAGCACTTTGGGATACAACCAGCCCCAGATATCTTGCATTCGCAAGATGCACGGTTGCCCACCCATGGCTCGAAGAAGCCATATCTCTAAAGCAGCTTCGCTCCATATATATATTATATATATATATATATATATATATATATATATATATATATATATATATATATATATATGTTAGTAAAGCCAGGTAATACATTTTCTTTAATACATACGAGGTTGAAAGAAATGGCAATTTCTGCATTGGAAATTTTATTATTCAAAGTTTCCAGGTCTCTGATGAGTTTTCGCTGGGTGGCAGGAAGTAGATGAAGGAGATGAGCAAAATTCATGGTGGTACAGGGTTACATAAATGTACATGATGATACAGGATATACGACGCATTTCACTGGACAACCAGCATTATCAAGTAAGGAAGGAATGATATAAAAGGTAAACAGGAAGGGTATATATAGAGGGTGGAGGATCAGAGGAGGCGAAAATCAGGGGGCAAAAGTCTGCTATTGGTGGAGGGGTATTCTAGGAGAGAGAAAGGGAGAACCGCTTCACGCATGCGCACTGGTTGCGGGATGGTGGTCGGTTGGTGGGGTCGAAGCTGATTGGCTGCGTGTCGAGGGGCGTGGCCTAAGTTGTGTGGTGCCTGCGGAAGACGAAGCTGAAGGAGGTAGCGCGGGGGGCTGCGTCAAGGGCACCGGGGGGCGAGGGGTGGTGTTAGGTCCTGTAGGAAAGTGCCTTTTGGCAGAAGGAAGGATCTGAAGGTCCAGAGTTTGGTTGTTGATGTTGGGATGTAAGGCTTGGATATATAAAGCTTCGAGTATAGATAATCTCCTTGGGTCACTTTCTTTATCGAGTATGGTGGTGTGTTTTTCTAACTCGTTGCGTGTGAGGTGAGGGTGGTTAGGGGTGAGATAGTGGTCTTTGATGGCTCAAGCCTTAAGGTGAAGAGTTAACCGACGTGAAAGACGCGTCTGCGTCATACCAATATAGGAATGAGGTCCACAGTCCTCATAATTACAGGTATGTTGGTAAATGACGTGATCGTCGGTCATCGGGCTCTTTATCTTGGTGGAGGCTGGTTTGTTGCGGAGAACGAGGTTGGAGGTCTTGGGGGATTTGTAATCAATTATTAATTTGATTTTGTTTTCCGGGTTGGTTGGGTGGACATGCTTGGAGATTATTTCTTTTAAGACGGCCTCGTCATTTTTGTGTTCAGAGGACATGTAATTGTGGTAGAAGATCTTAATTTCATTGGGGGGGGGGGGGGGGGGGGGTCAATGTTGGGAGGGCTTTGGGTGTACCATTTTTCAAGATGGTGGTTGATGGTGCTGGAGATGTCGGAGTTGGAGTATCCGTTATTTACTAAAACTTGGGATAGTCTTTCTAGTTCCTGGTGGGTGTCGGCCCAGGTAGAGCAGTGCGTGAGGGCTCTCCTAACATAGGCGGAGATGGAGGATAGAAGATAACGGCGGGGGCATTCACTATCGCCGTTGAGGCATTGTCCTGTGTTAGTTGGTTTAATGTAGACGGTGGTTTTGAACCCATGGTCGTTCAGAGCTACGAGGATGTCGAGGAAGGGGAGTTGTCCATTGTTAGATTTTTCAAAGGTGAAGTTAAGTCCGGAGGAGGTCATGAAGCGACGCTGGAGATCCTGTAGTTCGTGGAGGTCCTTGATTTGCACGAAGATGTCATCCACGTATCTACAGTAGACGGCGGGTCGTTGGGCAGCTAGGAGCTCTTCCTCGATGGTACCCATGAAAATGTTCGCAAAAAGAACTCCTAGGGGGCTGCCCATCGCCACACCGTCTATCTGCTTGTACATGTTGCCCCCGGGGCAAAGGAAGGGGGCCTCCTTGGTACATAGCTCCAGTAGTGTTTTCAGGGCCTTCTCCGGGATGTCCAGTGTTGGTGTATCAGGGCAATGATAAATTCGACGTAGAATCATGTCAATGGTCCTATCCACTGGCACGTTGGTGAACAAGCTTTCTACGTCGAGAGAGGCGATTGTGTGGTTGTTGTTACGGGGGGCGTCTCGTAAAATTTCCAAGAAATCGTGGGCTGAGTTAAGGTTGAATTGGCTGGGCACGTAGGGGGTGAGGAGGTTGTTCAGGGCCTTGGCGATCTGGTAGGTGGCAGTGGGGATCTGGGAGATGATGGGGCGGAGGGGGTTCCCAGGTTTGTGTGTTTTGATGGTTCCGTACGCATAACCAGGGGTGTATTCTCCGACGAGTTTTTTAAGGTGGATCCCTCCTTGTTTGGCGTTGATGGCGGTGATGGTGGTGTTGGCAGTACGTTTGATTTCGTCGGTTGGGTTGCGGGTGATCTTTTTAAATTTGGTGTTGTCACTTAAGATGACGTCCATTTTTCTAAGATATTCCTCCTTGTCATGGATCACGAGGCAGGAAGCTTTATCCGCACGACGGATGATGATGTTGGGGTTGTCTCTTAATTGTTTGGCAGCTTGGAAGTGTTGTTTGTTGAGTATTTTGTTATGGTGAGTTCCTCTGGTTTTGGCGGCTTCAGCGAGGAGAGTAGGTTGTAGGGCGGGAGTAGTGGTGACCTTGCCATCCTTCTTGAGTCGTAGGATGTCGTCCAGGAGGATTTCCGTTTCTAGGCGTTTCCGGTGGGGGCCAGGTTTGGAGCTGTAGTGGCAGTTGAGGCCTTTGTTGAGGAGGTCTTCTTGCTCCAGGGTCAGAATGGTGTTAGTAAGGTTTATATATCCTTTTGTTGGTTTGGGAAGTTTTAAGTTTCCGCCGTAAAGACGGGCAAGCTTTTTTATGGTTGTGTTTTCGGCTTGTCTTCTGTGTTGTTCAAGGAGTTGTTCGAGGGCTGTGTTGATTTCGGCTTTGAGGTGGTCTGGAGGGGTTTCGTCTTCCCAAATCCGTAGAAGAGCATCTCGTTCTTTACGAAGGTTGTTGGCGAGCTCTCGTTTTTCAATTATTTGGTCCTTCACCAGTTCTTCACGAAACTGGAGGGTGCTGGTGCGATGTCTGGCATTTTCGTGAAGTTTTATGTTAGTAAAGCCAGGTAATACATTTTCTTTAATACATACGAGGTTGAAAGAAATGGCAATTTCTGCGTTGGAAATTGTATTATTCAAAGTTTCCAGGTCTCTGATGAGTTTTCGCTGGGTGGCAGGAAGTAGATGAAGGAGATGAGCAAAATTCATGGTGGTACAGGGTTACATAAATGTACATGATGATACAGGATATACGACGTGTTTCACTGGACAACCAGCATTTTCAAGTAAGGAAGGAATGATATAAAAGGTAAACAGGAAGGGTATATATAGAGGGTGGAGGATCAGAGGAGGCGAAAATCAGGGGGCAAAAGTCTGCTATTGGTGGAGGGGTATTCTAGGAGAGAGAAAGGGAGAACCACTTCACGCATGCGCACTGGATGCGGGATGGTGGTCGGTTGGTGGGGTCGAAGCTGATTGGCTGCGTGTCGAGGGGCGTGGCCTAAGTTGTGTGGCGCCTGCGGAAGACGAAGCTGAAGGAGGTAGCGCAGGGGGCTGTGTCAAGGGCACCGGGGGGGCGAGGGGGGGTTTTAGGTCCTGTAGGAAAGTGCCTTTTGGCAGAAGGAAGGATCTGAAGGTCCAGAGTTTGGTTGTTGATGTTGGGATGTAAGGCTTGGATATATAAAGCTTCGAGTATAGGTAATCTCCTTGGGTCACTTTCTTTATCGAGTATGGTGGTGTGTTTTTCTAACTCGTTGCGTGTGAGGTGAGGGTGGTTAGGGGTGAGATAGTGGTCTTTGATGGCTCCAGCCTGAAGGTGAAGAGTTAACCGACGTGAAAGACAAGTCTGCGTCATACCAATATAGGAATGAGGTCCACAGTCCTCATAATTACAGGTATGTTGGTAAATGATGTGATCGTCGGTCATCGGGCTCTTTATCTTGGTGGAGGCTGGTTTGTTGCGGAGAACGAGGTTGGAGGTCTTGGGGGATTTGTAATAAATTATTAATTTGATTTTGTTTTCCGGGTTGGTTGGGTGGACATGCTTGGAGATTATTTCTTTTAAGACGGCCTCGTCATTTTTGTGTTCAGAGGACATGTAATTGCGGTAGAAGATCTTAATTTCATTGGGGGGGTCAATATTGGGAGGGCTTTGGGTGTACCATTTTTCAAGATGGTGGTTGATGGTGCTGGAGATGCCGGAGTTGGATTGTCTTTCTAGTTCCTGGTGGGTGTCGGCCCAGGTAGAGCAGTGCGTGAGGGCTCTCCTAATGGCGGAGATGGAGGATAGAAGATAACGGCGGGGGCATTCACTATCGCCGTTGTGGCATTGTCCTGTGTTAGTTTGTTTAATGTAGATGGTGGTTTTGAACCCATGGTTGTTCAGAGCTACGAGGATGTCGAGGAAGGGGAGTTGTCCATTTTTTAGATTTTTCAAAGGTGAAGTTAAGTCCGGAGGAGGTCATGAAGCGACGCTGGAGTTCCTGTAGTTCGTGGAGGTCCTTGATTTGCACGAAGATGTCATCCACGTATCTACAGTAGACGGCGGGTCGTTTTTACGTCCTTTTTTTACGAGACGCCCCCCGTAACAACAACCACACAATCGCCTCTCTCGACGTAGAAAGCCTGTTCACCAACGTGCCAGTGGATAGGACCATTGACATGATTCTACGTCGAATTTATCATTGCCCTGATACACCAACACTGGACATCCCGGAGAAGGCCCTGAAAACACTACTGGAGCTATGTACCAAGGAGGCCCCCTTCCTTTGCCCCCGGGGCAATATGTACAAGCAGATAGACGGTGTGGCGATGGGCAGCCCCCTCGGAGTTCTTTTTGCGAACTTTTTCATGGGTACCATCGAGGAAGAGCTCCTAGCTGCCCAACGACCCGCCGTCTACTGTAGATACGTGGATGACATCTTCGTGCAAATCAAGGACCTCCACGAACTACAGGAACTCCAGCGTCGCTTCATGACCTCCTCCGGACTTAACTTCACCTTTGAGAAATCTAACAATGGACAACTCCCCTTCCTCGACATCCTCGTAGCTCTGAACGACCATGGGTTCAAAACCACCGTCTACATTAAACCAACTAACACAGGACAATGCCTCAACGGCGATAGTGAATGCCCCCGCCGTTATCTTCTATCCTCCATCTCCGCCTATGTTAGGAGAGCCCTCACGCACTGCTCTACCTGGGCCGACACCCACCAGGAACTAGAAAGACTATCCCAAGTTTTAGTAAATAACGGATACTCCAACTCCGACATCTCCAGCACCATCAACCACCATCTTGAAAAATGGTACACCCAAAGCCCTCCCAACATTGACCGCCCCCCCCCCCCCCTCCCCCAATGAAATTAAGATCTTCTACCGCAATTACATGTCCTCTGAACACAAAAATGACGAGGCCGTCTTAAAAAAAATAATCTCCAAGCATGTCCACCCAACCAACCCGGAAAACAAAATCAAATTAATAATTTATTACAAATCCCCCAAGACCTCCAACCTCGTTCTCCGCAACAAACCAGCCTCCACCAAGATAAAGAGCCCGATGACCGACGATCACGTCATTTACCAACATACCTGTAATTATGAGGACTGTGGACCTCATTCCTATATTGGTATGACGCAGACTTGTCTTTCACGTCGGTCAACTCTTCACCTTCAGGCTGGAGCCATCAAAGACCACTATCTCACCCCTAACAACCCTCACCTCACACGCAACGAGTTAGAAAAACACACCACCATACTCGATAAAGAAAGTGACCCAAGGAGATTACCTATACTCGAAGCTTTATATATCCAAGCCTTACATCCCAACATCAACAACCAAACTCTGGACCTTCAGATCCTTCCTTCTGCCAAAAGGCACTTTCCTACAGGACCTAACACCCCCCCAGAAGGTCTTACTCCAATTTGTGAATGAAACCCATTGTAGCGCCGGCATTTTGAAACCGAATCGACACTGCCCCATCTCACAACCTCTGACTATGTGTTGAAATGCTATTTAATGAGCATATAAGTCATTAGGCACTGCCCCTCCACTCCCCCCCCCCCCCCCTTTATCTCCCCTTCCCATTCGCTAATTTGCATTTGGGGAGTATTTATACTATGGTAATAAATATTGGAAACGGTGAGAATATTTGTTGTGGAATATCGATGGGCTATGTGGTAATATACTGAAGCCTAGTAAGGCACACATTTGTTACCAATATTATCTTTCCGTTAACACATCGGGATTTGAAGCCAGAACTTTAAAATCACCTGCACAGTAGCAAGGCTATTCCACTACACATATATTTATGGTCGTGGTAAGCCAGTTTGACCGTATTCATCCATGGATGCGCTCTTTTAATTACCCCTGTTTTGCCCTATTATGTTGGCGATTCTAAGATGTTTCCCTCCAGTAGTTACGTCATTATATGATGTTTGACTTTATTCTAGTGAAACCGTCCTTCGGTGAAGACATTATTTGTTTTTCTTTCGGAAAACTTACAAATCTAGTTTGCAAGGGGGTTTGGACAACGATTGTTTAGTCTAGGTGACAATCTAAAAATAATTTCTTATAAAATATATAACACAGTCAAAGCCCTCAATATTAATTACACATAAAACATGCCAATAACTTACAAGGCCGTCGAAGTAGCTATTGTTAAAATAGCATCATGATCATCCAGCTATAGGCCCTATAAGTCCCACAAAATGGTCCAATGGATAAAAGTTGTCCAAACTCTAACCCCTCACCACTTCCACTACCACTTTCCTCTCTCAACTTTCCTCGATTCCTCTACAATGTGTTATTGAAAGTTTCCCTGATTTGTTGTTTCTTAACTTTAGATGAAATGGGCAACCAGGGAAACATATTGGCCTACACCTCACTCTTCTTGATGCTTTTGCTTTGAATTATAAGATAATTATCATATATCTTGACTGCAGTATCTATTGAAACGTTAATGACCAACTCACTATAAAACATTTGTAATACTGTAGTGTAATTTTAATTTGCCCTATTTGAAATGACCATACCTTATGCATTATGTATTCTTAGTTTTGTTTCTGTTCTAAATAAAAACAGCCAAAATGATTAAGAAAATACTTCCGCTCCCCTTATAAATATCATCTTGCTGAAGAGATAAGGATTGGCCACTGTGAAAGGGGCCATGGCAACACCTCATAAGATGTGTGTAAATTGTGGCCTGAATAAACCACATTGTACGCTATACTATCAAGAAGTAGAACCTACCAATATGTTAATGTTTTTGTTCGAATGTTCCTTTACATATGCTCTTAAATTGTTTGTATTCGTCTTCATATTGTGCTCGCTATCTTTTCTCACATTACTCTCATGTGTATTAAAATATTTTAATCTATTTGCATCTTCCACTCGTTTCTACCTTTTTTCTACATTTCAATCATCGAAACTTGTGGGGTTTTGGACGGCTACTCATACATTTTTTAACTTAACATGGAGAGGAAGGAAACAGATAAATTGATATAACATAATCTATCCATCTCTCCTTTCTCAGAAATATCCATCCTAGGAGATTTCAATGTTCACCACCGCCAATGGCTCTCCTTTCATTCCAGTGACCAACTATTATAACCTGGTGAACAAGCCCACATTTGTTCTATCCTAAATGACCTAGAGCAGATGGTTCAGCAACCCACACATATCCTGGATCGCTTCGGAGATCGGCTCAACGTTCTTGACTTGATTCTAACTTCTAATCCATCCTCTTATACTGCTAATATTTTCTCTTCTTTGGGCTCCTCCGACCATAAACTATCTCTCACGTACTGCCACCCGATCCTCCCAGTCGGCGGTGCTTGTCGCACTTTGTGGCTGCTGATTGGGAGGCTGTCTTGTAGTACTTCTTTGATTTTCCATGGAATTATTTTTGCTTCCATGCCCGGAGACCCTCGGAGAGTGCTGAGCGCATTACTGAGGTAATCCTCTCGGGCATGGAGTCATGCATTCCATTTTCTTTCTCTCAGACTAATGCAAAAGAATCTTGGTTTACTCACGTTTGTTCTACTGCTCTCCGCAATAAGGAGGAAGCATTCAAACGATATAGACGCCTTAAAACTCAAGAATCTCATTCTTCCTATGATTCTTCCCGGAATCAAGCCAAATCTGTTCTTCGACTCGCCAAACACTCTTTCATTAATAATAAATGAACTGAACTATCTAACTCTAGCTCTTCCCAAGCATTCTGGCATCTAGCCAAAAACCTCTCCAACAATTTTTCTACCTCGTCTTTCCCTCCCCTCTTCCACTCTGACGACACTACCGTCATTTCTTCCTCTGACAAAGCTGAACTCTTCGCCCAAACTTTCACTAGAAACTCTACCTTGGATGATGCCGGTGCTATTCCTCCCTCTCCACCCCCCTCTCACTTATGCCCCTTTCCCACTGATGCGATTTCATGCGATTTTCGTCGCCGAGGACGTAGTTATGTCAATTCGCAACGAATTTGTGCGACGTCAACGATTTTGACCGTTAAAAAACGTTGACAAGTTTACACTCGGCGATGATGTCGCCGATGGCTACGACTTAATCGGCGACATTGTGCGACAACATCGGCAAATTAAGCGATGTTCGCCGATGACCTCGGCGAGAACTGTCACATTTTAATAAAATATTGCGAAATAATGCGAAGGATGAACGAATCCTCGGCGTATGTTCTGTGACGTCTTCGGCGAATTAAGAGATACCCAACCCATCTCGTCGAAAATGTACAAATTTATCTTGAAGTGGGTCTAGAGTGTTTTGTTTTAAGTTTGATGGAGGTCTAGTGAGGAAACTAAGATATAAAGGAATGAATGACCAAACAAATGGTCGGTAATATTTGCTCATTTATATATTTGTTTATGATTTATTTAGTTTCATCCCTAGACCTCCATCAAGCATATAAGCACCCCCCAACACCCTCCTTCAAGATCAATTTGTACATTTTTCGATAGAAAAAAAACCTGGCCGAAGGCCGGTTCCTCAAAAAGTACAGGCTCGCTATCGCTAGCCAGGAAAAACTCGACGCCTAAATGACAAGAAAAGTCTTAATATTGACAACGAAATGGGGTGAAATGTCTAATAATCGCCAAACTAATGGGCCGAACATCATAAAATATGAAAACTACTGGGGTTAACCATGAGGAAGAAAGTGGGCCAGAAAAACGACCCATCTCCCCTTAATTCGGAGATTGGCAATGTCCTTGCCGTATGTTTACGTTACGGCTTAATTGAGCCCACCTCTCATTTTTTTTTTTCTCTTTCTCTCCCTCTCTCCTCGCTTTTTTTGTTTTCTCTTTCTCTCCCTCTCTCTTTGCCTTGTATCCGTTCGGCCCCATTCAGCCTACTGTTTTAAGATGTTTACCCCCATCCAGGTTCCAATATTTTGCTGGTGAGCGGTAGCGAGCCAACATATATAAATTTTTGTTTTGAGAGCAAGCTAAATTTGTACATTTTTTTATAGAAAAATGTTGACGGCGAAGCCGGATTTCTCCATACAATGCTGGCTCGCTATTGCTCGCCAGGAAGATATCGATACTTGGATGGGGATAAACGTCTTAAAACAGTTGGCTGAATGGGGCCGAATGGATACAAGCCAGAGAAAGACAGAGAAGGAGAGAAAAAGAAAAAAAACAGGTGATCCCCCTTACGAGAAGTGCATAGAAAAAAGGGTTGACAGGTTTACTATAGGCCTAATCCTTTTTTTTTACCCACCTCGCCGAAGGTGCTCTTTGGCCTCGGCGATGTGTTTTCCGAGCATTCATCTACGTAGCACAGCCCTTTGCACGCCTCTGCGAAGTATACCCTTGGAGGGTATACTCTCGGCGACGCTTTTTTGTCGTGCGACACCCTATTCGATGTCTCGCCGATGTCGCCGTGGATCTCCGAGGGCCTCGCCGATCCTTCGGCAATGTTCGACGATGCTTGCGAGGGTTCGGACCCCTCGCAAGTCCTCGTCCCAAATTTTGAACAATCCGAACATTTGCGATGATCCACGAGGGCCCTTGCGAGGCCTTGCGAGTCAAACGATTATCATGCGAGAGTTCAAGATTTTGTTGCGACATATCACGAATGTGCCCATTTCTTGGTGTCTGCGATGAAAATCGTATGAAACCGCATCAGTGGGAAAGGGGCATGACTCATGCCTATTATCCTAATCTCTTCTAAAGATGTACTTTCTACCCTCTCTGGGCTTAATACTAAGAAGGGGTATGGTTCGAATGGTGTTCCTCCTCTTGTACTAAAAAAACTGTGCTTCCGTGCTGACTCCCTGTCTGGGCAAACTCTTCTGTCTCTGTCTCTCCTCTAGTGTCTTCCCTTCTTGCTGGAAGTTTGCTCCCATTCAACCTGTCCCAAAGAAGGGTAACCACTCTCAACCCTCCAACTATCGTCCAATTGCTCTCTTATCTTGCATCTCCAAAGTTTTTGAAACTATTCTTACCTCAAATTTCTTAGCATCTCTCTTCTCATAATCTACTCTCAGATTGCCAGTATGGCTTCCTTAACCCTTAAAGATCGGGGGCGGACTTAAGTCTGCCTCCAATTTGCAGCAAGTTAGGAGCATTATTAAGGCTTTTAAAGGGTTAAAATCGAGTGCAAATGGCCGGGACCGCAGCGGGCCAGACAGCCGACTCCCAGGGCTTACCGCCGCCCATTGACTCATGTTCCCTGTGTTCTCGAGAGGCCGGCAGTGTAGCCAGTAGTGAGCATAGCTGGGAAAAATATGCCGCTATACGCTAAACTCCCATGTTACTGGTATCACTGTATGAGAACCACGAGTGCTACGTAGCTCGTTCTGGTCTCATTTTGAAGCTTTTAGCGCCTAGTTTTTTGCTGAATACATTTCTTTTCATGCAGATACTTGATTTATCATTCAGGAGGCCCTGAATATGCCCATATAAGCCCAAAACCCCCTGCTAGACAAGGGTTAAGGATCGCTCAGCTGGTGATTTTCTTTCAAATATTACTAACTCTTGGTGATCCTCCTTCCGGGACTTCGGTGAGTCCTTTTCTATGGCGCTAGACATATCGAAGTCCTTCGATAGAGTCTGGCACAAAAAATCCCTAATTTCTAAACTACCCTCCTTCGGTTTCTATTCCTCTATCTATGCCTTTATCTCTAATTTCCTTTCTGGCCATTCCATAGCTGCAGTTATGGACGGCCATCGTTCACTTCGTCAACCTATCAACTTTGGTGTTCCTCAGGGTTCAGTCTTATCTCCAATTTTCTTTCTATTATTCATTAATGATCTTCTCAACTGTACCTCCAGTCCTATCCATTCATATGTTGATAACTCTACCTTACACTATTCAACTAGTTTTCCAGAACCCCCCAGAAAGCAAGCACTAATAAAATCATGAGATGATGCCATAAAACACTTAACTTCTGACCTATCAACCATTTTCAATAGGGGCATAGAAAATATTGTTGCTTTCAATGCTTCCAAAACCCAATTTCTCCATTTATCTACTCGTAAAGAACTCCCACAGGACTATCCCTTATACTTCAACACAAATCAATTCCTCATCTTCTCTCAGTATTCTAGGAATCTCTTTTTCTCCTGATCAAACTTCGAAAGACAATGTTACTACTCTTGCTAAAACAGCTTCCCAGAAGCTGGGTCTGCTCAACCGCCTCTGTGGGTTCTTTACCCATGCACAGCTTCTTGCTCCGTACAGGGGCACAGGGCGTCCATGTAATGAGTATTGTTCGTAAGTGTGGGGAGGGTCCTCTCACACAGCACTTCTCAACAAGTGCTGTCGAGACTGCACCAATCGGTTCCATATTTGTGTGACAAGCCCCTTACCCTTCTCCCTTCCCCCCACCACACCCCCAACTGCCTCCCACCACCACCTTCCAGCGTATCCGTACGAAGAAAAGGACAAAAAGGAAAATCCGTGGTGGCGAAACTACCTCACCAATCGGCTTCATATTTGTAACACGAGTCAATTACGCTTCTACCTTCCCCCCACCATCCCCCAAACCACCCTCCTACCTATACGTTCCAATACCATAAAAGTCGATGATTTACTCTGAAAATTTCAGCTACATTTGGGACCATCGGAGACCTGATTTCTGGTGAAAATGGACAAGGGGAGTTTTTTACTATTTTCCTTCCTTTCTCACCCAACTTGATAGATTTAGCCCAAAAAACAAAACAAAATAATCCTCTGGCACTGGCAGATGTATAGGGTCAATAATTGTCTGGCACTCTGCGGGGTAAGAGTCTGGCCACATTCGCCCAGTAGAACCTCTTAAGAGTCTGGCTGCAGTCCAGAGGTTAACTCATGTCTACTGACTAACTCTTTACAATCTCTCGCTCTTCGCCGCAGTGTTGCATCTGTCTCGCAATTCAACCGCTATTACAATAATTAATGTTCCTCAGAGCTCTCTCTCAGTGTATACCACCTCCTCTACATAGAGTATTTAGCACCCATCTTGCAACACAATCCCATCCCTACTCTGTGCAACTCTCCAATCCATGAGTGAAACGATATTCCCAAACCTTCTTCTTTTCAACAGCTGAGCTCTGGAACTCTCTCTCTGAATACATCTTTCCTCATCCTATGTCTTAAATTGCTTCAAACTCTGTGTGTCCAGGCATTTTGGCTCGAACATTGCATGATTTTGGCCCTGTCACTCTTTGCCTCCCCCTCTTGGGGGAGGCACTCGTCACAGGCAGTTCATAAATGTGTAACAAAACTTAGAGAGAGAGAGAGAGAGAGAGAGAGAATATTGACATGAAGTGATCATTCTTATTAGCCGCTCCACAGAATGGATCAGTGAAAGATGGAGTGAAAGTAAAGGAGTGAACAATATCCAGGGTAGCCTACTAACATAACATGTCGGATCTCATGTGAACTCTATTCCGAAAATGATGAAATGGTAAGGTTTTAAAGCAAACAGTTAACAAATGAGTATAATATTGGTTGAATAACCTTATGAATTAATTTCATCTGGGGGATATCCCCAACTGTAATTAATTCTACAGCACTAAGCGACAAAGGCTATATAGCACTGGAAACTGTCGTAGCATAGCCGAGATTCGAACCCACGCGGCTAGTCGTCACCAACATAGCGCTAGAGCATTAGCCCGTTAGACCACGACAGCTCCTAGTTAACAAATGAGCATAATGTACAGTCTACCGCACACACAGCGCGTACAAGCCAGATACAGTATATTCGCTGGCAACTGTCTAAAACTCACCTATAACCCAATAAACAGGTTACATAAGTACGACGTAAGGCAATAGTGCTGGTATGGTAATGTTACGTTTCCAAAAATACGTTGCAAATATATTTATTAAACGTTGTAATATAACGTAAGTTGATGACCTTAAGTGCATATAGTTTGAAGACGTTGTTACTACGTAATTTGTTAGTAAATACGGATATTGTTCTATAATGTACGGACTACGTCGTTTTTCACGTCTATGGGACGTGCCACATTATAAATTAAATGTAAATATGTACCCTGTATTGAACAAACAGCAAGGACGTAAATATGACGTTGTTAGTACAAATAATAGAAATGTTTGTCTTTGTCATGTGATAACATACTCACAACGTCAATCTATATATTGTGAGCATGTAAAGATGACACTAATTTAAAACTTTCAATATGAAACGTAAGGAAAACGTTAATAGTTAGTAACATTAGACGTATTGTCAGTACTGAAATAGCACATAACAAAAATATGTGTAGAAAATGTACTGCAAAAGTTAATAGTGACATAATGTTAATACTAACATACTACATACTGGTAATGTTACAACGCTTACACCACGGCAAAAAGGGCCCACCAGAGCAAAAGGGCCAACCAGGCCAAAAAGGCCCCACCAGAGCAAAAAGGGCCCACCAGGGCAAAACGGGCCCATGCCACCCTCCCCTCCTTTCACAAACATTTCTCCAAGTAATCGGTGATTCAAATATGAACAGAGATTCCATCCCCACCGTCTCTCTCTCTCTCTCTCTCTCTCTCTCTCTCTCTCTCTCTCTCTCTCTCTCTCTCTCTCTCTCTCTCTCTCCAAGCTTGTGCGTGTAACTCGCAAACTCGCTCTCTGGAGCGGCTAATAAAAAATATTACTTCATGTCAATATTCTCTCTCTCTCTCACTCTCTGTCTCTCTCTCTTTCTCTCTCTCTCTCTCTCTCAGTTTTGTTACAAATTTATGAACGAAGATGCAATTAGGTGTAATTTTTGTTTTTCTATGTGGATGAGGGAGACAAAAGGCAGAACTGCCTGTGACGAGTGCCTCCCCAAGAGCTGAAAGAGTGACAGGGCCAAAATCATGGAATGTTCGAGCCAAAATGCCTGGACACACGGAGTTTGAAGCAATGTAAGACATAGGATGAGGGAAAGATGTAATCAGAGAGAGAGTTCCAGAGCTCAGCTGTTGAAAAGAAGAAGGTTTGGGAATATCGTTTCACTCATGGATTGGAGAGATACACAGAGTAGGGATGGGATTGTGTTGCAAGACGGCTGCTACGTACTCTACGTAGAGGAGGTGGTATACACTGAGAGAGCTCTGAGGAACATTAATGATTGTAATAGCGGTAGAATAATGAGAGAGATGCAACACTGCGGCGAAGAGAGAGAGATTGTAAAGAGTTAGTCAGTGGGCATGAGTTAACCTCTGGACTGCGGATAGACTCCTAAGAGGTTCTACTGGGCGAATGCGGCCAGACTCTTAAGATCCAAGGCCTAAAAAAAAACTTTTAAAACACCCCAGTGGCACTCAAAACAAAGCAATTTGTGTTTAGGTGAGATCATTCCCATCCATTACTTGCTACCACTCCTACACATGTGTCTCTTTCCCCTTCTCCCCCCCTTTTTCCCCCCTCCTCAATTATCAGGTATTTTCTTTATTCTTTAAAATATTTATTGAGTATTTTCATGCGAGAACGGGTGGGAGAGAGAGGGGTGGTGGAGGAGTGTATCTCCGACCCTCTAAGCCAGTATGAGAGCTCCCCTTGTCTTTCAGTACCATCAGAGACAAGAGAGAGGGAGGGTGTTTGTCTCTCACCGCTCAAGGTCAGATTATGACTGCAGAGCTAAAATATATGATTTTCACCAGCCAATTGCTGTTACCACTTGTTTTATTGCTTTCCAATGTTCATATGTTCATATTAAAAGTACAATAGGCGCATATGGATAGGTATTAATTATATGTATGGTAAATTGACTATTTTAGTCAAGAATTATTCAGAAGACCTTCGCATGGCGGGCACTTTCAAATACCATAGCTGCGTAGCTTAGAAGTCTAACCAAAGTCCCGGAAGGAGGATGACCAAGAGTTAGTAAGATATGAAAGAAAATCACCAGTAGAACGATCCTTAATTAAGGAAGCCATACTGGCAATCTGAGAGTAGATTATGAGAAGAGAGATGCTTAAGAAATTTTGAAGAAAGAATAGTTCCAAAAACTTTGGAGATGCAAGATAAGAGAGCAATTGGAAGATAATTGGAGGGTTGAGAGTGGTTACCCTTCTTTGGGACAGGTTGAATGAGGGCAAACTTCCAGGAAGAAGGGAAGACATTAGAGGAAAGACAGAGACGGAAGAGTTTGCCTAGACAGGGAGTCAGCACGGAAGTACATTTTTTTAGTGCAACAGGAGGAACACCATTCGGACCATACGCCTTCTTAGTATTAAGCCCAGAGAGGGCAGAAAGTACATCTTTAGAAGAGATTAGGATAATAAGCATGAGTAAGTGAGAGGGGGGTGGAGAGAGAGGAATAGCACCGGAATCATCCAAGGTAGAGTTTCTAGTGAAAGTTTGGGCGAAGAGTTCAGCTTCGTCAGAGGAAAAAATGACAGTAGTGTCGTCATTGTGGAAGAGGGGAAGGAAAGACGAGGAAGAAAAGTTGTTGGAGAGGTTTTTGGCTAGATTCCAGAATGCTTGGGAAGAGCTCGAGTTAGATAGTTCAGTGCATTTATTATTAATGAAAGAGTGTTTGGCGAGTCAAAGAACAGATTTGGCTTGATTCCGGGCAGAATCATAGGAAAAATGAGATTCTTGAGTTTTAAGGTGTCTGTATCATTTGAATGCTTCCTCCTTATTGCGGAGAGCAGTAGAACAAACGTGAGTAAACCAAGATTTCTTTGCATTAGTCTGAGAGAAAGAAGATGGAATTTATGCCTCCATGCCCGAGAGGATTACCTCGGTAATGCGTTCAGCACTCTCCGAGGGTCTCCGGCCATGGAAGCAAAAATCATTCCATGGGAAATCAAAGAAGTCCTACCAGAGAGCCTCCCAATCGGCAGCCCCAAAGTGCCACAAGCACCGCCAACTGGGAGGATCGGGTGGCAGTACGTGAGAGCTAGTTTATGGTCGGAGGAGCTCAAAGGAGAAAATATATATTAGCAGTAAAAGAGGAAGGATTAAAAGTTAGAAACAAGTCAAGAACGTTGGGCCGATCTCCGAAGCGATCCGGGATATGGGTGGGTTGCTGAACCAACTTCTCTAGGACATTTAGGATAGAAAAGATGTAGGCTTGTTCACCAGGTTGGTCAGTGGAATGAAAGGAGAGCCATTGGCGGTGGTGAACGTTGAAATCTCCTAGGATGGAGATTTCTTAGAAAGGAGAGATGGATAGATTATGTTATATCAATTTATCTGTTTTCTTCCTCTCCATGTTAAGTTAAAAAAATTATGGGTAGCCGTCCAAAACCCCACAAGTTTCGAGGATTGAAATGTAGAAAAAAGGTAGAAACGAGTGGAAGATGCAAATAGATTAAAATATTTTAATACACATGAGAGTAATGTGAGAAAAGATAGCGAGCACAATATGAAGACGAATACAAACAATTTAAGAGCATATGTAAAGGAACATTCGAACAAAAACATTAACATATTGGTAGGTTCTACTTCTTGATAGTATAGCGTACAATGTGGTTTATTCAGGCCACAATTTACACACATCTTATGAGGTGTTGCCATGGCCCCTTTCACAGTGGCCAATCCTTATCTCTTCAGCAAGATGATATTTATAAGGGGAGCGAAAGTATTTTCTTAATCATTTTGGCTGTTTTTATTTAGAACAGAAACAAAACTAAGAATACATAATGCATAAGGTATGGTCATTTCAAGTAGGGCAAATTAAAATTACACTACAGTATTACAAATGTTTTATAGTGAGTTGGTCATTAACGTTTCAATAGATACTGCAGTCAAGATATATGATAATTATCTTATAATTCAAAGCAAAAGCATCAAGAAGAGTGAGGTGTAGGCCAATATGTTTCCCTGGTTGCCCATTTCATCTAAAGTTAAGAAACAACAAATCAGGGAAACTTTCAATAACACATTGTAGAGGAATCGAGGAAAGTTGAGAGAGGAAAGTGGTAGTGGAAGTGGTGAGGGGTTAGAGTTTGGACAACTTTTATCCATTGGACCATTTTGTGGGACTTAGAGGGCCTATAGCTGGATGATCAGGATGCTATTTTAACAATAGCTACTTCGACGGCCTTGTAAGTTATTGGCATGTTTTATGTGTAATTAATATTGAGGGCTTTGACTGTGTTATATATTCTATAAGTAATTATTTTTTAGATTGTCACCTAGACTAAACAATCGTTGTCCAAACCCCCTTGCAAACTAGATTTGTAAGTTTTCCGAAAGAAAAACAAATAATGTCTCCACCGAAGGACGGTTTCACTAGAATTAAGTCAAACATCATATAATGACGTAACTACTGGAGGGAAACATCTTAGAATCGCCAACATAATAGGGCAAAACAGGGGTAATTAAATAAGGCCATCCATGGATTGAATATGGTCATACTGGCTTACCACGACCATAAATATATGTGTAGTGGAATAGCCTTGCTACTGTGCAGGTGATTTTAATGTCCTGGCTTCAAATTCCGATGTGTTAACGGGAAGATAATATAGGGAAAGAATTTGTGCCTTACTAGGTGTCAGTCACCACAAAGCTCACAGATAGGCCACAACAAATATTCTCACCGTTTCCAATATTTATTAGCATAGTATAAATATTCCTCAAATCCAAATTAGGGTATGGGGAGGGGAGAGAAAAAGGGGGGGGGGGGGGTGGAGGGGCAGTGCCTAATGACTGATATGCTCATTAAATGACATTTCTACACATAGTCAGAGGTTGTGAGATGGGGCAGTGTCGATGCGGTTTCAAAATGCCGGCGCTACAATGGGTTTCATTCACAAATTGGAGTAAGACCATCTGGCATCATTAGTTTCAGCAATTGACACTTCAGACTATAACCCTTCATGATCCTGTCATCTTCGTTATTATTGTTCATTTTTCTACACGGTCATCGAAATAAATATCTACTGATAACACCAAGGTTAACCAAGTTATTTACTATATAATCAAGAAAACCTATAACTTCATGCTGAAGAATAATACCAGGCAGACTAATAATGATCTTCAAAAATCTCATATCACATGTAAGTACACTTGTAAACTTGGGGACTGTGCAACCCACCCTTCCACATATATTGGCATGACAACGATGCAACTGTCACGTCGTCTGTCTTATCACTTATCTGCAGGAGCCCCTAAAGAGAAATCTTATTGTAAAAAAGAGAAGTGTTCGCAATAAACCAACACCAAAGAAGATTGCCCATCATGGAAGCTCTCTTCATAAAGGAACTGTTCCCCAACTTTAATATACAAGGTGAGCATCTGTATGATTCTCACTGAAATATCATTCAATAAATGGATCATCTGGGCTAACAACATTAAAACACATTTCCATAATTATTGGTCTAGTGGAGAACGTCTTGACTTCCTACCGAGGAGTTGGAAGCTCACGCCCGTTCAAGCGTGAAGGTTATTTCAGTATCCCTGGTTGGTACCGTCTCTCTTGAGCAAGGGGATGGGTTTTTGTCTATGTTGGCTATTACAGCGCTATTGAATCTCCTCGAAGGTGGAGAGAAAAAGCACTTGAAGAATACTTATTAAGTACAGTTAAGAGCATAAATAAAATTGCACCAATTAGGAATCAGTATCAAACACAAACGAGACAATACAATACTTCATTATGATCGAGAACAAGGAGTTACAACGAATAGTTAGTATATCAGAGACCTTGCGGTCCATTCCGAGGAGATACTCAAAGTGGAAATAGAGATACCGTTTAGTGCACTACACTCTTTACAGAGTGTGCAAAACACTATATACTCTCTTTTTAAACTGCTCTACTGAAGAACATTTACAACTTCCGAGGAAAGTTTGTTTCAGGTAGAATAGATCTTATATGTGAAAAAGTTTCCACAAATACTAGTGCTGAAGCTTTTCAATTCTAATTTCCAGCAATGGTTGCGTGTTGTATTCATATTGCGGCTAAACATTTTGTTATAATCCACATTGTCAAACCCATGAAGTTTATAAACAATTTCAAAGAGCTGATCTCGTAGTCTGTGTGTCTCCAACGGGAAGAGATCAAGAGCACTCAACCGGTCCTCGTAGCTCATTCCTCTAAGCGATGGAATAAGCTTTGTAGCCCTACCTTGTACTCTTTCCAGTCGCTCTATATCTTTCATGAGTGCTGGAGACCAGAATTGAACAGCATACTCCAGAAGAGGCCGTATCAGAGTGTTGTAAAGTATGAGGACTAATTCCTTATCTCTCTACTTAAATTGCCTCTTAATATAGCCCAATGATGTCTGAGCTTTCTTCTCTACTTCAATGCACTGCTTGGAAAACTTTAGGTCACTGCTATTCAAAACACCAAAATCCTTTTGCACGTCAGTCATTTCCGGAGGCATTCCCAATAGTGAATAGCCTGAATTGGGGTTTGCTTGGCCGACATTCATCACCTTGCACTTTTCCAAATTTAGAGGCATCTACCATGTCTCCAACCCAGCCTATTGAGGTAAATCCTGAGGTGTTTAACCCCTTTGGGGTCTTTCACATTCATTCCAAGATATATATCATGTCAAACTTGGAGATCACATTCAACAGACCAATATCGATTCACTGACATATATGATAAACAGTAGTGGGCCAAGGACAGATCCCTATGTAACTCCAGAAGTGACTGGAGTCCACTCAGAAGAAACACCATCGATTACCACTTGTTGTTGTCTATCTGTTAGCCAATTTTGTATCCTATTTGTGACCTCTGTATTGATACCTAGTGCACTCACTTTTGACATTAGCCCGCAATGAGGCACTTTGTGATTTTTTTTTGAAAATCTAAGTAAAGGATGTCTATTCTCTACTTTTGTCATACTCACTCTGCCTTTCATGGTAAAACTCCAGCAAATTGGTAAGACATGATCGGTGTCGCCTGATTCCATGTTGGAATCTGTAATAAAATTGTGAATTTCTAGGTTGTCAACTATCTTGTCTACTAGTATCCCTTCTAGGAGTTTTACTACAATTGAACTCAAGCTAATTGGCCGATAATTCTTGGGACACTCGTGATCCCCTTTCTTAAAAATCGGGGTCTCATTGGCCAGTTTTCATTCTTCAGGGACTTCTTCATTTTCTAGTGATTTATTTAAGATGTCTGCCAAGAAAGGTCCGATTTCATCTCTCACTTCTCTTACAACCCGGGGAAGAAAGCTATCTGGGCCGGATGATTTGAACCTATTTAACTTATCTATTATATTTGCTACCTTCTCTGGGGTACATCTAATTCTGCTAAGAACTTAACCCTCATGCACTAATCATGGACTTGCCATGTTACTGGTATTATACTTTATAGATACAGAGGCAAAATAGTCGCTTAGGGATTTAGCTATCAGTGTCATAAGGTTTGTAGTTGGCTTGTTGGATCCTTTAGAGGTCCAATGCTACTTTTGAATGGCTTCCTGCTGTTCAAATATTTGAAGAACTCTTTAGAATTCTCTTAGCAGAGGGCTTCAACTCTGAGTTCTTCATTCCACTTTGTTTCTTTTATAAGAAATTTCACACTTCTACACATATTTTTGAAAGAATCTAAATATCTTTGGTATTGACTTCTTTTGGCCTTTTGGTATGCAGTCTTTCTCTTTCTAATTGCTGAAGCTATGTCACTTGTTAACCATTTTGATTGGGTTGAGCCTGATTTGATAAGTTTAGTAGGAACAAATGCAGCTTGTCGATCCATAAACTGCTCTCTGAATGAGCACCGAATCGCATTAACATTCTCACACTCAAGCCTGTTTTGGGATAAGCTTCCCCGAAGGGCTTCAAAATTTGCACATCTGAAATCAGAGAACCTAACTATATTGTGGTCACTACCTCCTAGTGATTCCCCAACAGATAACCTGGTCACACTTTCATCTTCAGTGGTAAGCACAAGATCTAGTATATTGTTGCCTCTAGTTGGCTTGTTCACCCACTGGATCAAAAACCTATCATTAACAAAGTCCACAAGACGCCTACCTTCAGCATCGACATTTCTTGGTTCCTAGTTTACTTAAGCAATTGAAGTCACCTAAGACAACACTGGATTTACCCTCGATAACAGCACTCAGTCTTGTGTACAGAAGTTCATCCTTTTCATCATTTTGATGTGGAGGCCTGTACATCAGAACAATCCTATATATAGAGTTACCTAAATTGAGGTCTACTCCAAGCAGTTCATGTTCTGACCTGATTTTGCAGTTAGTTGGATTTAAAAAATCTCTGATGTACACAAAAATCCCACCACCTTCCTGCATGATTCGGTCTTTGGTGAATCTTCACCTGAGGTAGAAGAACCACTATCTAGTGGTTCAGAAATTGGCAACTGAGATGTAGAGTCTAGAGGGAGTTGCGGGTCATCACTTGTTAACCTCCCGCATTTTTAGGACGCGATCGCGTCCTAACGCCACCCCTCGAAGAGTGGTCGTATGACGCAATCGGGTCATAATGCCACCTGTAAGTTAGAAATATTCGCCAAAAATAAGTTTATGACTCGATTTTGACGCAATTTGGACTGGTAAGTTAGGCATTAGTAAGTTACAAAAGGAAGTATCTAGCAACCCCATAGCGTCCCTCTCTGAGGAGCCCTGGCCTTTGTTAAGTCAGTAGTTTCCCGGCCCCCGACTGTGAGGCAGGGTCCCGGCCCTTTACATTCTGGGCTCCCTCCATCTGGCCCACCATGCCTAGCTATAGGCAGGCAATTATGGATTATTTCATCTACCCAGTGAAAGTGTTTAGTGAATAATTCGAACTATATATGTATATAAGATGTTACTTGTGACTTTTGGTGACTAAGGGGAGTGAATCTTGGTTAACCCCTTGAGTATTGATGCAGTTTTGTCTAGGTATCATTGATTACTTTACACTCTTTTTTGCTTGAAAGACAAATATATTTATCAATAAATACTGCCTACGAAATAAATACATTATAATCACGAAGATGTCACAGGAATGCTTACAGGAAGTATGGTAAGTACTCTATGGAATTTTAGTTATATTACAGTATATATTATATATATATATATTATATATATATACAGTATATAACAGCCCCAAGGTCCCGAGCAAGCCCAAGGCCCATAATCGAGTATTTATATTATTATTATATTTTGAATTTTATTTAAATATTTTTTTTTTTTATTTATTATTGTTTTTATTTATTTTATTATATTTATTTTATTTTATTTATGTTTATTTTATGTATTTTATATATATATACTGTATAATTATACCGTTTATATTTGTTTTGTTATTCCTGTTCCCCAGGGTGTCTAGCGGATCAGCCCCAAGGTCCCGAGCAAGCCCAAGGCCCATAATCAAGTATTTATATTATTTTTATATTTTTTTTTTTTTTTTTTTTTATATATATATTTTTTTATTCCTGTTCCCCAGGGTGTCTAGCGGATCAGCCCCAAGGTCCCGAGCAAGCCCAAGGCCCATAATCGAGTATTTATATTTTTATTATATTTTTTATTTTATTTATTTTATTTATATATATATATATATATATATATATATATATATATATATATATATATATATATATACCCGGTATATATATTATTTTTTATTTTTTATTCCTGTTCCCCAGGGTGTCTAGCGGATCAGCCCCAAGGTCCCGAGCAAGCCCAAGGCCCATAATCGAGTATTTATATTATTATTATATTTTTATTTTATTTATATATTTATTTATTTGATTTATTACTGTTGTTATTTATTTTATTTTATTTATTTCATTTTATTATGTTTGTATTTTATTTATTTTATATATATATATATATATATATATATACCACATAAATATATATATATATATATATTTATGACACCTTGTATGTATACTGTATATATATATATATATATATATATATATATATATATATATATATATATATACAGTATATATAGATACCCACACACACATACACATATTTTTGTTACCATTCATTATATTTTGTTTGACACCTTGTATATATATATATATATATATATATATATTTATATATTTATATCAAAGTGTTGTACATTGTGGCAAAGATATACAACTGTATAAACATTCTCATATATTTACATAACAATAACAATGCATGGAAACAATTGCGCATAGCTCGCGAACCAATTACGCTATATTATTTTGGTTTTCACCATTAGAAAGAGCATAATTTTCCGATGACGGTGATATATACAGTTATATACGTGTCCGAGCAAATAAACCAACGCCGAGGTTGGGAACAGCTCGGAACCCGGCTAGCATCGGCGGAACAGAGACGGGTGAAGCGTAAATATTCGCATTTTGGCTTTTCATTTCAAATATTCATAGCGCAAAAAGTATTTATCGTAGGAACTTCTAGTTTGTTTTATACTCATCAGTATTATTTGCCGTATTCATACAGCCTAAATTTAAAATCATACACTTCGTAGCAACGAAATAAATCGAAAATGTTATAAACCATATCAATCAAAATCATTTTTTTTTCGGTCACTGCTTGAGAACTATTGAAGATAAACAATTTCTGTTTTCAGATTTGGAAAGAGGAGAAAAAATACTATTATTTGAGCCAAAACAAATATATGGTCATCAGTCACAATTTAGAGATAAGACGGTGTGAAGACAATTGCATGGGAATAATTGTATTCCGGACTCATTTACTCTTTCATATTTCGATTTATTTACATTTTTGTTTGTTTTATCATGTACTATAAATATTCCTCTTTCCATTGACATACGATACATCACAATAAACAGCATTCTGGTGGATGAAAATACAGAAAAACACAAGGCTTCGAAAACTCGCCCAGCCTGGTATTTCATGGCAAATTAGAGAAGGCCTTACCATAAGTTACATATTTAAGTTACCGAATGCAGGAGGGTTAATCTACTAGGGAACTCTGTCATTTATTGAGAGGTATTCTTGCTCTCAGAGGGACTAACTCCTTCTTTTATGGGACCTCTTTTGGAAGTTTGAGATCAGCTGCTGATAAAGGTTTGCATTTTTCCTACTGGGGGGTGCTTTCTACATTTGTGTTTGCCCTCAGCAAGCTGTAAAGATGGTGATTTAGGAAAACACCAAGTTTGATTTTACCTCTAATGCTTAAGTGTACACTGTCTCGGCGGTACATGTTGCGCTTCCCTTAGAACTCATCAAATGGATTCACAAATCTTTCTTTTCTGGATACACAGGTCAGCTAACTTACCATTTAAGCCTATTGCTTTGCTGGTAGCAAAATCCCCTCCATACATCCTGGACAAAATACCAAGTATCATGCCTCTGTCTGTTTTGAGTCGGAGCTCATCAGCCAGAGTCATCGACTCACTGGCACCGACTTTATTTTCTTTGAGGAACAGGTCATTACCACTGGCCTGGGCTATTATTGCCGTCCACTTAGTCTTGGACCAGACTTTTTCTACTTCCTTTGTGATCTTGGAAGTCCTTGTACCTGAGAGGCTCTTCACCTTTCCCACATCTCGGGGGAACACCCTAAAAGGGGAAACCTAAAAACAAAACAAAAACAAGGTGAAAGGGGAGCGTAAAATTTACCACAATAGAGACCAAATATCGAAAACAAAAATATTGTTCCGATGCTATATTGGGGCCTTAAGGGGTATAACATCACTTGTACATTATCTGAATAACGTTTATCACAAACACACATTGTAAATCCCTGATTCGTTTGCTGTTGAGGCATTTATTTATACAATTATCGACTCGAAGAAATAGGGTCCACTAAAAAATATATATATATATATATATATAATTACCAACCGATAAGGCTGAAACATTGGAGGATGAAGGCCGAATGATGGGGCAATTTCCTGTGAAGACCAGGACCCTGTAGTCCCAAGGAAGTATACTAATCTGGAAGAAATAAAGGAGATATGCTTTTTAGTCACATAATATCACAACATGTTCTATATTCTCATATAGGACCTCAAAAGAGGCCCTGAAACATGATTGATTGAGTTGATTATATACTTACATGCATAATAAGTAAATAAACAAATTTACATTTATTTAATGTTTAGTACAATGACACCCCAACATTCAACATTGTCTCCAAAATGGCTTCTTGAAATGCCTTCAGACATGCCTTATTGGCCTTGAAACACGACTGAATGTGCTGACACTGTGTTATGTTATACTTAGATAATTATCTAGTAAGTAACCTGGGAATATAATAATTCGATTTTCCTAATATTGCTGGCAGTCGGTGCACAGGGACTTATAGTGTGTTGGGCACACACAATTGCCACACTGTATGCATCTGGAGTTGGTCTTCCTGTCCACATTCCTGGGGCATAGGATGCATCTGACACGTTTGTGAGGCTCCTCACTTGATCCTGGCATGGCAAAAGGCATGGAAGAGTAGTGGTAGGCACCCCTGATAACTTTCTTGACCGTCGTGTGCTGTCCTGGCAGGTGGCAGTCCTCCAGCAACTTCATGGGTCAGGTAGTAGCCCTGGTTAATTCCTGGGTCGACTGGTATGGAGCCAGGTAAGGAAATGCGTTGAACATGTAGTACGTTCTACAGTCACAGCCAGGACCAGCTTGAGGCCATACCTGTTATTGGAAAACATTAAAAATACTTGGAATTCCAGGTAAGGTAAGTCAATAAATTGTCAAATGTAAGTCCTTAGGTAAAGGTCAGGTAAGTCATTAGTGAAGGTAAGTCATTAGTGAAGGTAAGTCAATAAGTGAAGGTAAGTCTATTCATTTTTAAGGTCACAAACGAGACACCATCGACCATCATGGTGGATGCTGGCATACATGCACCTTCTTCGAAGTTAATGAACCGTTTTAGCTTCTTGCACATACCGCAAGCTGCTTTAACCCACTGAGCACCAGCTAAATATAAATAAATGTACATCCTGGGACCGGCCGATTTTGCCTATTTTTTTTTTTTTTTTTTTAAATGGAAGAAAAATGTGAGAAAAAAAAAATACTCACCTCGTTCATTTGGGGGTCGTGTAGGGGGGAGGGGGAGGGAGAGCAGCCTCATACATCAGCTGGTGCCGGGCGGCCTTCAAACTTCCCGCCTGGTCAGCCATAGTTGAGCGCGGCAGCATGGCAGATGTACGATGCGGCCAGTTTTCGAGTGACGGTTATTTACACCACCCGAGCATCATGTGTACCTTCATAGTTCATATATTAGCAACATGTATCACATAATGTCATTGTAAGTGAAGTTACAGTGTGAAAAGTGCTTAGATATAAGTCTTGTAAGTGCACACGAGTGGCAAGAGCGTGGCGCTTCCCCGTTGCCATGGAGACTGGCGGCCATCATGGTCTCGGACAATAACAAAACGAACGCACGTACACACACCCAGCTGACTGACACACGCCCCCAGCACTTTCACTTTTATTGCCTTTCTCTCTTATTCCCCCGCTTTATTCAGTTTTCATGTTACTTCCCATCTTTATTCAGTTTTCATGTTACTTCCCATCTTTATTCAGTTTATTATTTTATCATATGTTTTATAGTTATACAATATTTGTTTCACACATTGTTTTACGCACTTTCGACTTAGAAATATGCTATATTTACACTTATTGGTGTCCGTCACTGTTTTACGTATATTTGCGTGTCAATATCACTTACATATTGTGTTCAGCAATTTGTATAGCCTATATTTATTATTGACACTTGGTTTTTATACACACACTTCACATTTCATAGCGTCTTTTATCGCAGTCTTTGAGTAGAGCTAGAAATGCTCAAGGGTGTGATACTCCCTGAAGCAGTACGGGAAACATAGTCCAACATCACATTCTGGGCACATATACCTGGTATCTGATCTCACAGGCTCCTTCTGTGTCGTGTTGCGGCACAAATTACACCGTCTTCGGGGTTTCTCATTGTTATCTGTGGCGGGCACATATTCAGGGAAGTGGCGTTGTGTCAGCCTGGCAATCCCTTCTGCTGCTGGCTGTCGATGGGCTGGAAGTGGGGGGCAGTTATGTATTCCTTCAACGTTGGGGTTGGTGCTTTTAGTGGAGAGGGAATGGGGGGTGGTGGGGAAGGCAAACGCGGGGAAGCACCACCACGGCGAGGCACGTGTGGTGTCGGAGCTTGACCCACCTCCTCCTCCTCTCCGTCCTCCTCCTCCCCATCATCCTCACCTCTTCTCTTCTCAGCCCTACGATGAGAAAGTGGAATGTTGATGAAGGCCATGGGGTCTGGGTCATCTTCCTCATCCTCTTCCCCACTTGCTGGGGACTCCACTATGTCACGAGGGGGAGCAGGGGAACGATAGCTACTCACCTCCCTTTGTTGTAACCTGGCGTACCGTTCAGCGATGGGGAGATAGGTTCCTCCTCATGCATTTCATCATACTCAGCCACAGTGGGACTATATTCGTCCTCTGAATCGTCATTTGATGATCCAGTGTCACTATCAGGCACATCACTCTCCTCAATTATGGCCATGGCATCGGCCAGGGATATTCCCCTGCGTGGGTAACGGCGTGGTAAATCCGACATGGTGTTGCACTCGCGAGATGTATGGGTAAACTGACTTTCCTTTGTCATGCATGTCCCTTGTCCCAACAAACCGAAATTTGTGGGTTGCCATACATTGCCTACATCCTAAGGAATATCCCATACAAATATCAAGCCAATAGCTACCATAAGACAAGAGTAAATGAGGTCGAAAGTCGTTGGGAGATAAGTGGGTACAGTGTCTTTCATCACCTCCCCCGCATGACCACCCGCCCGGCAGGACTTGGGGGATAGCTGAGCATGGTCAAGTAATGTGAACATCCTAAGGTGTGTCTCTCACAAATTTCAAGCCTATAGCTACCATAGGACAAGAGTAAATGAGGTCGAAAGTTGTTTGGATATAAGTGGGTACAGTGTTTTTCATCATCTCACCCGCATGACCACCCGCCTGGCAGCACTAGGGTGACAACTGAGTATGGCATTGTAATTCGTACATCCTAAGGAATGTCTCACACAAATCTCAAGCCTATAGCTCCCATACGACAGGAGTAGATAAGGTCCAAAGTCGCGGTGAAATAAGTGGGTAAAGTGGCGCCACTAATCCCACCACCACCACCACCCGCGTGGCCTGGCTGGCCGGTTCATGCGTACCGTCTCTGTTCGCCAATACTCTACGGTACCTCCCATCCAATTATCAAGCCATTTCCTACCATATGAGCCGAATAATAGATTTTTTAGTGGCCGACGCAATGTTCGCGTCGCAGGGGTCTAGCGTTACATACATTGCCGACGCAAACAGTGCGTCGCTGGGGCTCAGTGGGTTAAGCTTTGAAGGACTAATTACTGACTTGGTTTTTAATTTCTTTTAACAATTCAAATACATAGTAAAGGTTTCTAATTTCAAGGAAAACTAATGACCAATACAATGCTATAAAAAAGGGGTTGGTGGTGAATTATACCCGCATCATCCGCATCCGCCTATTCGTCAATAGTGTTCGTTCAGTTCTAGATTCAGACTTCTTTATACCTGCCACACTAAAACAAAGGTCTCCCCGAGGTCAGAAAGTCCCACCATGCCGCAGCTCCCAACTGAGCAGCACTCGTGTCCTAAAGACACTGATTTTCCGAAAGGAGTGACAGCAATAGCCTGAATCCTTACTAAGTACTACTAACCACCTTCAAATGGCCAGACTCTAAAATAAAGTGATCAAGGGATATCACACTTATTCCAGTAGGCTATACAAACCTGGGCATTTTAGTTGGCATGGCAACCAACATGGCAGCTAAGCTCTCTCACAAAGCAATCCAGCCAGATGCACCATAGAACGGTCAAAGGGACTGGTCAAGCATTACATGTTAGGAGTGGGCTTATCGGGGCACTGAATCCACACTCCATTTATCGGTCCCCACCGCCTGTAATTCCTCCTATTCCAGCCTCTCATAACCTGTAAGTGTTAAATGATGTTTATAGAGGTGTCCAAAGCCTCTTTTCCCACGCATGAGGTAGCAGTAGAGTCTTTAATATTAAGTTTATTGTTTATATGTGTAAAGAAAAGAGAGGAAGTCTTACAACTAGACCTATAGGCATAGTAGGAGTAAATGTAGCTCAGATTCGTAGGGCCGCTTCTCCCTAAAAGACGGCTAACCCCATCTCTCCTACGAGAGAGAGAGAGAGAGAGCGAGAGAGAGAGAGAGAGAGAGAGAGAGAGAGAGAGAGAAAGAGAGGTCTAGCGATAACAGGTCTATCCATCCCTCGAGGTTGCTTGCTTTCTAAATCACTGCTGCTTAGAGTGCCCAACATTGGTTTATGGTTTAGAGAGGATGAGGGACAATTGGAAAGGGAAGTATTGTTCTGGGACTAATGTCCATGGCAGGGTTAGAAGATGTTAGTCGAGGACAATTTGGGTTAGTAATATAACACAGTTATATTTCATCCTTTGTGTATGTGGGGAAAAGAAAGTAACATCTTAGTTATTGTTCTATAAATATGCAGTGATCCTAGATGTATCTGAAAAAAATAGTAGTTTTTAATTTACAAATCCAGTCAGTCGCGGATTTAAGGCAAGGTGTTTGTTAGGTGATTTGTAGAGGAATGAATGATGCTGCAGTATATGACATCTTAAGGAAGCCAATTCCTCAAGCTGACACATTATGTGAGTTAGAAGATTACTAATACTTTTGCAACCATTTCCTGCATGTCATTTAATTATTAGGTCATAAAGTACTTATTACGGTAATTCTTGTTGTCGATGCCTTTGATGAAATTGAACTCTTTAATTAAGTTGCCTCCTTATCTGAGCAATATTCCATAAAGGAAGGACTAAGGAATATTTAATTGTACGGATTATATTTGTTTATTTATGCTCATGACCTTATGAAACCAATTATTTGGTTTGCCTTCTTAACAAATGTACATTGTTGACTGGGTTTTAGGTTGCTCGATATTGTTACTTCCATATCTATTTTTCAGTCTACACTCTTAAGCGGAGTGCCATTCGTTGAATAGTTTACTTCCATATTTCGGTTTCTGACATGGAGTACTTCATGTCTACCGATATTTAAACTCATTCGCCAATTTGAGCACACAATGACAACTTAATCTATGCTATTCTGCATATCTTCTGCATGTTCATTTGAGAGTACTGTATTTGTAATTTATTTATCGTCAGCAAACTTTGAAATTGTACATATAAGGCCCTTATCTATGTCATTACTATAAACTAGGGATATAACTGGCCCTAGTACCATTCCATGGGATACCCCGCTAGATACATTCATCCAATTTGATGCTTTACTGTTATTGACTACTCTTTGCTTTCTTTCATTGAGCCAATTGTCTAGCCATCTCAAAACACAGCGTTGTGTTCCATGCGCTATTAATATTATCAATGAACGTTTGTGAGGAACATTTCAAAGGCCTTTTGAAAATCAATGGATATAATACCTGCAACTTTACTCTCATCATATAGATTTGCTAAGCAGCAACGTTTGTTGCGGAAACCATGTTTGAGTGTCTCTGGCTATGTTGTTTTCCTCCAATCTATTTACGAGTCTCTTGTGAGTGTTTCTAGCATAATAGAGACAGCTAATTGGGCGATAGTTACTAGATGAAGATTTGCTGTTTTTTTGTAAATACCGGTATTATGTAATCGATCTTCCACTTATCAGGCATAGTCCCAGACTGCAAGGATGTATTTAAAAGGAAAGTCAGTGGTTTAGAAAACTCACATTCTTGAGAGAGAGAGGGAGAGTGTGTGTGTGTGTGTATATATGTGCATGTTCTGTATTTGTGTTCTGCTCTCTGTGTGTGCATAATATTGTCATCTATTTTGCCTTCCTTCTAATTTTCTGACACCCTTTTTTACATGATTACTTTTTAAATCTGAACTCACTCTCTCTCTCTCTCTCTCTGCCTCTGCTCTTTGTGACATATAGTACATAGCCAGTGAAATGCGTCCCCATCAAGGTGTGGAGTCTCTCTCAAGCGCATTATATATCATCAAACGACCAATGTTGCTTCTCACATTCATGGTGTACAAAGTAGCTTTTTAGGATATGAGCAATGCAGCTGTATCATTCTCTTTGTTAAGGTCACAGTTAGACATTGATCGGTCCCTTCAGCCTGTTAATTGCAACCTCACGGCAAGTACCCCTAAATCCCTAAATCGCATACCTTGCCATAAACAGCCTAGTTTAGATCTTTCGCTTCTTGCCTTTTCTCGTTTTCGTTTGAAAATCTAAATTGCTTCCAGCTCTTCACTCTCTCCCTCTTTTACTTCATCCTTTCCTCCCTGTTATGTATCCGTCCTTCCTTCTATCCTTCCTGTCTCCTCTCCCACCTCAGCCACTAGTTTACTATTGGCCTGGCCGGAATGTAGTTTGTGGGAATTTGGACCCATAGTACTGGGTGGTGCGTGTGTGTGTGTCTGCCTGTGTGTGTGTGTGTGTATAATGTATGGATTACATGGTATTCTGAACAACACAACATGAATAAATAACTCAATGAATGTTGAATAAATACAGAACTTGATAGATAATTATGGTATAATAAGGTAGGTTAAGTTAACAATTATACACAGCTAGTTTACCAGCAGTATGGATATATACAATATACAGTATATTCTCAAATACACCAAGATATATATACAGAACACACACATATATATTATATATATATATATGTATAGGGGTATTACTTAGTTATATGAGTAATAAGTGACTAAGGTGAGTCTCGTGTGGGGGAGAAATCCACCACAATACTAAGAGATTCGACTGTGTTAGTATATGACCCGACTAAAGGTGTCTCTTGAAAGTTACTTAAACTTATAAGTTTTTAGTGAATGTAAGTGTGGCTTAATGGTGACAGCTTGTTATTTGGAACTCTATAGGCTGTGTGATAGCCGTGTTAAGGGAGTAAAGGGCTAGAGGGCTGTGTGTTCCTCAGCCTATGTCTATTCAAAGAGTGACTTGTCCTTCTCACTACTGCACAGAGGTCTGGCACCTCGGGAAGTGAAATCACAACATTCGACATTCGGCTAGGCTAGTCTAAAGTCTTACCCTGTGTACAATTGAACAGGAAGAAGATTTGACTAAACTTTTATATAAACATAATGCTATAATATTATAAACATATAATATAAGTCACGGGTAATAAGGTAATGATACTTATATATGATTAGGTATCAAAATTAACGAGTTATAGCCAATGTAAGGTAGTTAAACCTTTAAATATAGAAACATTGTTCACTATATAATTATATACATACTGTATATATATACAGTATATTGTTATGTTTTGGACGAGGTGGAATGACACAAACAATAGGCTAAATATGAAATTCAAGACTAGGGCTAATGTCAGAACACTAAACAAATATCAAGGTTCAGGGAAACTAGAATACAAATTCTTAATTAATTAAGTTAAGTATTATAATGTAACAATAAAATAAAAGTCTCTTCAGGATGAGTCATAGGAATAAATAATGCACTAAGATTTGGCTTAGTAACAAAAAGAATGATTATCATGAAAATATGTAAGTGAAAACATAAATAAGTATATGTCTTTACTGAAGCAATGCAAGGTAAATATAGCTATATCACACAATAATTAATATTTAATAATATTCAATAATATATTTATGGCGGGTGCCCAACCCCGAAAGGGTTTGAAATAGGGGAGCTATCCCCCCGCCAAAGGCGGCTTTCTAGGGCCTTTCCTAGCTGATGCTGAGAGGATTGGGCTCTAGTTATGTGGTGATGGGCTGGTCTATCAGAGTGAGAGCTGAGCAATCTCTGCCATACCCATAGCACCCACCCCAGGAAAAACAATCAGAATCACGATCAACAATGCAGGAAGACAAGAGATGAAAACAAAATACCGTCAAACCAACAAAGGACAACATACCCAAATTTTCCCCCTCCAGATGCGCCGCTCTTCCGTGCAGGTTTCCCACCACCCGTGTGGGAATTTCTAAGGGGGCTACCTCCCCCCCCTAATCCTCCCCCCTGACCTTCTGACCTCCAAGTACCAGCACTGGGACATAGCAGCAAACGTCATGATCATCTAGACGAGAACAAGGTAGAGTCAGCAATTTGAGGGCTCACTTTACTTGCATGAAAGATTTGAGCCTAAGAATTAACCTCTCACATCCGAGTATTCATGCCATGGCTGTCTACGTTATCGTTTGAGAGCTCTTTACCCTACTAGTGAACTTTTGTGGTTCCACACCATGGTGTAGGAATAACATTTGGATCTCTTTTAGGCTGCAAATTTGACATTGAAAGTAGCACCGAGGCCATGCCACAAACAGACTTTCAGGTTCAATCCAGTACTCTCCAAAACTCTTAAAGAAGTCTTTGCCATAGCAAGACACCTCTAATAGTTCGGGCTTTGCGAGATACCGTATAAGTAACGGCACTTTGCACATAAAGTCCATACTGCAGATGACCAGACCATGATCGAGGACATATGTTGTAGAAAGGCTTAATAACCGACCTCTTGCTTCTTTGAACACTCTTACAACAGTCAGAGGCAGATTGGGAGAGCTAGTACGATCATGATCTTACTTCTTCCCCACGTTAGCCCGATACCTAGTTACTCTGTCACAGAGTATGATAAATGAAATTCTACCTTTGAACATCTTGGCTTAAAATTCATAAAATCATGAAATGAATATATGAATGATGGGTGAATTAATTACAGTGCCATAGAGTACAATACAGTACTGGTGCTGGGAAATTTAAGTACAGTATCACAGCACAATACAGTTACTGTAAGTACTTGGTACTAGAATATCAGTGAAAGGGTGTTAACTTTTGATAAAATTAATGGGATTTATAAAATCATTAAATTATTTTATAGATTCAAAATGAGATGGTGTAATACTGTATATAAACATGATTATAATGGTTTCAAAGTTATCAACATGTCATTTAGTAAAAATTATAGAAGGGGTGATTAGATAAGGAGTGAAAGCTTATAATGATTGATATGCAAATGGACTAAAACAAAGCGTACAGAAATTATGATACGTTCCAACGGAAATACTGGTCTGCTGCTTATGTATATCAAGGGTATTTTGTGTGGGCGTAGTTAAGCTCCAATTCAACTTAGTCTAAGTGTGCATTTACATATAGTTGTAGCAGGGAGCTGGAGCAGCAATCCTGTATCCACGTCTTCTGTTTGAGTCATCAGCATCCTTAGGTAATGGTGTGAGGTGGTGAGGTAAAGGTTGTTGCACACTGACAGGAAAGCCCCTCCGGGCGAGTTCACGACTCAAAATTTCAGCCTGATACGGCGAATCGGCAACATAATCGTTGCTATCGGAAATTAGCAGTGGGTGACTCTCACGGTCCAAGCGACGTATCGGGTGTCGATACGAGATTTTAAGCTGTTCAAAAGTTTGCGGAAATCCCCTGGCAACTGTCTGAGTCTGGTCTTCATCGCGACCTCGCCGTTTCAAAATTGTGTGGTCCGTATCAAAGACGTATGGCCCGTATCAAAGTCATATGATCTGTATTAAAAACGTATGGTCCGTATCAAAGACGTATGGTCCTCCACAGCCCACCAAACTTCATCAATAGAAACACCGCACCACGAGGACGAGGAAATCTAGTGAGAGTTGATGTACACTGTATACTAATAAATAAACAACAATGTAAAGAGAGTAATTATGTGTTTCATTATTTCCATACACAATTACATATCGTTTTATATTTATGTAGATTGATAAATATAAATAGAATAAAAATGAGAGTCAGACATGGTGGAAAACTTGATTGAAAGTGTAATATATGAGTGAACAATATATATAGGTATGAAATACAATTAAATACAAAATAAGTAAATAATATATAATAAATACAAAAATAAAGACAATAAAATAAACACGAATGAAGGTATCCTATATAAACTGACCATAATATAATGAATAACATAATGTATCACTAATAAATACTACATAAGTATATAATAAATAATAAAGACAAAATAAAGACAAAATAAAATAAACACGAATGAAGGTATACTATATAAACTGACCAATATATAATGAATTAAATAATAAATAAATAATATATGATACAATGAAGATATACTAAAACAAAGATTGAGGGTATAATAAATAATTGAACAATATACATAGGTATAATCTATAATAAACGATATCTATAATAAAATAAGTAAGGTTATGAAAACAAATATATTAAAAGATATACTAAAAAAAAGGAATGAGGGTATAATATATAATTGAAAACTATATATAGGTATAATCTACAATAAAATATATCTATAGTAAAATAAATAGTTGCAGACTCAGGCATGCCCCTTTTGTACCTTGACATCCCATCGGTTGCACGTCTCACCGCTAAGTTACGGTGTTCAAATAGCATTCTTTTGAGTTGTATCGCAGTCTTCTGGGTGATATAATTTCCGTGGATATTTTATTGTACCCTTTGCATGACTTTCCTTATTATCCACGGTTAATTTACGATGTTCACAATTATGTTGCAGATTCGCCGTATCAGGATGCAATTTCGAGTCGCGAACTCGTCTGGAGGGGCTTTCGTGTAAAGGTTGTTGCACACTGACACGAAAGCCCCTCCAGGCGAGTTCCCGACTAGAAATTTCAGCCTGATACGGCGAATCGGCTACATAATCGTGGTCCACGGTCTCACGGTCCAAGCGACGTATCGGGGGTCAATACGAGATTTTGATCTGTTCAAAAGTTCGTGGGAATCCCCCGGCAACTGTAAAAAATCGTCTGAGTCTGGTCTCCATCACGAACTTGCCGTATCACAATCGTGTGGTCCGTATCAAAGAAGTATGGTCCGTATCAAAGCCGTATGGCCCGTATCAACGTCGTCTGGTGCGTAAGCCTGCCGTGCGGACCGCATCTCTTCTGTGCGGAAAATTGGCCACGGTCGAGTTGGCAACCGCGCGTCTAGGCTCAATCCGGTTGCGCATCTCACGGCATCGATATGATTCTTCTGAGTTGTATCGCAGTGTTTTGGGTTGTATCTTTTCCGTGGCCTAGTCTTGTACCCTTCGCACGACTTTTCCTATCTTCTTCGTAGCATTCGTTTCTCCACCATCGGCATCGCTAGAGTCTTATCAAGTCGTGCGGAAGAGATGCGGTAGAGATACGACTCTAACGATGCCAGCTATTTTCGCAGCGATCTCTAGTAAATTCGGCAAGACACAGGATTTGTATGTGTCGTGGGTGTTCGTGCCAGTCTTGAAGGGGCTGTCATGTCAGTGTGCATCGACCTTTAGTGTGCAATGACCTTAAAGCGGTTACGTTATCTAGGTCGGGCCAAGTTGAGCCCCGGATCGTGTATGTGTGGAAGGGACTTAAGTTCTGTATGTGAAATCCTTGGTTTGAATCCTGGGAAAATCACATGCTTTCATTAATTTAATTTGAGGTATTATTGGTGTGAAGAATGATATTAAAAATACTATTGTTCCCCTCGTTCACTTCAACATTTTCACATTCTTCCTTTTATTTCCTCCTCATCCTAATTCTCCTTTCCTCCTCATTTCTCACCTATTTCTTCTTCTATGCCGGCTTTATTTTCTGCTGCATCTCCTCTTTATTATTATTATTCTTCCATCCGTCCATTCCTTCCCAATGGACTCGGTAACTCAATTGAATACACAAACGTACCATGGCGCTGCATACTCTCCCCCTCTCTCTCTTTGTCCACTATATTTTCCAGTAATTTGCATTTGATGTTATTTTACTACACAATATTTTTGGCTGGTTGTCTGTCGTATGTATTTCTGCCTGATTTTGTTTTCAATACATCTTTCAATCAGTTTTATTTATGATTCAAATTAATTGAATTACCATTTTATCCTAATTACACATATTTTTCAGTGATTTACGTAATTCACCACTATGAGTTCCAAAGTGTTTTCTAATTCATCTTGTTTGTTCATATTTCATATCTCAATATCTCCATCACTTTTCTCAATCTTCTTACCATCTGTTTTTCCATATCTTAACCCTCTGAGGATCGATGATGCGATTCTTTTCTGTTTTCTGGCTATTATTAAACGATTTTATTCAGATTAGCAAGGGTATAATATGGAAGTCGGAGGGTTAATTGTGATAGTCATTACCCATTCAATATCCACATATATTTCCTAAACTGTATATAATTGTCTAACGATAGCCAAAATTAACTGGTAAGATGTATCATATCTTTAACCCCTTCCAAAGTGCGACGTCTTTCAAATTTGATTCTAGATATATTTAGACGATTTTATTAAACTTGGGAAGGATATATTGTAGCTAAGAGGATAAATTGAGATAATCTGTAGCCTTTTAATTGGTAGACGTCCTTCATAAGATGAATACAAACGAAGGGGAAGAGGGGGGTGGGGGGGTGGGGGGGGGGGGGGTGCAGAAATGTACCCAGTGGTTTGGCCCCTGATGCTGACTCATCGAAATGCACTAGACTGCGACCTCCCTCTCTCACTATAGATTTCTACAACATTCATAGCATTTCCTCTAACTTCCACTCTGTGGCACACCACCTCTCCTCTGCCAACCCTGGTCTTCTATTTATCACCAATGCCCAGTTATATGGGACTACTGACAGCAAACCCTTCTCTGTATCCTCTTATTATCTCTATCCTCATTTTCAAACCAAAGGTGGATGTTGCGTATATGTGCGTAAAAATCTTGCTTTCTCTCGTGTTCCCAACTTTGATTCTTCTGAATTCTCAACTCTTTGGCTAATGTTTTCTTGTCACTCTCAAACTAAATATTTCTACCCTGTTTATCTCTGCACTAATTATACTGAATATCCAAAATTCTTTGACTATCTAACTTCTAAAGAGGAACACATTCTATCCATCTCTCCTTAGTCAATAGTCCAGCACCCTACTCGAATTCCTGACCGCCTTGGAGATCGGTTCAACATTCTTGACTAATTTCTAACTTCTAATCCTTCTACTTAAGCTGTAAACCTTTCATCTTCGTTGCGCGTTTCCGATCAAAACCTTATCTCTGTTACCTGTCCTATATCTCAAGTATAGCCACCTGATCCTCCAAGCCGGCGGTGCTTGTGTCACTTCGGCGCTGCCGACTGGGAGGCTCGTCGGCAGTATGTCTTTGATTTCCCATGGAATCATTTTTGCTTCCATGGCTTGGGACTCTCGGAGTGTGCCGAGCGCATAACCGAGGTATTCCTCTCAGGCATGGAGGAATATATTCCATTTTCTTTCTCTCAGTCTAATGCCAAAAAAAAAACTTGGTTTACTCACGCTTATTTTACTGCTGTCCGCAATAAGGAGGAAGCATTCAAACGGTACCGTCACCTTCAAACTCAAGAATCTCGTGCTTTATATGTTTCTGCCCGGAATCAAGCCAAATCTGTTCTTTGACTAGCCAAATACTCTTTCATCAATAGAAAATGTTCTGAAATGTCCAACTCTAACTCTTCCCAAGCCTTCTGGCATCTAGCCAAGAATATCTCCAACAATTCGACTTCCTCGTCTTTCCCTCCTCCTTTCCACTCTGACAGCACCAGCGTCACTTCTTCCTCTGACAAATCTGAACTCTTCACTCAAACCTTCGCAATTAACTCCACCTTTGATGATTCTGGTGCTATTCCACCCTCTCCACACCCCTCTCAATTACTTATGCCTTATATCATAATCTCTTCCAAGGATATAATTTCTGCCCTCTCTGAGCTTCATACTAAGAAGGTGTATGGACCGGATGGTGTTCCTCCTGTTGTACTCAAAAACTGTTCTTCGATGCTGACTCCCTGCCTAGGCAAACTGTTTCGTCTCTGTCTTTCCTCTAACGTCTTTCCTTCTTGCTGGAAATTTGCTCTTATTCAACCTGTCCCAAAGAAGGGTGACTGCTCTCAACCCTCCAACTATCGACCAATTGCTCTCATTTCTTGCATCTCTAAAGTTTTTGAAACTATTCTTAACTCAAAATGTCTTAAGCCTTTTCTTCCCATAATCTAATTACAGATAGCCAGATGGTTTCCTTAAGGGCTGCTCTACCCAGGATCATCTTGCTTATCTTACTAACTCTTGGTCATCCTCCTTTCGGGAATTCGGTGAAACTTTATCTATTGCGCTAGACATATTGAAAGCCTTCAATAGAGTCTAGCCCAAGTTCTCAAATTTCCAAACTACCCTCCTTTGGATTTTGTACCTCTATCTGTGCATTTGGCTCTAATATCCATTTACACCGCTCCATAGCTACAGTTGTGGACGGCCATCGCTCACTTCCTCAACCTATCAACTCTGGTGTTCCTCAGGGTTCTCCAATTCTCTTTCTAATATTAGTTAATGATCTCATCTGTACCTCTAATCCTATCTACTCATATGCTGATGACTCTATCTTACATTATTCAACTAATTGTTCACATCAACCCAGCATGCAATCACTCCAAAACTCATGTAAAAGGACCATAGAGCGCCTATCTTCCGATTTATCAATTATTTCTGATTGAGTCAGAGACAATCTGTTACTTTCAATGCCTCAAAGACCCAATTTCTCCCTCTATCTCTCCATCGCAATATTCTGCAAGACTATCAATTATTCTTCAACAATACACAAATCAACCCTTAATCTTCTCTCAATATTTTAGGTGTATCTTTGTCATCGAACCTTTCTTGGAAGATCATATTACCACTCTTGCTAAAACAGCTCCCCAAAAGTTAGGTGTGCTTAATCGTCACCGTCGGTTCTTCACTCCTGCACAGCTTCTAGCTCTGTATCGGGGCACAGTGCAACCCTGTATTGAGTACTGTTAGCATGTGTGGGGAGGCTCCACCCATACCGCACTTCTCGAAAGAGTAGAGTCCAAAGCATTTTGTTTCATCAACTCACTTGCTCCTAATAGTTCCTATAATCTCTTTCTACACGCCGCAATGTTGCATATCTTTCACTCTACTATCGCTATTACAATCAGTGTTCTTCATATCTCTCTCAGTGCATGCCCCTTCCCTTGTGGAGAGTGCTAGTCATCCGCCTTTCAGTCCCATTCTTATTCTATCCAGCTCTCCAACCCAAGAATTAGCCAATTTTCTCAGTCATTTTTTCAACTCAACAAGTGAACTCAGGAACTCTCTCCCTCAATCAAGCTTTCCTTCATCGTATGATTTAAACTGCTTTAAACCTCGTGTCTCCAGGCATTTTGACCCTAACGTCCCTTGAATTCGGCCCTGTCACTCTTTTGGCTTTGGGGGAGACACTCGTTACAGGCAACCTGTCTTTTGTCTCCTTCATACAGACAGAAAGAAAAAAACAAAAAGTCTCACGAGACATATTCAGTACTCCTAAAGGCAAACGGAAAATTACTGTTTTTTTAGCGAATATTGCCGATGACTGTAGTAACGCTGCAGGCGAGCCCTGCGAGCTACAGAGCTCGTGCTCGTGTCATTTGAAAGCTACTAGTCTTTTGCTGTAAATATGTCATCTCATTCAGGCACTTGCTTAAGGAATCAAGAGTGCCTGAATGAGCCCTATTATAGCAGGAAATCCCTTAACAAAAAATCCTTGGTAAATTATGCATGACACAAAACCAGTGCCTCATAGTAAATAACTCACACAAAATATTGTTACGTTTAATATGTATTATATCTTAAGTAGGAATAAGATAGCCAGCAAGGCAGCCACCACCATTTGTTATAATATGATAAAAATTGTGTCACCACTAAATTAATGATCTATAAGTAAATTAATAGCAATCATATAGTCCTCCTACATATGTTCCCTTATATAAAGGTAAAGGGAAAAGAGGAGTGTGTGGTAACCACGAGGAATATGTCTTCTAAGCATAGTAGGGAAGGTGTACAGTAGGGTAGTGATTGGGAGAGTGAGAGCGAGAACGGAGAAATGGATAGGTGACGAGTAAGGCGGTTTTAGGATAATTATCTGGAGAAGCAACAAAAGCTGAATGTTGCCTTTATGGACTTGGAAAAGGCCTATGCCAGAGTGTACAAAGGAGTACAAAGGAAATCAAGCAACAATAGGTCTAGTGGACCTTTTGGCTGCTTGTCCTCCAAGGCACTGAGGATCAAGTGTCCAAACAGTGGTTTAGAGTGGGTAAAGGAACATTGGAAAGGGGACTATTGCCCTGGAACTAATGTCCGTGGCAGGATTAGGAAGTTAGTAGGTGACAGATGGGTTAGTAACTGAGGGGGGAATAATATAAAGTTATTCATTTACAAACGCAGTCAGTCGCGGGTTCGATGCAAGATATTTGTCTAGGCGAAGTTTAAATGAATCAACGGTGCTGCAGTCTATAGCGTCCCAGGGAAGCCCATTCCACAAGTTGACAACTCGATTGAAGAAAAAATTCTTAGATTCGTGTGAGTTAAAAGATTTACCAATAATTTTGCAACCGTTTCCCCGTGTGTAAATAGATTGGTCGATGGTGAAGTACTTACTACAGTTCATATTGTCGAAGCCTTTGATGATTTTGAACACTTGAATTAAGTCGCCTCTTAATCTGCGCTGGGTTAAAGGAAATAGATTTAATTCTCTAAGACGTTCCTCGTATGGTTTGTTCTTTAGGCTAGGTATCATTTTGGTAACTCTACATTGAACTCGTTCAAGCTTGTCTATATCTTTTTGGTAATACGTGCACCAGGATTGAACGCAGTATTCCAGAAGAGGGCGGACTCAGGAATTGTAAAGGGTTAGGTTAACTTCTTTAGATAAATGCTCAAATGACCTGCCTATAAAGCCAATTATTTTGCTTGCTTTCTTAACAACTTCTGAACATTGTTGACTCGGTTTTAGGTTACACGATATTGATACTCCTAGATCGGTTTCTCTGTTTACATTCTTAAGCTGAGTGCCATTCATCGAATAGTTTGCTTTCTCATTTTGGTATCCGATATGTAGTACTTTACATTTATCCACATTGAAACTCATTTGCCAAATTTGGGCCCAACATGACAACTTATCTAGATTGTGTTGCATATCGTCAACTTGTTTTTTTGAGAGTACGCTATTTGAAATTTTTGTATCGTCAGCAAATTTTGAGATTGCACAGGTGAGACCCTCATCTATGTCGTTGATATAAATCAGAAAGAGAATTGGTCCTAGTACCGATCCCTGGGGTACCCCGCTAGTTACATTGGTCCATTTAGATGCCTTACCGTTTATGACTACTCTTTGCTTTCTGTCGCTGAGCCAATTTTCTATCCATTTCAACACACCGTCTTGTACTCCATGCGCTTTAAATTTTAGCAGTAAACGATTGTGGGGAATTTTGTCAAAGGCCTCTTGAAAATCAAGGTATATAATAGCTACAGCTTTACTCTCATCATAGAGGTTGAGGATATCGTGGAAGAAGTCTAAGAGGTTTGTTAAACAGGAACATTTTTTACAAAAGCCGTGTTGAGTATCTTTAAGTATATTATTTTCCTCTAAGTGACTTACGAGTCTGTCTCTTATGAATGTTTCTAGCATTTTACATACATCTGAGGTTAAGCTAATTGGACGATAGTTACTGGGTAGGGATTTGCTGCCTTTTTTGAATATCGGTGTTACATTGGCTAGCTTCCACTGATCAGGCATAGTTCCAGACTGCAAGGATTTATTGAATAGCAATGTCAGTGGTTTGAAGAGCTCATCCTTAGCTTCCTTTAGAACTCTAGGTGAGATTGTATCAGGTCCAGGCATTTTATTTACCTTGAGTTTATCTAAACATTTCAAAACTTCTCTCTCTGTAATGGTGATATTGCTTAAAACATCAGAATTATCAATTTTAATCGGCGATGCGGTAGGGATATCACCGAGGTCTTGTAAACACTGATGCAAAGAAGGTATTGAGGGCATTACTCATTTGTACTTCGTCTCTGGTGTATTCTCCATTTTCATCGACTAACGGTCCAACCGTTGAAGTAACTACTTTTTTCTTTCTGATATAACTATAAAATTATTTCAGGTTTGTTTTACGTTGATTCGCAACATGTAACTCCAGGATCTTTTTACTTTTCTTAATTAACTTTTTGGCTTTGCGTCGTAGTTCTACAAATTTCACCCGTTCTTCGTCATTTTGTGAGGATTTTAATCTCTCATTAGCAATCTTTTTAGCAAGCAAACTGTCTGAAATCTCTTTATTCCACCATTTGGGCTTATCATTATGGACTGCACGCCGTATTTTCGATGGTTTAGTCTTGCACTGATTTTAGGTAAGTGGTTGCAAATAAATCCCAAGATGTATTTATGTCGTTATTGTTATTTAGAAAGCTCCAGTCAGTATCTTTAAACATAGCTCTAAGTTTATGGAAGTCTGCTTTCTTAAAATTAGGGACTTTCTTGATGCTGCTATTTGGTTCGATACTAGAATTCATCACCAGCATTCCAATTCTCTATTAATTCTTCTTTTGTTGGAAGTACAAGGTCAAGAATGGTATTACCACGGGTCGGCGATCGAACAAATTGATAGAGCGAACTCTCTTGCAAGTTCGCATACAAGTCATGTCCAGAGTGTGAAGTAAGAGTATCGCCCCACTTGGTCACAGGTAAATTAAAGTCGCCAAAAATTACGGTATCTTGTGAGTTACTTACATCTGCAATTTGTTCGTAAATTTCTCGGTCAGTTTGCACTGATTGAGCTGGAGGTCTGTATATTAATGCAAGTATTATTTCTGTACCTTTATTATTCTTTACTAGCACAAAGGATATGTCGACGTTCACAATTTGAGGTTTTGATAAAAGGGTCGGGTTAAGACTTTCTTTGATAAAAAGTAAAACGCCACCTCCATTTTTATTTATTCGGCTTTTCTCAAACATTACATATCCGGGAAGTGAATACTCTGCTAAAAAGTCTCTGTCTTCTATATTGAGGCAAGATTCTGTTATGCTAATCACGTCATAATTTTCTGTAAACACTAGTTCCTCTAAATCTGAAATGTATTGCGTATGCTACAAGCGTTTGCATAGAAAACCTTGAAATTTGTGATTTTATAACTCGTGGAACGCTCCTTAATAAAAAAATTGGTTCTGGTCGGATCTACATTTATGTTCATGGCTGTCCTCGGTCCTCGCTGTCCTCGTTCCTCATTGCTGGCGGTCCTCGGTTGCCTCTGTTTTTTTGCTTGGCGTAGGATGATTTATGTCGCTGCTGCGTATTCTTCTCGAATGGCGTTTTTTGATCCATGGCTGCGGACTGCTTCGTGTAGGAGACGACCCATGCGTGCTGAACCCAGAGGGTTTAGACGAATCCCATCCTTACGGAACAGAGTAGGCTGGTTGTAGAAGTTGTCCCTGAGGTTGATGAATTCAACTTCTTCCTTCAGACACAAAGATTTTAGTTGGCTGTTTGCGCTGAAGGCTTTGTCGTAGAATTTGTCAGGTGCATCGATCTTGGGGAGAATGCCTGAGATGATGATATTCCTTGTCTTGTTTTTGTAGTGCTGGATTATCTTGCGATATTTCTCTATCAGCTCTTCGGATCTGGTGCGCATGATGTCATTTGAACCAGCATGGATGACAAAAACGGGTATTTTCGTTTGCATCCTTTGTGGTATCTTCGAAGGCTTCCACAATGTCGTCCAGTCCAGCTCCTGGGATGCAAAATATCTTTTGTCGATTTGGGGCTCTGTCGCAGAACTCTTCAACCTGTCCTCATAGGATGGAGTCCCCAACGAGCTTGGTCTCTTCTGGTTCGTCTTCCATCTCTACCAAGATCTCAAATCTGTTTGACATTGTGACTGGTAGATGAGACCTTTTCTGCGTTGGCCGTGCACCGTTCCTCACTGGTGTAAATCCATAAATCTGTGGTGGCGAGACTCTGCGTACAGGTCGGGGAGAGGAGTGGTTAGAACGGGGGCGAGGGGTTGGCACTGTTCGTGTTATCAGGCTTCTTGCATGAGGAGTAGGGGAGGGACTAAGCTGAACAGGGCGGCTGTCCTGGTTTGATGTTGGCTCAGGTTCATCGGAAGCATCTGCTGCAGTGGCTACTGCAAGTGTTGGATTGATGGCATATGACGTTGGGGCGGTGGTGGCAGCTGGAATTGGTGATACTCCAACGTTGAGTGTTACAAACTCTTGGAGTGATTCCAGCTTCATGGTGAGGGCGTTGATCTTGTTGTGGGATTCATCCAATTTCGCTGTCAAATCCTCTCGTTGCTGGCAGAGTCGGCAGACTTGTGGATCGGCAGGAGCAAACATGGAAGCACCAAACCTACCGGCGCAGTTCGTACAGGCACGAGGCATGGTCACGGTCACTTTCTTCAGATCACTGCACTCACTTAAAAAACATTTAACTCACTTTAAAAACACTTATCTCACTTTGAAAACACTTCACTCACTTCAGGTCGCTTCACTTACTTAAATAGGCCTAACCAAAAGCAAAAATGTTGAAATACGTACAAATAGGTTATCAGCGGTGATAGTGAAATGACGGGTCTGAAGACGAGCCATCTAAGAAACATTTGCAGAATAGCCAGTCTTCAACTCCAAGACCATATAAAGACAAGAAAGCAACAGGAGAAGACAAGAAAAATAGAAGAGCCACCCCAATTTTCCCGTGCCCTGATCCCTGGACAAATACAAGAGCGACCCCTGCTTCCCCGGGTTCTACGACAACAACCACCAGCCTCGAGAATGGGAAATGCTCCCCACCAATCAACAGCCTGCTCCGCCCCCCTCACAACAACCAACCACAGCACAGCATTTCCTCAGCCCCCGGATCTTGCTTATAGTGAAGAGATGTTTATGCAGGTAAAACATCAACGGCCCGAAGTCTACAGATACAAATGGATTTAGACAGGAGGGCACATGATGATGGACCAAGAGAGATAATAAGCCTCTACCAAGAACAACTATTAGGCGAGATATAATCATCTTTATGATCCCTGGACAAATACCAGAGCGACCCCTGCTCCCCTGTTTTCTACGACAACAGCCACCAGCCTCGAGAATGGGAAATTATCTCCACCAATCAACAGCCTGCTCCCCCCCCCCTCACAGCAGCCAACCACAGCACAGCATTTCCTCAGCCCCCGGATCTTGCTTATAATGAAGAGATGTTTATGCAAATAAAACATCAACAGCCCGAAGTCTACAGATACAAATGGATGTAGGCAGAAGGACACATGATGATGGATCGGGAGATATAATAAACCTCTACCAAGAACAACTATTAGGCGAGCTCTAACAATGTTTGTCTAGGAAGTTAGCTCATGGACGTTTCCGTACACATCCCATTTCTCCATTATTAAACTAAATAGCTAGGCCTTAAGTAAGTAATAAACTATTATGTATCCATGTAAACAGCCACTATGTATACTTAGGATAAGTAATTACCTCACAACTTCATCACAACCATTTCCCCATATCCCTCTGATCTTGAAAACCTGTAAACGAGAGTCATGGAAAAAGCTGCACATTATCTCAAGAAAATTGTAGGGAAGTATGCAAACTACACTCACAATACTATTCAAGACCTACCCAATAACAGAGTAGCTAATTAACAGTGTAGCTTGTACCAGCCTGCCCCTACCCTGCCCGGAGAGTGTGCTTACCTGAAGTGCCCCTGAAGTCCTGTTCGAGCCACGCCCTACCCACCTGAAGTGCTGCTCGAGGACGCCCTACCCACCTGAAGTGCTGCTCGGGTGACGCCCTATATCCCGGAAGTGCTGCACCTAGGACCCATGACCTACGTTGGACAGACCTGCACTCTCTTCCCCTGCCCTCCAAATATTCCGTAAGTGTTTCTGTGTGTTTTTCGTTGTGTTATTGTTGTCAAGGTAAAGTAAGATATGTGATCCGTGTTGTTCTAATTACCTCTGAGATCTGTGCCCAAGATCCTTAATTGTGTACTGTATTAATCCTTCTGAACCTTACATACCATCTGCGTTAAAACTGTGAATAAGTCTTAAACCTGCTATTTGATTAATCTTCTATAGAACGTCTTATGCATAAGTTTTATATAGTTGTGTTCAGTTATTCATTTTGTCACACGCTCACAGATCTTTCTATATATGTATTCTGTTATGTTATTTTTGTGAGTTGAGGTCGAAGTTTATTTTGTGATTTGATTTACATTCCTAACTGACTTTACCTAAAACCTATGCCTAATTTTATAATTAATTTACCTCAGTATCCTTGTTGAGAAGTATTGTAATTCTATCAACACATTTACTTCCCGAATTCCCCCATTTTTACTCTCTTACTTAACCACCATTGTCATTATTTTATGAATTAGTATTGACATTCATTTGATTACTGATGTTAGTAATTCTGATTCTTCGTGCTTAGGAATTCGAGCATTGCATAGTTTCTGTTACTTAATTGTTCATCATATTCTATACACCCCGTCTTACGGTGTATATTCTCTTAAGACTCTGTTAACTCGTTCAGACATCTTGGTAATACTATCTTGAGTATTTCCTCCACACAACTTCGTTGTGTGCAATATCTCTTATTTATAATTAACATCATATTAATCATTAATTACACTGTATGTTCCCTGATAATTCCAGAGCATTCATTTTCTAAGTTTATTTAGTCATTTATAATCTGTTCTTAAATATAATTAATAGATAGTCTTCTATATTCAATTCCTAATTGTATATTAAATATACCTCTGAATTGCTCGGCGCGTTTTGTTATCATTACATACGATCGTTTGAAGTGAATATTAGATTCCCATCATAAATTACCTAATTTGATTTTCCTTGAGAATAAATTGTGCAAATAATTAATTACTATTCTGCCACCAATTTCATAATATTTTTTATTTAAACTGAGTGTATAGTTGCACTAACTCAAAACTAAATTTCCACCCCCGCAGTACAAATATATGACCTGACTTCCCCCTAGCTAATGCGGTCACCTTAGTAGCCGGCTCGCCACTACCTGTCGTGTGACTCACCCTACTAACCTGATTTCTTGTTTACCCTCTCAATTCTCCCAGACTCTCTTGTTTGAGATTGTGTTCTAGTGCTTTCACTGTTGTTTTATTCACGGAAGACACTCGACTCCCATCATTGTTATTATTAAGGGTTATTATTTCTATGTTCATGTTCCACCTTTGTTGCCACTGTATTAACTGATACTATTGACCACATTTGTTTATGATTTATTCTTGTAAGACTCTCAACATATATGTACCCTATTATTTGTGTATTATTATTGTTATTACTTCAGATAAGAACAATCCCCGACTACGAATCAATATTCGAGAGTTGGAAATTGAAATTATTATGTTGAGACGATCTACGACTCCTCAAGATAGACGTTACTTGAATTAACCCTTAAAAAGCGGCTCACCACTTAAGTAGAGTTAAATAAAGCTGGACTATGTGGCGGCGCTCGACATAACTCGAGTGGCAATTTCAGCACGTAATGTGGCTGAGAGAGAGAGACAAGTGGTGGCAGGAGACTAGCGAGCGTATGACTGCTCCAGACCACCGCGGCGAACCTACTGACACAAATCTCAGCTCCCTCCTCCCTCTCTCACTCGCTACATACTCAATTATGTACCAAAAGTACCGAATTACCTGCTTTTTGCACTCGCGTTGCACGGTTATTGCAAGAAAACTATCCATCATACAAGGATCGTTATGGTGTCATTCGAAAGCTCTGTTTATGCCCTTTCAGGGATAGATACTTGTTTTACGTTCTGGGTCTTATTTAGGCATGAAAATGATCACGTAAACAGCCCTATTTTGGCTAAAAACACCCCGCTGGGCGGTACACATAAATAAACCGCATAGGCCGCTCGTAAGGTGTTAATATACCATTTATATGTTCTATGTGTGTTGTCATTGAGTTCTGTATTATCCTGATTGAATACCTATTTTGTGGTAGTAAGAGCGTGTTCGGTGTGACCCTGTCGGGCTATATTAACCCTTAAAAAGCGGCTCACCACATAAGTCGTATTTAATAAAGCTGGACTATGTGGCGGCGCTCGACATAGGTCGAGTGGCAATTTCAGCACGTAATGTTGCTGAGAGAGAGAGACAAGTGGTGGCAGGAGACTAGCGAGCGTATGACTGCTCCAGACCACCGCGGCGAACCTACTGACACGAATCTCAGCTCCCTCCTCCCTCTCTCACTCGCTATATACGGAATTGTATCGGGAAAGTGGCTAATTACCTGCTTTTTGCACTCGCGTTGCACGGTTATTGCAAGAAAACTAGCCATCATAAAAGGATCGTTATGGTGTCATTCGAAAGCTCTGTTTATGCCCTTTCAGGGATAGATACTTGTTTTACGTTCTGGGTCTTATTTAGGCATGAAAATGATCACGTAAACAGCCCTATTTTGGCTAAAAACACCCCGCTGGGCGGTACATATAAATAAACCGCATAGGCCGCTAAAGAAGGGTTAAGGTCTATAAGTCCATAATTGTATTTTTGTGGAGACTATATCACGAGTTGTAAATATTACAACCCAACATAACAGATAGCCTAACCGAAAATTAAAATACAAAATTTAATTTAAATATGCAGTGATAGCCGAACCGAAAACAATTTTGTTTTTATTTAAACAGAAATAGGCCACCAAGGGTGATAGCCTAGCCTAACCGAAAACAAAAATTACGGAAAACAAAAATTATGAAATACCGGTACGCAGAAATAGGCCACCAGCGGTGATAGCCTAACCAAAAATTTTGAAATTTAAATACGCAGATATAGGCCACCTGGGGTGATAGCCTAGCCTAACCGAAAACAAAAATAAACGAAACAAAAATTATGAAATACCCAGAAATAGGCTACCAGGGATGATAACCTACGTAAAAAAAAAATATATATATATATATAAAATAGAATATGTAACTAAATATACAATTCACCAAGTAGAGATTATATAAAAATAAAGTGTAACTGCACACAAGAGGCTAATATACTGTATCAACAGATGGCGCTGGTGTCACTGTAGGCTAGTCAAGCAGGATTATATTTAGATAAACAAAGTTATTAGTCAAAGGTTACTACAAGATCATGCAAGCAACAACTAAAATTACAGATATATAATAAATCGTAGGCTTGTCCACCATTCTTTAACTGTCTTTGTAGCGCAATGGATAAATGCAATGAATTTCGGTGTGAGCATCTGTCGTGAATCCTAGCTGGTATATATACCGTAGTTTAAATTTTCCGGGTTCACGACAGCTGGTTCCTTTTTGTTTACACGCATTACTTTATTTATCTTTGTGGATAAATATTACTGTGGTTCCACCAATTATATCTTAGTTTATTTTCCCTTATTATTTAATCACGGGGGACGATATAGAACCCTTAAATATATTTTATATTGTCACGATAAAAGGGAATCTCAGACACACTTCACACAGACTTCACCCCGCCAAGACAGACCGCCAGCTGCTGCCACATAACAACAAAACTTCCCTGATATTTGCCTCCCGACATGTCCATCACCTAATCGACACTCTTTGCATCACAGCTAAGTTCCTTTAATACTAGAAGTACTTCATAGATATTACTGGGACTACCACAGAATAATATGATAAGCAACACATACATGTTTACAAGTAAGTCAAACGCCGACCCGGTATCATTTTTATAGCCTAGGCCAACTCATCTTTCCAGGTTTAATTATTTAATTTATATCCGTTTCTCCTCTACCCACTAGGAATAATAAACAGGATATAATTGGTGTCGTGACCAGTATACTGGGCCATCTGTTATGTTGATTGGAATTTGGGGGGTAATAGGCCTGACTTGCCTGCCTTTGTGTAGAGCTGTGCGATCCAGTGGACAAATGTTCAGGGCCGCATATGTCCGTGATTTTCCGCTGGACCGTCCAGTGCAGTGCCCTGCTTTTTTTGTTAAGCAGTTCTATAGACCAGGGGCAAGGGTGGACACTGTCAGGCAGACCTCAGCCTGGGTTAGATGTGCCAGGGAGCCGGAAGGTATTAGATAGGCTACTGAACAGAGCGCATGCCTTCTTTGAGAAGGACAGGGCCGAGGAGGAGCAGTCGACGCAATAGGCTAGATCTAAAGACTATGACGACGTCTGCGGCTGTTCCTCCTTCAGAGGAATAAGTAAAGGATATGAAGCGTTTTGGTTAACCTATCCGCGGCGAGACTCCGATTCGTTAAACGTCGAGAGAGGCAATGCTATTGCATTAATTTCTGACGAAAATCATCATTATCCGATAAATATCACTATTACTTATTCATATGCGCCTATTTTTTGTTTATTATGAAGATAGTTACATGTTACAACAATAAAAGAAGTGGGAATAGTATTTGGGGGTGACAAACACGAAATATTGCCGAGCGGTTTATTTATGGAGTTGACAGAGAGCGAAACTGCACCCTTCCTTCACGAGCTCTCAAGCGAGACTGGAGGTAGAGCGGGCTAGTCTCTCTTTCTCTCTCCTCCCTCCACACCCCTCCCTTTTGACCTTGAAAACAGGTAGGGAGTTTTGGTGCCATAAATAAACCTATAATCACAGGAATAAGAGAAAATTAGGTGATAATTGAGGGTGGGGGGGGGAGGGGAGAAGGGGGGAATTTGGACATATGTGGAGTAGTGATAGGATGTATGGAGAGAAATTATCTCACATTTTTACACATTCCTTTGTTTTGAGTGACAGTGGAATGTTTGGAAAGGCTTTTTTTAGGCCATGGCTCATATGAGGACACTCGCCCTCCTAGGGTTCAGACTCAAATGAGGATGCTCGCCGTTTATGGGTTAATACCTACAGTAACTCGTACTGATAGCTCCGAACATCACAGTGAGATGAAGAAGGTGATGAAGAGGGAAACGGAGGGAGGTTGATATATATATAATTATATATATATATATATATATATATATATTTATATATATTGTGACATCCGGAAAATACCAGGATGTTATGTGACGGACACGAAGCTGTGGTTCGTGCATATACTGAACCACGTGGAGCTTCCCTGCGGAAGTGACTAGAGAGAGAGAGAGAGAGAGACAGACAGACAGAGAGAGAGAGCTGCCCAGCGTACGTGACATTCCAGACAATCCGCGAGAGAGAGAGAGAGAGAGAGGCAGAAGGGGGCAGAGCAGGCGATGACGTAGTGACCCCCCCCCTGTTCTCCCACTACTTCTAGCACCTGGATTGGCTCGCACACCTGCTTCTCACCTGTAATTGGCCCACACAACTTGCCACACCCTCCTATTCGTAGCGGCATCTCTGAGTTGATTACGTAACTCCTAAATCAAGCTCTGATTGGACAAGTGTGGTGATGGACTCGTATATAAGGACAGATATTTGAGATTCATTCTCAGCTGTACAAAGGAGTACAAAGGAGTACAAAGGAAATCAAGCAACAACATATCTAGTGACCCTTCTAGGCTGCTTCTCCTCCAAAACACTGAGGATCAAGTGTCCAAACAGTGGTTTAGAGTGTGTAAGGGAACATTGGAAAGGGAATTACTTTGCCACTAACGTGGCAGGACTAGGAAGTTAGTAGGGGACATAGGGGTTAGTAACTGAGGGGAGGATAAAATAAAGTTATTCATTTACAAACGCAGTCAGTCGCGGGTTTGATGCGAGATATTTGTCTAGGCGGAATTTAAATGAATCAACGGTGCTGCAGTCTATAACGTCTCGGGGAAGCCCATTCCACAAGTTGACAACTCGATTGAAGAAGAAATTCTTAGATTCGTGTGAGTTAAAAGATTTACCAATAATTTTGCAACCGTTTCCCCGCGTGTAATTAGATTGGTCGATAGTGAAGTACTTACTACAGTTCATATTGTCGATGCCTTTGATGATTTTGAACACTTGAATTAAGTCACCTCTTAATCTGCGCTGGGTTAAAGGAAATAGATTTAATTCTCTAAGACGCTCTTCGTATGGTTTGTTCTTTAGGCTAGGTATCATTTTGGTAACTCTACGTTGAACTCGTTCTAGCTTGTTTATGTCTTTTTGGTAATAAGGGCACCAGCATTGAACGCAGTATTCCAGAAGAGGGCGGACTAAGGAATTGTAAAGGGTTAGGATTACGTCTTTGGATTTATGCTCAAATGATCTGCCTATAAAGCCAATTATTTTGTTTGCCTTCTTAACAACTTCTGAACATTGTTGACTCGGTTTTAGGTTACTCGATATTGTTACTCCCAGATCGGTTTCTCTGTTTACATTCTTAAGCCGAGTGCCATTCATCGAATAGTTTGCTTTCTCATTTAAGTATCCGATATGTAGTACTTTACATTTATCCGCATTGAAACTCATTTGCCAAATTTGGGCCCAATGTGACAATTTATCTAGATTGTGTTGCATATCGTCAACTTGATCTTTTGAGAGTACGCTATTTGCAATTTTTGTATCGTCAGCAAATTTTGAGATTGTACAGGTGAGACCCTCATCTATGTCGTTGATGTAAATTAGAAAGAGAATTGGTCCTAGTACCGATCCCTGGGGTACCCCGCTACTTACATTGGTCCATTTAGATGCCTTACCGTTTATGACTACTCTTTGCTTTCTGTCGCTGAGCCAATTTTCTATCCATTTCAACACACCGTCTTGTATTCCATGCGCTTTTAGTTTTAGCAGTAAACGTTTGTGGGGAACTTTGTCAAAGGCCTTTTGAAAATCAAGGTATATAATATCTACAGCTTTACTCTCATCGTAGAGGTTGAGGATATCGTGGAAGAAGTCTAAGAGGTTTGTTAAACAGGAACGTTTTTTACGAAAGCCGTGTTGAGTATCTTTAAGTATGTTATTTTCCTCTAAGTGATTTACGAGTCTCTCTCTTATGACCGTTTCTAGCATTTTACATACAACTGAGGTTAAGCTAATTAGACGATAGTTACTGGGTAGGGATTTGCTGCCTTTTTTGAATATCGGTGTTACGTTGGCTATCTTCCACTGATCAGGCATAGTTCCAGACTGCAAGGATTTATTGAATAGTAATGTCAGTGGTTCTGAGAGCTCATCCTTAGCTTCCTTTAGAACTCTAGGCAAGATTGTATCAGGTCCAGGCGTTTTATTTACCTTGAGTTTATCTAAACAATTCAATACTTCTCTCTCTGTAACGGTGATATTGCTTAGAACATCTGAATTATCAATCTGAATCGGCGATGGTGTAGGGATATCACTGAGGTCTTCTGTTGTAAAAACTGATGCAAAGAAGGTATTGAGGGCATTACTCATTTGTACTTCGTCTTTGGTGTATTCTCCATTTTCATCGACTAACGGTCCAACAGTTGAAGTAACTACTTTTTTCTTTCTGATATAACTATAGAATTCTTTCCGGTTTGTTTTACTTTGATTCGCAATATGTAACTCTTGGGTCTTTTTACTTTGCTTAATTAACTTTTTGGCTTTGCGTCGTAGCTCTACAAATTTCACCCGTTCTTCGTCATTTTGTGAGGATTTTAATCTATCATTAGCAAATTTTTTAGCAAGCAGGCAGTTTGAAATATCTTTATTCCACCATTTGGGCTTATTATTATGGCCTGGACGCCGTATTTTCGATGGTATGCAGTCTTGCACTGCTTTTAGGTAAGTGGTTTCGAATGACTTCCAAGATGTATTAATGTCGTTATTGTTAATTAAAAAGCTCCAGTCAGTTTCTTTAAACATAGCTCTAAGTTTATGAAAGTTTGCTTTCTTGAAATTAGGGACTTTTTCGATGCTACTATTTGGTTCGTTACTAGTAAAGTTTAAAGTGAAATTTATCGTACGATGGTCGCTGTTACTGAATTCATCACCAACATTCAAATTCTCTATTAATTCTTCTTTTGTTGCAAGTACAATGTCAAGAACGTTATTACCACGGGTCGGTGTTCGAACAAATTGATAAAGCGAACTCTCTTGCAAGTTCGTATACAAGTCATGTCCGGAGTGTGAAGTAAGAGTATCGCCCCACTTGGTCACAGGTAAGTTAAAGTCGCCAAAAAATACGGTATCTTGTGAGTTACTTACATCTGCAATTTGTTCATAAATTTCTCGGTCAGTTTGCACTGATTGAGCTGGAGGTCTGTATATTAATGCAAGTATTATTTGTGTACCTTTATTATTCTTTATTAGCACAAAAGATGTGTCGACGTTCACAATTTGAGGTTTTGACAAGAGGGTCGGGTTAAGACTTTCTTTGATATAAAATAAAACGCCACCTCCATTTTTATTTATTCGGCTTTTCTCAAACATTACATAACCGGGAAGTGAATACTCTGCTAAAAAGTCTCTATCTACTGTATTGAGCCAAGATTCTGTTATACCAATCACATCATAATTTTCAGTAAACACTAGTTCCTCTAAATCTGAAAATGTATTGCGTATGCTACGAGCGTTTGCATAGAAAACCTTTAAAGTTGCGGTTTTAGAACTCACAGAACGTTCTTTAATCAAATTTTTGGTTCTGATCGGATCTACATTTACATTCATGGCTGACATCGGTCCTCGGTCGTTATCCCTGGCGGTTTTGAATTTGGGTCGTGTTGGTGGAGCTTTATCCAAATTCGCGGTTCTTGACAGATTAGCATTTAATTCCTTCGCAGGTTGCCGCCCTCGCTGTCTTCGGTCCTCCTTCCTGGTTGTTCTGTGCTGAGTCGATTTCTTCTCCGAAAATCCTTCACCGCATCGTTGAGAAGACGCCCAAAACGTGCTGCTCCCACCTGGTTTAGATGAACTCCATCGTCCGAAAACAAATAGTCATCGTAGTAGAAATTGTCCCAGGTGTCGACGAATCCCACGTTTTCCTTCCTGCAGAGGTTTGCTAGACAACGATTTGTGCTGGTGGCTATGTTGTAAAATCGGCTCTCTACACCAAGCCGGGGGACGATTCCTGAGACGATGATCCTTGATGACTTCTCCTTAAACGACTTGATCAGCTGCTGGTACTTTAAAAGCAAATCTTCCGACCGGGTTCGCTGTACATCATTGGATCCAACGTGGATGACGTACATTGTATTAGCAGGGGCCAGCTTAGATACTTCGTCAACTGCAGCAACTACGTCGTCCACACCACCAAAAACAAAAACGCTTCCTGGTCTTAGGTGCTCTGGCGCAAAACTCTGTGAGCTGACCACGTATCATCGAGTCTCCCACGAGCCGGACTTCTTCTATTTCCGCTTCGTCATCTGAGTCTGCGAGTATCTGGAAGCGGTTTTGACACTCGGTAATCGGTATGGGTTTCCTGGTCTTGGAGCAAACGTTGTTCCTCACAACACGGAAGTTGTCTTGAGGGGGAAGAGAGTTACTATTTGTTTCTTGAGTATCGGAACCATCAGATGAAATGGCTACTGCTACTGCATGTGGGGAGTAAAGAGCTGCATGGAGAGACAGGCTTGTATGATTATTGTATAGGGTTATTTTATTTGTTTATAGTGCGTCGCTGGTACCTCTACACGGTAGGAAACCCGTGACTGTTAATTAACCAGAGGTATGTCGGAAACATAGCCTCATTTGATTTAAGATTTTGTGATTGGAGAGACATTTTTGGATTCGATATTTAATTTTGTAATTAGATATAATTTTGTGATTGGATATTGAATATTGGAGATTCAATTTTGTAATTAGATATAATTTTGTGATTGGATATTGAATATTGGAGATTAAATTTTGTAATTAGATATCATTTTGTGATTGGATATTGAATATTGGAGATTTGATGTGATATAGTCACTAACTTATCTGTTTAACATTATACTAAAGTTAATACTTAAATGACTTGATGTAAAACTATTGTCATTAGTAATTAAGCATTGTTTTAAGTCCTATTATATTATTGTGACCTAAATTTATATTGTAAATCAAACCAACTTCATGCTATGTAGTTAAAGTGAACCAAAACGGATACAAAACGATCCTGAAGTACTAAACGTTAATTTCCTTCATAATCACTTAATGTTTTGTGATTGTTAAATACTGTTTTTGTTTTATAAATACAATTCCATCTTATATGTGACTTTATATATTTGCTGATATATTATATAGATTCATTAAAAGTCTTGCATTAATAAGAAAGAATAAGAATAACTAATTGGCTAATCTAATAATAATAATAATGATTTAAGATACATAAAGAGGACAATGATTAAATGAATAACGAGATAAGAATAAAACATAATCTTTAAAGGGTTAACAAAGTAAATTAGGTACATAAGAAGATCTTAATAATCTTTATACTTTAATGATAATCCTGATAATTACTTTGTTATATAATTATTTTATAATTGCTTAAAAGTCCTTACTTATATACCAAGCTTTTCACTATTCGTAATTAGTAGCCTACTTAATATTAAACATTAAAATAATTCTATGTAACTTTAAATAGTTTCATGATTAAATCTAATTGAAGTGTATCAGAGTATAAAGGATAACTGTACCAACAGCTAAAAGGAAATCAAGTAACAACAAACAAAGCTTTAACATTTTAAGTTATATTGGCCTTCAGCTATTTAATATCTTTTCATATTGTCTGTTCTGTCTAGTTTTATCAAGTTAACCACTTCTGAATCAAGATACGTAACAATATATATATATACTGTATATACAGTATGGCCAGACGCACAAACTTAAATGTGTGGAGTGAGAAAGAAAGAGGGAGAGAGAGAGAGAGAAAGAGAGAGAGAGAAGGGGGGGGAGGGGAAGGAGGAGAGAGGAACTGAGGAGAGAAGGAGAGTTGGAGTGAAAGGGAGAATGAGAGGAGTGTGGAATGGGAAACGAGAAGGAAAGACACTTTATCATCAGTATTATAACTCCCTAAATAACGTAACACCTCATGTGCGTCAGGTATTGCTTCCAGAGTGAGCTAGCCTGGGTCGTGTATACAAATACACTTATACGATACTAACTGTGAGCTGGTTCAAACACACACACACACACGCTTAACTCCTCCTCTGTATTAACAACCGTATTAACCTCGTCAACATTTAATAGAAGTGCTTAATTTGCCATTTTTGTAACCATTGGCGAACTAACCACATTGCCTCAGGCCATGACAAGAGTAGATTGTACAGTTTGTCAAGGATCCAGCTGGCCCACCCTCACTTCAGGACTCGCAGTTTTATCTGTGTGTTTGTGTGTGACCACTGACCCTAATTTAGCTAGTGTCATACGAGTGCATTTTCCGTCAATTTTCGGTGAATACGTTTGTCCTTGTATTATTTTGAAGCTCTTTCGCATTGGCATCAGGAACTAGATTGAAGCATAAATTATGTTATCTAGTTACTTTTTTATGAAACCTAAATTATAATGCAGGCAGACAACAATAATATTGTCCATTGAAAATGAAGGAAAAATATCGCTCGTGTGACACTGCCTTACCTCTTTGTGAGGTGTGAAGATCGTCACCCAAGGGCGGAGTCACACAATCACTTTCATTACGGCCGAGGCACACACATACTCTTACAACTTTTGATAGGCACCTTTATTTCTAACATCATTGTTTAAACTTAAATTTGGAACTAACAGACCAGAGTAGAAGTGAAGCCTCCGTAATTTCCCTACCGACTGCACCCCCAAATCCCTAATGTCCTAACATTCCTACTTTCTCTCTACCTATCCGTATATTCGCATCTTTGTATGGATAATGTGCATGTAATTAATAATACCTTAATTTCGAAATACTTAAGAGTGAATTACTTATTTACACTTTCTTTGTTCTACCGCAAGATACAGGCAAAGTTAAGAAAGCCAGAGGTCTACTCTGCCGACAAGACAATCAAATTTGCACATGATTACTAAATTTACTTCCTCCCTTAGTATATTTACAATATACATATATATATATATATGGTGAGATGACGGAGTTGCAAACAGCCAAGTTAGCAATCAGATGTCCTCACAAACCATGGAGAGACACAACAAACAAGAGCCAGACTAGCCAACATCAAGAAAAGAAAAAGAAACAATGAACTCTATCATCATAAATCAACGCCCTCTATGATCAACGCCATCTACCGAGACCTACGAAAACTGCAGGACCTCCTCCGGACCAATCACCTGGGCTTCTTCCGGACCAATTACCTGGGTCTCTCTCGGGCCAATCACAAGGTCCGAGATACGGAACAAAGGCGTATCCAACACTGGACAAAGGCGTATCCAACACAGGACAAATACGTATCCAACACAGGACAAAGACGTATCCAACACAGGACAAATACGTATCCAACACAGGACAAAGAGTATCCAACACAGGACAAAGACGTATATTCCCACTTCCCCTAGTATTGACATTCTCGGTGTAACATTAACTACTAACTTGAGCTGGACACATTATGTTAGAAGCATTGCTAAGAATGCCTCTAAAAAACTGGGACTCCTGTACAGAGTTCGAGAATTCTTCACTGACGAGCAGTTAGCCGTGATATATAAAAGTCATGTGCGTTCTCAGATGGATTACTGTTCACCTCTGGGGGGTGGAAGTGGAGTGGTTGCATTGAGGCAGTTGGACAAAATTCAAAATAAAGCTATTAGATTAATCAATAACCCTGCAATCACACAGGACCTTCCTACATTATCTATACGAAGAAACGTTGCATCCCTTGCATTATTCTACAGATATTTTCACAGCAATTGTTCCGAGGAACTTGCTTCAATTGTGCCGCCTCTCCACATCTTTCCCCGTAGAACTAGGGCAGCTGAGAGCGCCCATGAATTTACACTTTCTCCTCCACAATGCAGAACTTCTGCTTATCAGAATTCATTTATCCCCAGAGCTACTACTCTTTGGAATTCACTTCCCTCGAATTGCTTTCCACAAACTTACAATCTACAAATGTTTAAATCCAGTTGTTACAAACATTTTATGAATGGAGGATGCCTTTAGGCACATGGACCTTTTTGTTTTATCTGTGTTTTTCCTTCCTCCGTTCATTGTCTCTTAAAAAAACAAAAAACAAAAACAAAAAATCCAACACAGGACAAAGACGTATCAATCACTGGACAAAGACGTATCCAACACAGGACAAAGACGTATCCAACACAGGACAAAGACGTATCCAACACAGGACAAAGACGTATCCAACACAGGACAAAGGCGTATCCAACACTGGACAAAGACGTATCCAACACAGGACAAAGACGTATCCAACACAGGACAAAGACGTATCCACGACAGGACAAAGACGTATCTAACACAGGACAAAGGCGTATCCAACACAAACAATGGATTTGAATTATAATAAAGAGGAGTTATGCTAATTTCTCAGCAACATCCGATGTTCTATTTCAACGGTTGTGACCAGAATAACCACCATTACCGTGCAGAAAATCACATATATCAACAATAACAGATCAACAGAGAGTAAGGAAAGCTTTGCATACAACCTTAATAATAGATGAAAATACAAATTAAGGCAACACAATTATCCTGCAACCATGCAAGCTTTCTAAAATATGAATTTAGTATTAAGCAATAAAGAATAACAATCCCCATGTATTCCTACAGCATGTCGATTATATTTTTAAGGCAATTATTAACTTCACAATCATTTAAAAAATCTATATCCACATGTCCCTAATATTCCGAAATGAATTAATCAAGACTCAATTTATCATCTGAATGTAACCGAAATACAGTATATGATTGGTAGGCAAACACGAGGCAATATCTTCTACTAGCTCCCAGGCGATCAAGTGGATAATTATACACCCATGTTTGCGGGGAGCAGGGAGGTGTGTTAGCGGAACTAGAGGTGTCCTTCTCTAGTTGTGTGTGAGGGCGGCAGTTCCCTCTGGTGCCAAACAGAAGGAGGAACTGCGAGTCCTACGTCGACCAGATTCCCTCTCATGGATCTTACTTCTCCTCATCACCCCCTACCCTATGTGTCTCTGTGCTATTGAGTTTTGGGAATTGTTGTGAAGTCATATAAGATAAAATGTTAGTGTTCAATATAACGTTATCCTAGAGGCCTATTCTGAACTCTCCTTGCCCAATTTCTCTCTCGCATTGTGAGAACAAAACACACCTGTGCCGGTTAAATATATATATAGCTAGCAGGGGTACCCGGCGTTGCCCAGGTTTAAATTCTACTACCATAATCACCATCATCAATCACTAATACCACAATCATCACAATACTACTACTACCATAATCACCGGCCTCGACCTCCCTGTGCCTCATTAAACGGCGACCTCGATTTCGGCGGCTAAATAACCTCCGATTTTGGATCTGACCTCATCCGTACCCCCATTTTGGGGGGCTGCGAACAACTTTCGTTCCATACACCTTTTCGATCGGAGGCCTCCTTCTGCACCAAACGGCCATTATTTTCATTTTTTTTATTATTTTTTGTTTTCAATTTCGGCCTCAAAACGACCTCCGATCGTTGCCTCGCCCCCTATATGACCTGACCCAGGTCAATTGACACTCACATGCAAAGTTTCAGCTCCCCAGGTCCAAAACTGCGGCCGCCTATTAAGAACACACACACACACAGACAATCGAAAATATTATATAATTTCTGGATTTAACTGCTTTAAACTCCATACCAATGTTATATATACTTTTTAACTACAAGATATACCGTACACTACACGTAAGAATTAATGAACACTCTGAGATCTTATTCATTTATGTTATTATTTATTGAGTGTCCAAGTTCGTAGTGAAGTGTACAAAAAGAGTATAAATATCCTTTTATAGTTAATCTCAAATTCCAGACAGTGCTCTGTCCATGTTTCGTATGAGATAAATTAGAGTACAGTTTCTCCTGCGTTAAAGTAAAAAAAACTTCCGTTGGGTTTGGGTTAACTTTATGTTCAATATTTCTAATCTATATTTATTCTTGTGAATAATTTGATCAACCACGTTATGCTGTTAACATATTATTCTACCGCCAGTTTGGGAATTTTATATTGTACCAGTCTGTGTTTCATCAGTTTTCATTTTGGCTATTACAAGACACTACTTCGTTGTGTGCCTTTATTTTATTATATAATTCATCAGCCCTTATTTTGGCTATTACAAGTCACTACGTCGTTCTGTGTCTTTATTGTATTTTATACTTTCCCAGCCATCATTTTGGCTATTACAAGACACAACTTCGTTCTGTGCCTTTATTTTATTATATAATTCATCAGCCTATATTCTGGCTATTACGAGACACTACTTCGTTCTGTGCCTTTATTTTATTATATAATTCATCAGCCTATATTCTGGCTATTACGAGATACTACTTCGTTCTGTGCCTTTATTGTATTATATAATTCATCAGCCTATATTCTGGCTATTACGAGATACTACTTCGTTCTGTGCCTTTATTGTATTATATAATTCATCAGCCTATATTCTGGCTATTACGAGACACTACTTCGTTCTGTGCCTTTATTTTATTATATAATTCATCAGCCTATATTCTGGCTATTACGAGATACTACTTCGTTCTGTGCCTTTATTGTATTATATAATTCATCAGCCTATATTCTGGCTATTACGAGATACTACTTCGTTTTGTGTCTTTATTTTATTTCCAGTAGCTTGTTAAATTATTGAGACTTACTGCATTGTCTAGCTAATGTTTCAGCTATATTTATTCACTACACGTGTTGTCAATATAAAGTTCCTCATTTAACTGTGATTCTAGCTCATTTACAGCTATAATTATGTTTCATATAACTTGTGAGTGATTATTCACAAGTGTTCTATTATAGTTTAATTCTTAATTGTCATAGTACCAGGACTAAAGCCAAATGCATATCTTGTCATCCTGAGTTAACGTTGCATTAAATCAGTTATTTATTCAAGCACACCTCAGTAAAGGTGATCTTAACCCTCGCGCTGGAGCCTGTGACCATCTGCCTTACCTGTTGAGCACTTTACTTTTCTAGCAACGCTTACCTGCGCACACCTGAGTACCAATCTCAGTTGACCATATTTGCTCACTTTTATTCCTCTTTGTGTACACTTACCACACATATATATTGTCATCATATTTTAATGTTCTGTCTTGTATTATTTATATATTTCATGTTTGATACCTTGTAAGTAACACATTTATTCATAAAGGAGTAAAACCTAGTTAACTCTTTCCAAGTCACCATTGATTTGCCAGTGGACTTAGTTAAGATTTGTAGTTAAGATCCGGATGTGCCCTGCTACTGTAATTAATGTTTAAGAAATGAAAACTTATTGTCCTTACTTCGTGTGTTTATTGTGTTTGGGGGTGCGATTGACTACTCTTGAAATATTATTAATAATGCTAGTTGTGTTCCTGTCAGGCAGGATTATGTTCTAAGTATCCTAAGCAAGAAACTTATGAAAATAAACATTAAAGCGAGTTGGATTACCACGATGCATAACACTGGTAGCCAGCGGTGTCTCGATACGGCATACCAGCTTTGTTTTCTAGATTATTGTTACTCATCAACCTCAGGTGCAAGATTCATCATGGCTGATGAAGCACTGGACATTATTTCTTTTAAACAGGAAGAGCATGATATCAATACGTACATGGACATTGTCAAACCTGTCCTGGATAGTATATTAAGGGAAGATGAAAAAGCAAAATTTCACATTGTAGTGATGAAACTAGATAAGCATTCGGCTCTCGTATCCGGATATGTATGATAGCTCAACCAAAAGACTCTACAAATCTCTTCACCGTATTCAGCATGAATATAGCAAGCATTCCATCAAAACTACAAATTATTGTTGACCAAATTATGTACGAAATTATTAAATATGATATTATGGGATTTTCAGAGACAAGATTGGATAGTGCACTTGTTCCCCTATATAATATCCCGGGTTATACTTTGTATACACAGTGTCGAGATAGACATGGAGGTGGTGTGGCCATGTATGTGTCTGATGTATATACCTCGTCCAGTATTATTGATATGAGTTTTATTGAGGCTTATTTAGAGTGTGAATGTGTAGAACTACTAATCGGAGGTGAATTGTATTTTATAGCTTCTGTGTATAGACCACCGAAAGGCAATATTAAAGAGTTCCTCACTAAGCTAAAAGGTATATTAAGGTACATTGATCAAAGAAAATTTAATGCCATATAAATTCTTCGGCAAATGGAATATTGATCTACTAAAACAAAATGAAGACCTAAATGTTAATGATTTTAGAATGTTGATGTATGCTAATTTTCTACTTCCGGTAACAACTAAACCCAGTCGCGCAACACAAACCAGTGCTACATTGATCGATCATATTTGGATTAGTTGGGCCGAATTTAACGTAAAGATTGGAATAATTCATACAAATACTTCAGATAATTTCCCTGTGTTTTCACAATTTAAGAAATATAATCTAACTGAAAATACTATTGATATCATACACAAGAGGATTTTTTTCGTTTTGAAATTAAACTGGAATGAAGTTTACAACTCTAACTGTCCCGTTCAGGCCTTTGATATATTTGTCCGAACGTTTAATGATGTATTTCAGAAAATATTTCCAAAAAAATGCATTAAAGTAAATAATAAATTTGAAAGATGTCCTTATATAACTGCCACCTTGAGAAACAGCATAAAGGAAAACATAGACTTGCACGATTAGCAAATAAATGGCCACTAACCTACGGTGAGATGTATAGATCCTATAGGAATCGATTGACATCAGTGCTAAGGACTGCAAAAACATGTTTTTATAAAAAAAAAACTCAAAGCAAATCAGGGTAATGCAAAACTTACGTGGAAGTCAATAAATTCTCTCCTTGGAAGAAATGGTAACAACAAATCAATCGAATCAATAGAATTAAAAGAATGTGAAAATTAAATAGCAGATGCGTTTAATGATAATTTTATAAATATTTGCCGCTACAATAAGAACACCGATGTAATTGCAAATAATTCTCACTTAAAGTACCTTAAAACTCCCCCTGACTCTTCTATATACTTTTCGCCAGTAAATCTATCTGAAATAGAAACCATCATTAAATCAATAAAGTTAAATGCCCTGGGTTATGACGATATTCCACCAATGTTATTGAAGCAAACTTCAATATTCATCTCAAAACCACTGACTCATATAATTAATTTATCCCTTAAGTTTGGCATAATCCCTGATAGACTGAAAATAGCAAAGGCAATCCCATTACATAAGTCCGGAACCAAAGATGAAATTAACAGTTATAGATTGGTCTCTGTTTTACCAGCATTCAACAAAATATATGAAAAAAACATATATACTAGACTTGTTAATTTCTTAGAAAGAAATACAAAATTTCAGACTGTCAATATAGATTTCCACAACAGAGATCAACCGAAGCAGCGTTAATGAAATTTACTAGTGATGTATATAAATACTTAGATGGGAAGGTAAATGTTGCTAAAGTTTTTCTAGATCTAACGAAGGCTTTTGATTATTTAGACCACAACATGTTATTAGATAAACTCGAGAATATTGGTATCAGAGGGATTCCTAACAATTTATTAAAAAGTAACATATCTAATAGGAAACAATTAGTCAACTGTAATGGGGAATTTTCTAGCATAAAACACTTTCTATAAAGGTGTCCCTCGAGGCTCAATACTAGGACCAATTATGTTCTTAATATATATTAATTACATAACTTCTGCAGGTAGAGATTTAAAATTCACACTATTTGCCTATGATACAAATTTCATTGTAACATATACTGATTTAAAGTAATTGCATACTAAACTAAGCAGGGAACTTGCTAATGTCAATGACTGCGTTAAATCTAACAAATTATGACTCAATACAAACAAAACTAATTTTATGGTTTTCCAAAATCGGTCGGTTGTATATGATATGCCTCAAGTAATATTAGGTGAAGACAAAATATATCGTGTACAGTGTAATAAGTTCTTAGGGGTGACTATAGACGAACATTTAAACTGGAAGCATAATATAAATAACCTATGCATTAGTTTATCAAAGATTTGTGGTATATTATACAGAGTTCGACATTAACTTACAGCTGAGGCAATAACAAATTTATACTATACATTGTGTTACTCTCGGATGATATATTGTTTGTCAATTTGGGGGTCCACCTGGCCGTCTTATCTGGTCAATGTATTTAGAGCTCAAAAGAAAATGTTAAGAACTATATAATACAAAAAAAAAAAAAATGTGACTCAACCGACATTATATTCTCATCTCTTAAACTGTTAAAATTCAACTCCATATATAAATACTTTCTAATTATGTCCATATATAGAAATATAACGTGTGGTACCATTAAACATAAATTATTTATCTTTCTGAAACATGCTCATGATACGAGAGGAAATACCATTAACTTGGTTTGTCCTCCAGTTAGAACCACCCTCTTTCGTATTTCTATTTTGTGTGCTGGACCTCAAATACAGAATCAATTACCAAACGATATAAAATATATTACACCTCATGTACTTAAAACATATTAAAACAAAAATTATGGAATATGTGATTTAATCACATACTCCATAATTGTGATTAGACTGCAAGAACTGTAAATCGTGTAAATGTTTTGATATTATTATTATTATTAGTAATATTATTATTATTATTATTGTAGTACTTATTTTTCCAAATCTAAGTATTCTACTAAGGTGGGAATAATTCGACAGTTGTTCAGAAGTTCGTATCCTTTATTTAACAAAACTCCCCGGTAGCATATATCATCATACCAATCGACTCTCTGTTCGGGCCGGAATGAGTTCAATCCATAAATTGAATAATACCATCGACCCAATATAGATTGTACATTGGAACTCTTAAGTTCCTGTTACCACCTATTTGAATACCCGTTATTCAGGCATTGATTCACTCCGACTTCGATCCAAAGGCACGTCACTATTTCCAAGAGAATTTACAAACTTTACTACGCCTCAATATGTCCAATCGTAGGCTTTAGTCAATCTAATCTAAACGTCCTTATCTTTACAACCTGTCTATATATATATATATCATATATCTCAAAACATGTAAATATGTACCCGTAGGCAATTTACTTAAATCTAACTCTATTCCAGAGTGTCCCACACTCGTGATCCCTATCTCACAGATGAATTAACACAATACAACTTAACTCTTATACTATATTCAATATTATCAAGCTTCAACTAACATATGTCATTACATAGTTCAAAATAACCGCTATTTCAAAAGTACCTATATCAGCATTACAACATTTTACACTTGATCACTTCGTATATCAGAATAACAATTTCCAACTCAATGTTCAACTCAAATATAACATCACTACTATATCTATCAACGCTTTGTCAACTTATTTCAATATTACAATAACTCTCGCAATAGTCGACTCGGCTTGTTATTTATCTCATGATTACAGGATCGCTAATATTAGAACTGTATTCCGTACAATAATCTTTTTAGTTGAATAACGATGTTTCCTTTTTAACCCGTGGAGCCCCGGCTAGTTTTGTAATGTTTGCGCACCAGAACCCGGCCGGTTTTCAAAAAATGGTTTTATTCCAGAAACAATAGCGAATGGGTTAGGAATGAAGGAAAAACCACGAAAAACCGCTCAAAAAGCTTAAAAAATGGTCCTACAGAGCCCCCGAAAACGGATTTTATAAGAGTAAAAAATTGAAGGCAATTATCCCAAAAAAACAGGTTTTTGCGCGCTCGCGCGCACGCACGTGGACTTTGAGAGTTTTCAACCATCGGCACGGTTGCGTGGGATACGTACACAGTTCCCATACAAATCTGAGCCCTCTTGAGTGGCTACACCTGAGGTTACGGTCGGCGCAATTAGGGTGACGCGCCAGGCGCGTCTCTGGGGCTGTGCGTTACATACATCGCCGACGCGTCAGGCGCGTCGCTGGGGCTGTACGGGTTAACAAAACAATATATTTCATCAAATGGACTAGAGTCCTTCCTAACTATTTCTCAAGCTAGGTCTAACCTATCGGCAAATAATATTTATCCCCTATTCTTGAATAATTCTCATAACCCCTTTATCACTAATAATTATTCAATCAGATTCCCATATGATTCTTCCTTAGTAATTTCATTTACTTTTTACCCTATAAGATCCTATTCTATTGATAGCTAAATGGTAAGGAGCCTTTTCTAACATTAACAGCTATCTTCTCTCAATACTGCACCCGTTTATTTATTCATGAGTCTAATCCTTTTCTCTTTATTTTGTTCTATAAGAACACATCTATTTTTAATGGTTGGTACCACTGGGTTTGTCTAGCAATTTTCTCTCTTTGTTAAGTTGGTTGCGGGCCCATAAGGGTCCTTAAAACAAATATTGGGTTTCTCGTCTGGAACAATCTTCACCACCCCAAGGCCGGCCAATATCTCTTCTGGAAATGTTCAGTCCCATCTACCACTTGTCGCCCCTCTTGAATTGCTTGGCTGTAGGCATGTAAGCTAGCAATGTGGCGGAAAGCACCAGGATACTTGTGGTGTATCTGGTCGGCAGACGAAAACTGTGTTGGGCCAGGGGTGGACTTTACTGGATGCCGATAAGCAAGCTGGAAGGCTGGAGCAGGCTTGTCCAAATTTCCATCACTTTGCAGGCGAGGGCGGGAGAGGTGGCTGCTGGCAGGTGAGCCCAGTGGTACCCGTGACAGAAGTGACAGAAGTGACGTCTGGGAATGAATGAATGAATGAATATAGAAAAGGTGGGTGAGGGTGAAAGAAGGGAAGTTTTATTGGTTAAGTAGGAGAGACAGTGATAATAGTAGGAGAAATAGGGTGTCGCGGCTCGATCCAACGTGCGTGAGTTGAATAATTGAGCTGGGGTTGAGTTGATTTAGTTGTTGTTGTTGTTGTTGTTCCCCAGGCTGTCTGGCCGAACAGCCCCAAGGTCTCGAGCAAGGCCAAGGCCATAAACGAGCGCCCCCACAAAATCCTCCCTGCTTACCACTAACAAAGCCCGGGTGACCGAAGCCACTCCATGGCAGGGAGCTGAGGAGGGTGCGGAAACGCCCGGGAAACCAAAGCCCCACCCAAGGCCCTGTGCCCCTCAGCAATTATGAAGGGAAAATTGAGTTGATTTAGTTGGAGAAGTTACTTTAATGAGATTCAGGATGGCTTGCCAAGAAGGGGGCAAGGGATGGGGAGCAAGTTAATTTTGGGTGGTATAAAATCGAAAGTGCTTGCTATTGGGCTTTGGATGTTTTGGGGTTGTATTTTTGGATGGTAGTAATTCGAAAGTGGTATAAAAGGGGGAGATAATTTTGGGTGGCATTGAGTCAAAAGGGGTACTGCTGGGGAAGACTGTCAGTGGCAGAACCTGTAAGAAGGCTATACTGTTATTATATTATAAGTTACGTTAAAAGGTTGTTGTCTTGTAATTCGTCTGTGAAGTTATACATTTTAATGGGAAGTGAAGCTAGGAATCTAGGTCAAGAGTGGTAGGGAGGTTGGACTGTGGACGAGCCGGCATGACCCACCTCCTCTACCAATCCTGATTTTAAGTGAATTTTGGAATGGGTGCCTCTCTGTTGTTGGGGTGAAGGAGGTTTGACAAGGGGCGGGGGGGATATAAAATTCTGTTGAAAATTTGGATGAATTTTATCATGAAAGGTCTCAAGTTTTATAATTTGTTTTTCTGCTAATTGCTGCTAATTAGTATTTAGAGGGGGGATGTGGGCTAGGTTGTGAAGATGTTGTGCCGTCTGGAACTCATACCCCTGAGTCCCGAACATCCACCTCAGTGCTTTATTTTGTATTCTTTGATATTTTAGTTGGTTGGTAGGGGCCGAAAGTGAAATGCTGAGAGGGACGTAGCACAAAAGAGGTCTTATAAGTGCTTTGTATAAGTGAAGATTGGTTTTTATTGAGGCATTTCTGAATCGAACGATGGTTTGTAGGGATTTAGATGCGATTGGCAATGGAAGTTTTTGCTTGTTTATGAAATCGGATGTTTTTGTCGAATGTGAGGCCGAGTACTTTGTTAGTGGGAGAGACATTTATTTGTGTGCGGTTAGGGACAGGTGCTCGGGAGTTCTGGAATAAGGGTCTTGGGCGGGGATGTCCTTTGGCAAAGTATGTTACGTGTGATTTTTGAGGATGAGCCTGAATCCGCCATTTTTGCTCCCATTGTGCTACTTTGTCAAGTTCTCTTTGAGCTCTGTTTGTCAATGCGTCTATTGTGTCTGCTCTTATTATTTGCGTCACGTCGTCTGCGTACATTACTGTGAGAGAGTCATTGTGAGTGGGGTTGGGAAAGTCATTTGTGTATAGGATGTATAGGGTACGAGCGAGCACTGAGCCTTGAGGTACGCCTGCGTTTAGTGCAAATTAATCTGAATAAAGATTAGAAAACTTAATTTTGGCTGTTCTATTATCCAAAAAGTTGCAGAGAAGTTTCTGAGTAATTAATGGGAAGTTGAAATTTTCGAAGATTTTGTACTTCAAGCCCTCGTGCCACACTGTGTCAAAAGCTCGTTTTATGTCCTTGGTAATTAAGGCTGTCTTGTTTTTTCGTCTGGACTGTTTGTTTATGTGAAGGTAGTTTGTGATAATGTTTAGTGCTTCTTGTGTCGATCTGTGTTGTCTAAAACCAAATTGCATGTTCGTGAGGAGTCCTTCGTCTTCGAGAAATAGTCTGAGTCGGTGGTTTATGATACGTTCTAGAGTCTTCCCAAGAGTCTCAAGTAGACTAATGGGTCTGTAGTTTAGTGGATTAGTCTTGTCTTGGTTTTTCTTGGGAATGAGGATAATGGTCGCTGTCTTGAAGCAGACGGGAAAGTAGCCTGATGCCAGGATGGCGTTGTAGAGGCGAGTGAGTGCTGTTATGAAAGTGTTAGGTAGGTGCTTTACAAGGTGGTGATTAATACCTGTGGCACCAGGCGCCTTTCTCCGTGTTTTAGACAGGATGAACTTGACTTCGTCTTGCACAATGGGAGCAGTGAGTATGTTTTGAAGGTCAAGTGTGTTTAGGTTAATGTGTGTGTCATGGGAGATGTTGTCGGGGATGGTAGTGAGATGTTGTTCTATATTGCGGATGTGTTGTTCGGCAGGCCTTTCAATGGGGTGTGGGTGGTATACTTGTTGCCATGTCTGTTTAAATGTATCTGTGATAGCCCTAGGATCAGTAATTTTGTTGCCATTAACAGTGAGGGAGGATGTTCTGGGAGTGTTATTACCTTGTAAACGTTTTATGTGTTGCCAGAATTCCCAGGGCTTAGTTTTTCTGTTTTGTTCTGCTGAGTGTACTAGGTGAGTCCAGTGAGCGTCATGATCAGATTGCAGGCTGTTAAGGATGTGAGTTCTGAGGTTGGAGAGGTCGTAGCGTACTCGGCCTGGTATGTGGTTGTGTTTGTTCTGTTCGAATCGACGACGATAGCACACTAGGAGTCGTTGTGTCCTGATGGAGGGTCTGAAAGTGTGTTTGATTTTGTATGTAGTCTTTGGGATGGTTGTGATGGCTGCATTTATGATATTGTTCTGTAGGTTCTCGATTTGTAGGTATATGTGTGTGTAGTGTTGTCCCTCATAGTCGTGTATGTAGTTGTCTTCTGATAAAATGGTTTGCTTGTGAGTAGTTAAAATGAGATTGAAATGGGACTTGAATTGGGTTTGAAGAAACTGACATGAAAACTGGGATGTGATCTGATCCTAAAAGTGGCCCTGGGAAAATATCATGATGGAATATATTAAAAGCTTGGTTTGAAAAATTTAAGTCAGGTTTACCATTACCGTTTGGTGTGAAAACTGTGTTGAAGTCTGGGCCTTGAAAAGTTAATCTTTTGTGGTTGTGTAGTGCTAATAGATGAATTCCATGTTGATTAATGGTATTATGTTGGAAAGCTTGGTGTCTAGCGTTAAAGTCTGCAAGTATAAGTGTAGGTGCATTGTTATTGAATAAGGTATTTAAGTCTGTGTAAGGGATGTAGGTATTTGGTCTGACATATGTGGTGGCAACTATGAGGGGTCCAAGTGTTGTGTGTGTTTTAACTGCAAGGAAATGTTTGTATGTCCAGTCTGTGATGAATTTGTGTTGAATGGTGCTTTTTATCATGATTGCAACTCCATCGTTGGCATCGCCGTCGGTCTGTCGTGTTGTGTAACCAAAGAATCTAATTTTATGTGTGTTGTACGTACAGGTGCTGTTAATTAGTATTATGTCCGGGTCATTATCTAAAATTAATTGTGTGAGTAGGTGTCTGTTAGTGTAGTAGTGTCTTATGTTGAATTGGATGACTCTTAACATGATGGGGTATCGTGAAGTGAGCTATGTTTGGGGGAGTGGGAGGATGGTGGGGCCCGGGCTGGAGAGGGAGAGGATGAGGAGCGGCCTCCTCCAAAAGATAGAGATTTAGAGGTAGAGTTTTTTTTATTCTTGGGGTTTCGACTTTACGTGACTTTGACCGAGAACGGTTTAATTCAGGAGAGGGTAACTCAGCTGGGCTGGTGGGTTTTCGTTTTAGAGGAGATTGGGGAGGAATGGTGGGCGTTTTTGGTGTAGGAGGGGGTGGGGGAGGCATGAAGGATGTTGGGGTAGGAAGGTCAGGGTCAGATGCATTGAGAGTTGGGTCAGTGACATTTGTGAGGGGGGGGGGGGGGGGGGGGGGTTTGGGTAGGGGGATCTTGAGTTTCATTTTCAGTGGTGAGAAGGATTGACATTTCAGGGACTTCGTTGGCGCTTGGGGGTTGAGGAATAGGGGTAGTGGAGTATGAGTTGGAGGTAGAGGTTGAGGGTAGTGGAATAGGAAGAGGAGTGGCTGAGAGAGATGGATTGTGAGAGTTCTTGCTATGCTGGAACCAAGACTCAGGGATCATGATGGCAGGGAGGTTGTGGGCAGTCAGGCCATCATTTAGGAGCTTGTTAAACTGTGGGGTGACTTTTTGGTTCGTGAGGTGGAGTGCAACATTAACAAGGACTGAAGTTTGGGCGAATATTTCGCGGTTGAACAATGGGCCGGGAGGATTGATGTTGGGTGGGGTAGGGGGGGAGGATTGAGGGATGTGTGAGGTGGCCGCTGAAGCATATGATGTGGCAGTGACTGGGTGGGATGAGAATAAAGGACATGTTTGGTTGGGAGTGGTTGGAGTGGCCTTTGAGTTTTGTCTAGTGTCTTTTAAGACATTGAGACGGAAGGGACATTCGGCACTGATTGCAATGTGAGGGCCATTGCAGTTTGAGCATTTAAGGGTGATTGAAGAGCAGGTGGTAAATGAGTGCCCTGACTCAGCACAACGAGAGCAAGTTACTGTTTTCTTACATTGGGCTGTGGGATGTCCGTAAGCATAACAGTTATAGCACTGCTTGAGATTGATCCAGGACTCAGGGGTCAGAAAATCCGGCGGCAAAATCACATGAAATGTCTTGAGACCTGTTTTTAGAAGCTTACTGGCCTCCTGAGGGGAGGCACATCGAATTTTGAGGGCTTGACGTTGGGTTTTAAATACTTCACAGACAGTGATGGAGTTTTTCTTGGAAATTTCCCTGGCAATCTCATCTTCGTCTTTGTTGAAGATGCTCTTGTCAGGGTGCAGAATTTTGACTGTATAGGCAGCTTTAAGTTCTGGGGAGAGGACTAGTTCATAACCAGCAGATTGGAGTTTCTTTAGAGTGGCAGGGTTGAGATATGCATCAAGATCTTTTTGTGAAGCAAGTCTTATTTTGATAACATTGAGATATTTGAAAACCCTGACTATTTGGGTTTGAGTGATACTAAATATGTGAGAGCCTGGGTCATCAGGGGGATCGTTAATGCATTTGAATTTGACATACAGTGCCATACTGAATCATTGGGAGAAACAAGTTTAGGTGGTAACTATAAGAAAAGTGAAAATGAATGGGGAAAATAACAAGTTAGGGAGGTAGAGTTAATTGAAAATTTGATGGAGAATTCTAAAACTGTACCCAGGTGGCACCCCTATGGGATGTCCCCAGAAAAACCTAACTCCTACCTATGTCCTTGGACTGTAGGCAAGCCTATGTCACAGGACCCTAACCTACTTGAAGTATAAACCCTACCCACTTGCCTCCTATAACCAGGGGCTAACCCCCCCCCCCCCCCCCTTCATGGCAATGCCTTGAGGGTTCGGCGTCGTACTACAAGTGGGCTTCTAATGGGCGGTAGTGGGTAATATTTAATAATTTGGAAAAAGAAAAGTAATGAGAAAGGTTTGAGGAAAAGATGAGAGTATAGGAAAGTAATGAGAATGGAGAAGGATGATGATGAGATATGAGGTGAGATGCAGGGAGCTGATTGGCCGGGCGAGCATAGAACGTGGAGGAGAGAGAACTGATGGAGGAAGCTAGGGGGCTAGGTTTTGCTGGTCCTCAAGTCGTCCATCTTCTATCTGCTGCTGCTTGAAGATTCTCCTTTCTTCTTTCTTCTGCTGCTTGAAGATGGGGGGGGGGTGGGGGTGCTACAGGCCTGTAGGAGAGACCAGAGCGTCACCAAGTACCACCTCGAAGTGACGTCTGTGGCCCCACCCACCTCTCTATATACGTCTGGGGCAATTCAATTCAAATTAATATAGAAAAGGTGGGTGAGGGTGAAAGAAGGGAAGTTTTTATTGGTTAAGTAGGAGAGACAGTGGTAAAAGTGAGAGCAAATAGAGTGTCGGGGCTTGACCCAATGTGCGTGAGTTGAGTATTGGGCTGGATCAGTATGGCTTGCCAAGAAGGGGGCTGGGAAGGCTGCAAGATGAAGGCAGGAGATGGTGGTGATGATGGTGGTGGTGAAGAAGTCGCTGGTGTTAATGTTGGTGTTTAACGAATTCTTCCATGTTGAAGGTCTTTCTCGATCTTTTGGGGTTTTTCTTGGAGCTCCTGATCTTGAACAGCTGACTTTGGAAGATCCTTAGTCCTTCTACTTGCTCTGGTGTTAAAGATGAATCAGGGGTTGCTGGCTCCTCGTTGTTCCCCAAAATGGTTCTCCATAAAGGTGATTCAGGGGGGGGACGTCTTCTTGCTGGTGCATCCTCGACTCCTTGTTCCTCGATCGTCTCCACGTCGACTATTTCTCCTATGGTGGACACAGTGTACTCAGACGACGTGGAGGGGAGTGCCACCGGATGATCAATGGTGGCAGGTGCTGGAGTCGAGGCTGCTACTGGTCCGGTGACGTTGACTGCTGATGGAGGTGGCGATGCCGAGACTGCTGGAGGAGGTGGTGGAAGGCTGCTCCTATTGATTGGTTTGGAGATGTTCAGGCGTTTCCGTGGCTGCTGTCTTGGACGTTGTTGGGGAGCCTGTGGACGAGTGATTTTGGTGGAGTGCATGTCTGGGATGATAATAGAGGGCAAGTTGTTAGCTTGTAGGAGAGCAGGGAGATACACCCTTAGGAGGTTGATGTCCCCACCAGCAAGAGCAGTGGCTGTGGTGACAATGATTTTGATGATTGAGTCCTTGTCACAAGATGGCTGCTCTACTCTTGCCTTCTCCTCCCTCTTCATGGCATGCACCGATCCCTTCACACAGTCACCCTTGGGCCCAGATATTTGATGTGCCTCCATTCCCTTCTTCCCCTTTTTGATGGTAAACTCTACCCTCTCTCCGTCACCAAGAGAGGGCAGAGCGTGGAGTGGATTGGGGCGAGATATGCTCCTTCTATGTACAAAGATGTCTCCTCCTTCCTGTTGGCTGATAAAGCCCATTCCCTTTTTGTAGTTAAACCATTTAACATGGCCAGCAAAGCAGGTGGGGGCTGCTGGAAGCATGATGGTTTTGGTGGTAAGGGAGAGGTGGAGAGTTGTAGCCAATCAGGAGAGAGCAGGAGGATTGGTCACGTCTGGGGCCCCACCCACCTCTCTTTATAGTCCCGCCTCACAAAATGGCGCGCTATGATTGGTCGAGCCAGTCTCCCGGGCCCCACCCGCATGGCTTGAATGTTTCTCTCTCTCTCCTCCTGCTTTATATCATCATCATATATTCCTGGTAGCTTGTTGCAGAAGTCTTGTAGTGCCTTACAGGAGTATGAGGTTTGCACCGGAAGAATAGACTTATTGCTACCAGGAGAAACGGTTTGTGGAAGAAGCAAGAGCGATTTAAAAGGTGAACGGGTAAGCGCGGCTGGCTGTGTTTGAGTTTGAAGCGTCCATGGCGGCTCCTGATTGGTCGAGCCGGAGGGTATGAGAATGTTGTGCTACTCGCCAGGAATGTCGGGTACAGACGGTTTAAAGGGACGGTTCAATGCAGCGTGTTGATTGGCTGATGGCAGGATTCTTACTTCAATTATTATTATTATTTTTGTATTTATATATTTTTTTTCTTTTATTTTGTAGTGTCAGAGTGTAAACGTGTATAATGTTTGTAGTGTAAACTGTATTGCCTGGCTCTAATCAAGATACAATAAACACATTTCCATGTCTGCTAAAGAGCTCCGGCTCAGCAGACTATGCCGTGTTATCTTTATATGTGTTTAATCTTAAGATCAATGTACTATATTATGGCAATAACATTGTGAATTAAATTGAATTGAATCTATGATCAACGCCATCTACCGAGATCTACGAGAAGTGTAGGACCTCTTCCGGACAAATCACCTGGGCTTCTTCCGAACCAATCACCTGGGTCTCTCCCGGGCCATGATACGGTCTGAGATACGGGACAAAGGCGTATCCAACACATAAACCGGATTTGAATTATAATAAAGAGGAGTTATCATAATTCCTCATCAACATCCGATGTTCTATTTCAACAGTTGTGACCAGAATAACCACCTTTACCGTGCAGAAAATCACATAGGCCTATATCAACAATAACAGATCAACAGAGAGTAAGGAAAGCTTTGCATACAACCTTAATTATTATGTTACCTCCACCAACCGACTTTACTCCTAAACTCAATTAATGGAATCAACAAATACATGTGGCAGTCCAGGGATTCGAACCTAGGATGCTCACACCGAAATTCAGTGCATTTATCCATTGCGCTATGAAGACAGTTAAAGAATGGTGGACAAGCCTACGATTTATTATGCAGTTTCGAATCCTGCATATCAATCTAAGCATGTACACACTTTCCAACTGCGCTGTCATAGGCTATGGATAGATGGATGGAAGGAGTAATTAATGGGGCCTTAACCCTTAGGAAGGCCTCTCTATAAACTACCCCTGAACCTGAATGAATTATTATGTTACCTCCACCAATCGATGAAACTATAAATTAAGGCAAAACAATTATCCTGCTGCAATGCAAGCTTTCTAAAATATGAATTTAGCATTAAGAAATAAAGAATAACAATACCCATGTATTCCTATGTCGATTATATTTTTTAAGGCAATTATTAACTTCACAATAATTAAAAGATCAAAATCCACATGTCCCAACTATTCCGAAATTAATTAATCAAGACTCGATGTATCATCTGAATATTACCTGACCGAAATATATGATCGGTAGACAAACACGAGGCAATATCTTCTACTAGCTCCCGGACGATCAAGTGGATATACACCCATGTTTGCGGGGAGCAGGGAGGTGTGTTAGCGGAACTAGAGGTGTCATTCTCTAGTTGTGTGTGAGGGTGGCAGTTCCATCTGGTGCCAAACAGAAGGAGGAACTATGAGTCCTACATCGACCAGATTCCCTCTCATGGATCTTACTTCTCCGATCCTCATCACCCCTTACCCTAAGGGTCTCCGTGCTATTGAGTTTTGGGAATTATTGTGAAGGTATATAAAATAAAATGTTAGTGTTCAATATAACGTTATCCTAGAGGCCTATTCTGGACTTTCCTTGCCCCAATTTCTCTCTCGCATTGTGAGAACAAAACACACCTGTGCCGGTTATTTATATATATAATATTCTGGATTTAACTGCTTTAAACTCCATACCAATGTTATATATACTTTTTAACTACAAGATATACCGTACACTACACGTAATCATTAATGAACACTCTCAGATCTTATTAATTTATGTTATTATTTATTGAGTGTCCAAGTTCGTAGTGAAGTGTACAAAAAGAGTATAAATATCCTTTTATAGTTAATCTCAAATTCCAGACAGTGCTCTGTCCATGTTTCGTATGAGATAAATTAGAGTACAGTTTCTCCTGTGTTAAAGTAAAAAAAACTTCCGTTGGGTTTGTGTTAACTTTATGTTCAATATTTCTAATATATATTTATTCTTGTGAATAATTTGATCAACCACGTTATGCTGTTAAAATATTATTCTACCGCCAGTTTGGGAATTTTATATTGTACCAGTCTGTGTTTCATCAGTTTTCATTTTGGCTATTACAAGACACTACTTCGTTCTGTGCCTTTATTTTATTATATAATTCATCAGCCTATATTCTGGCTATTACGAGACACTACTTCGTTCTGTGCCTTTATTTTATTATATAATTCATCAGCCTATATTCTGGCTATTACGAGATACTACTTCGTTCTGTGCCTTTATTGTATTATATAATTCATCAGCCTATATTCTGGCTATTACGAGATACTACTTCGTTTTGTGTCTTTATTTTATTTCCAGTAGCTAGTTAAATTATTGAAACTTACTGCATTTTCTAGCTAATGTTTCAGCTATATTTATTCACTACACGTGTTGTCAATATAAAGTTCCTCATTTAACTGTGATTCTAGCTCATTTACAGCTATAATTATGTTTCATATAACTTGTGAGTGATTATTCACAAGTGTTCTATTATAGTTTAATTCTTAATTGTCATAGTACCAGGACTAAAGCCAAATGCATATCTTGTCATCCTGAGTTAACGTTGCATTAAATCAGTTATTTATTCAAGCACACCTCAGTAAAGGTGATCTTAACCCTCGCGCTGGAGCCTGTGACCATCTGCCTTACCTGTTGAGCACTTTACCTTTCTAGCAACGCTTACCTGCGCACACCTGAGTACCAATCTCAGTTGTCCATATTTGCTCACTTTTATTCCTCTTTGTGTACACTTACCACACATATATATTGTCATCATATTTTAATGTTCTGTCTTGTATTATTTATATATTTCATGTTTGATACCTTGTAAGTGACACATTTATTCATAAAAGAGTAAAACCTAGTTAACTCTTTCCAAGTCACCATTGATTTGCCATTGGACTTATACTCTGCATAACATATATACAGTATACAGTATATATACCGGTATATATATATATATACACAATAGACTTCATTGACTATTTTCAATTTACAATGCATTTTAAAATATTCTAGAATTCACAAATTAGCTATCAGTTCGAAATGCGCAATTAACGTAAATATTTGTCAGCCATACGAAATATTATACCTGTTGTCACTTTGTTTAAGGATGAACCTGTTTTGGCCTGCTCTAGACGTAAATAAATAAAGATATGTTCCCGATTCCATTTATCATCCTATCTATTCTCTCTCTCTCTCTCTCTCTCTCTCTCTCTCTCTCTCTCTATATATATATATATATATATATATATATATATATATATATATATATTTACATATATATATATATATATATATATATATATATATATATATATATATATATATATATATATATACGTGTATATATATATACCTGTATATATATATTTATATATTATAGGTTTGAGTCCCGGAGGGAAGAATGAAAACCTATTATTTAGTAGTGGCCCCGACATCATTGACGATATGCCTATTAGTATAATAGTCCACTTTCAAGCGCCCGCGGGTAGCCTGTTTGAAACGACCGCCCGCCGCGGGGAGAAAGAGTCCTACATCATAAGTGCAACGCTAATTCTCTTATGGAATCGTTTTATGATTGGGGTAGTCACTACGACAAAAAACTTTGTAAAAAATAAAAATGAAAAATTAACTTAAAACTGGTTATATTAGTGATTTCCATCTCGGTGGATTTCGTGCGTGGATTCTATCCCTGACGCTGCTCTTAGAGATGCCATACTTCCTTCCATGACATATTAAGACTAAACTCAAGACATCAAACGAATGGGAAGGGGATGGAAGGGAGGGCCCTACATCGTCAATGATTTCGGGGCCACTACTAAATATTAGGTTTTCATTCTTCCCTCCGGGACTCAAACCTATAATTTATTAGTGGCCCCTCCATCATTGACGATATGCCTGATATCTCAAGATTGGAGGGGGACATTCGTGACAATATCAAACCACTAAGAAATATCATAGGTAGAGACAAAGAATCATATAACAATTTAAGTCTTTATTGCTTACATACAATATAAGTAAAAAATTGGAAAGAAAGCAGTGCGTTACTTCAAAGAATACCTGCTTGTACTTGACCGACTAGGTACATATGATAATATCTCACTTTAAGATTCATAAACATTTGTTGTTTATGGAACTTACTTGTATTCCTATTCAACTATTACAGAAACATATATCCTTGGATTACATCTTCTGTCCTTAGAACTATTTGTACAGTCCATATCATTTGTACACTATGTTATACTATATAGTTGTAACTATGATAGATATCTTTAACAATAGAAAACTATATTAGAGCTGTGGGACCAGCTCGACTTATACAGTATCACAGCTCGTGACTTCAAAATCGAACAAAAAAATATTCTAGAGCTGTAGGACCAGCTCGACTTCTTAAGTATCACAGCTCATGACCTTATCACGTCATCCGGCGGAGGGGTTCTAGGGGTCTTTTGGGCTTACCTGCACCCTCCCCCCTCCTTTTTCTCCTTTAAGATTAAACTTAATTAGTAATTATTATGTTCCTTCCAACAACCAACCATACTCCTAAAATCGATTAATGAAATTTACAAACTCATGTGGCAGTCCGTGGATTCGATCCCAGGATGCTCACACCGAAAATCAACACCTTATACATCGCACCACGAAGACAGTTAAAGGTTGGTGGACACTTCCTACGATTTATTATGCAACTTCGAATCCTGCATATCAATCTAAGCATGTACACACATCCCAACTGCAACTCACGTAGGCTATGCATATGTGAATGGAAAGAGCAATTAATGGGGCCTTAACCACTTAGGGAAGTCCTCTCGATAAATTACTCCTGAACCAATATCAATTATTATGTTCCTTCCAACAACCAACCATACTCCTAAAATCGATTAATGAAATTTACAAACTCATGTGGCAGTCCGTGGATTCGATCCCAGGATGCTCACACCGAAAATCAACACCTTATACATCGCACCACGAAGACAGTTAAAGGTTGGTGGACACTGCCTACGATTTATTATGCAACTTCGAATCCTGCATATCAATTTAAGCATGTACACACATCCCAACTGCAACTCACGTAGGCTATGCATATGTGAATGGAAAGAGCAATTAATGGGGCCTTAACCACTTAGGGAAGTCCTCTCGATAAATTACTCCTGAACCAATATCAATTATTATGTTCCTTCCAACAACCAACCATACTGCTAAAATCGATTAATGAAATTTACAAACTCATGTGGCAGTCCGTGGATTCGATCCCAGGATGCTCACACCGAAAATCAACACCTTATACATCGCACCACGAAGACAGTTAAAGGTTGGTGGACACTGCCTACGATTTATTATGCAACTTCGAATCCTGCATATCAATCTAAGCATGTACACACATCCCAACTGCAACTCATGTAGGCTATGCATATGTGAATGGAAAGAGCAATTAATGGGGCCTTAACCACTTAGGGAAGTCCTCTCGATAAATTACTCCTGAACCAATATCAATTATTATGTTCCTTCCAACAACCAACCATACTCCTAAAATCGATTAATGAAATTTACAAACTCATGTGGCAGTCCGTGGATTCGATGCCAGGATGCTCACACCGAAAATCAACACCTTATACATCGCACCACGAAGACAGTTAAAGGTTGGTGGACACTGCCTACGATTGATTATGCAACTTCGAATCCTGCATATCAATCTAAGCATGTACACACATCCCAACTGCAACTCACGTAGGCTATGCATATGTGAATGGAAAGAGCAATTAATGGGGCCTTAACCGCTTAGGGAAGTCCTCTCGATAAATTACTCCTGAACCAATATCAATTATTATGTTCCTTCCAACAACCAACCATACTCCTAAAATCGATTAATGAAATTTACAAACTCATGTGGCAGTCCGTGGATTCGATCCCAGGATGCTCACACCGAAAATCAACACCTTATACATCGCACCACGAAGACAGTTAAAGGTTGGTGGACACTGCCTATGGACTAGCTAGACCCGCTGCCGTAACGCCGCACAGGTTAGCTTTGGCTTATCCAGAGCTACAGACAGGTATCACGTCAAGAAAGTATGGTTGCGAGTCTACAATTTATTGTTAGTTATGTCTTCAATCGAATAGTTCTGTAAAATTCTGAGAGAGACGGCCCATTTTTTGATATCATGGGCTCTGCCCACTACTCTGGGATTACTTTCCCTAATGACGTTTACGAGTAAAGACGCTAATTTCCTTCTTGTGATGCGAGTACCTGTACTGTTTACCAATAAGAAGCCTGGTTGTTGAGGTTGTGCCACCCTCAAAAATTTGATTAAAGCCTGCCCGGGAACAAAATGTGATGCTTATGTCCGCGTTTGAGTGCCGGGACTGTAAATTCTAAAAACACATGATCACAATGTTCATTTTTTGCTATAAATGTGGGAGACGGAGCAATTTGTAAGTGTTCATTCAGTCTCCCAAACCTGAGGCAATTAAGTTCGTTGCTCATCGCCGCCAACTCAGATACTCTGTTTCCTGTTGCCAAAGCCATAAGGCTCATAGCCTTCTTTAATAAAGAGTCAAAGTCCGGCGCATGATTATACTTGCGCGAATGAAGCAAAGATAAAGCTTTGTCCAGTGACCAGGTAGGCATGAGCTGACGTGGTGGTGGGCGTAGTTTGAAACATGCCCTCATGAACCCTTTCTCGTTTGCCTGTAGTATGGATGGACCAGTAAGGTCATAAAAGGGGTTTCTATTGGCCGACAATTGGTTCTTCAGTGTAACTACAGAAAAGCGTTTGTGTTCAAACAAATAGTCTACGTACTTAACACCTTACGAGCGGCCTATGCGGTTTATTTATATGTACCGCCCAGCGGGGTGTTTTTAGCCAAAATTGGGCTGTTTACGTGATCATTTTCATGCCTAAATAAGACCCAGAACGTAAAACAAGTATCTATCCCTGAAAGGGCATAAACAGAGCTTTCGAATGACACCATAACGATCCTTTTATGATGGCTAGTTTTCTTGCAATAACCGTGCAACGCGAGTGCAAAAATCATGTAATTCGGTACTTTCCCCATATAATTCAGTATGTAGCGAATGAGAGAGGGAGGAGGGAGCTGAGATTCGTGTCAGTAGGTTCGCCGCGGTGGTCTGGAGCAGTCATACGCTCGCTAGTCTCCTGCCACCACTTGTCTCTCTCTCTCAGCAACATTACGTGCTGAAATTGCCACTCGACCTATGTCGAGCGCCGCCACATAGTCCAGCTTTTTTTAACTCGACTTATGTGGTGAGCCGCTAATTAAGGGTTAATGACCAAAGCTACTGATGAGTCTGTTTGCGCCGTTTCTACTATCTAGGTTGTGAACGTTTTAAAGTGAGACTGATACTGTCTCCTGGTAGACATAGTATACTGATAAAGAAATTTACTTGTAACACTCTCTCCATACTGAGTCAACCATTCGGCATTTTGAATGTCCAGAAGGCAAAAGTCAGCGCGGTCTCTAGGTTGCCAATTGTCTCCCAGTGGAAGTATGAGACCGGGAGTGACACCGGGTTCTCGTCCACATTTTCAATTGGTGGTACCACACCTGAGCCTGCCAAAGTGGCGCAATCATCGAGACTAAGCCCCGGTAACCCCATAGTTTGTGAACTACATGACACATAAGTGAAGCGTCTGGAGGCGGAAAAAGAAAGGTGGAATTCCATTTGTTCCAGTCCTCCAACAATGCGTTTGGACCCCCCGCCGAAGTCATTTCCCGGCGGGTTAGGAAGAGAGGGAGTCTGTGGTTTTCCTCGGATGCGAATAGATCCACTTGTGGATGGAATGGCTCTGCAATCATCTCGTTGCAGATGTTTTGCTTGAGTGCCCATTCTACTCTGGTGCTCTGTCTCCGGGACAGAGCGTCTGCCCAGACATTTACTATGTCCGGGAGGTAAGATGCATGAAGATGAATGCTCAGCATTTTGGCCAGAGCACAGATCTCTTCTGACAATTCTAATAACTTCCGAGACCTCGTTGACCCTTGCTTTTGAATGCAGTGTACCACGTTCAATTTGTCCATCCGAAAGGCTATTGATTTCCCCTGTAATAAAGAGCTGTGTGTTTGAAGGAAAAACAAAGGGACTAGAAGATCTTGTTTGTTGATATGAAAGTTCTCGTCTTGGGACCCAAAGACCATGACCCTGGTGGCCTAGGTTTGACTGATATCCCCAGCCTATTGTCCCTGAAGCATCTGTGTCTACCCATACCGTAGGTGGGGGAGAAAACCCACGTCATTATTGAGTACAATGTTTCCTTCCTTGCCTAGACCGACAGTAAGTTGTGAATTAAAAGAGGAATGGTCCATCTTTTTCCCTCCGGCAAGAGTGGGAAAAAATTTGTTACCTTCCTAGATTAATCTCTTTACTTTCAACCGGCCCAACTTCACAGATAGATGGATCCAGTTGAGAGAGCCGACCAGTGATTCCCATGTCCTTCTCGTCGTGTTCAGACTGTGGAGAAACCGAAACAATATCCTGCGAAATCTGTTGCGGTTGTCCACACTCTGACTGAGAGTAAGATTGGCTGTGTCCCAGACCAGTCCTATCCACTGAATTACCCATGTGGGAACATGGTGTGACTTTGCCAAGTTGACCTTGAATCCTATTGTACATGATAGTATATGAGTGATAATGTAATGGACATGGGCCTTGTATGCACTGGGATTAACATGAATTATAATGTAATAGACATGGCATTGCTGTTACTAATCGACTCCGTTACTACCCGGCAGTCGTCTTAAGCAGTACAATCTTTTTGATTCCTTGATTTTACCGTGGCCTTCCAGCTTGCCAGACTAATCCACTAGGCTAAGTTATTATCTAGCGGCGGAAGCTGTTGCATACCCAATTGAATGTTCTGAATGATGAAAGGAGCTTTGACTATGCGAATTTTGACACCGGGGGAGGTTTACTAACTCGCCTGCAAATGTTGTCTGGTTGTGGCCTTAGGTAACTCTGGACGTGACAACATAGTACGTTGGTTAGGTTGGAACAACAACATTTTAGGAAACTTGCCTTTGGCTATTGACTCTTTACTGCTAAAAAATCGATAATAACAACTTTAACAGAGGTCGCCGGAGTCTTTGGTAGGACGCTGTGTTGATCCTGCCCACGTCCGCCGGGACATAGCCCGGTGACTCCCGTAGTGACCCTTGGTATTCGCCTGGGTATGTTCTACGGAGTCTACCCTCAGATCCACACGCCTTCACAAGGCCCCGGGAGAGAGAGAGAGCATTGGAATCTAAAAGATGTGATGTCGCTTAGGATCGACGACTGCCTAGTGGTGACCGACGTCGCACCCTAACTTGGACGTTATCATAACCCATCACCCTTTTACCTGGTATATGGTGGTTAATGATTGCTCCTGCATCTGCATCTGTTGAACTGCCTACCTAGTTTCAGTGTTCATAACAGAGGCTGTCAACACCGGGGAAAGGGATACCCAGTGGTAAATATTGCCAGGCAATCCTTTCACCATAAAGAGTCTCAGGTGTTGCATAGCGCTGACAGCTTCAAACAAGGCTGTTCGTATGTCCCAGAGTGATATCGCTGGGTGGGGGAGAAGGAGCTGTTGGAATAACCCTATTGTCTCACTTATGCCTTGATCTCTCTTAGACTCTACTGGTCGGGAGATGGACTGGGCAGTTTGTCGACTGAGTAAGCATGATGCAAACCGTCTGTACGCATTATCTCGTAACATAAACTCTCTGGAGATCAATGAGGGGGGGGGGGGGGGGGGAGAATTAAAGGGATCCTGAAAGTCCCGTTGTGACAACTGTGGGGGCGCAAGGAATTCGAAAGTAGAAGAGGGAACACTTCCTGGATGTGGATTCAGCAAATCAAACTCAATTTGGTTTGATGGAGGGATAGTTTGGAAGGGTTGTGACGTTAACGCAATGGCAAACTGTTGAGCCTCCTTCTCCCAGTCCACCCATGAACCATGACCTACCTGCCCCAGGAGCACTTCCTGATTGCCCGACGGAAGGTGCGCCGGAGCTGTAACCAACTTCGGTTTCTCTATTTTGAAGGAATCATAAACGTGGTCACCGTAAGGCCGGGAGTATTCAGGACAACTTAGCTCCCCTGGGGAAGGAGGTAAAAGCTGAGCAGGTACATACACAAAATATTCATAATTCCAGACATTGGGAATAGCCTTAATTGGTACCTTTAAAATTCTACCCTGTGCATCTTTTGCACGGAACTAATTTTTCTTACTGGTCTCGATTACCCACTCACGAGGGACTGGGATCTCCCCTGCAATAGATCTATGCTCCGACCCCGATTTAGTTGGTTTGACTGGAAACCAGAAACAGTTTGATTCTTGCAATGTTGGAACAGTATCACTTGTTTGCAGCTGTTTATCTATTGAAACGGGATAGAAAGCTGGGTTTGAACAATGATAAGGAGTTGTCCGGGAGGCGGTTACTGTGTTGGCTTCCGCCGGGGAACATGACTTGGTTACTGTCATCGTAGAACAGTCTGGATTTGGTAGTGTACTAAATTTGGATGGCATGAGAGCCGTGGAAGCAACTGGGGTTGTTAGCACACTAATGTTAGGAGGTGTGAGTGATAGTGCAGAAACAATCGGGGTAGCTCCCATGTTAAGCATGGGGGTATTCTGAAGGGACAGTACGTTAATTTTGGCTGGGGTGAGCGGTAGCACAGAGGCAATAGGGGGAGATCACATCGTCGCTGTGGGAGTGTTTCGAGACCTTTTTGACACATAACATTGCTTCAAAACTTTTTGTAATACATTATCCAATTGTTTGGCTGTTACACACTGACTACGGGTTCTCTTTAGAGACTTGGTACGTACATTCTCTACCTTCTCCTTATTCTCACCCTTCTCGCTATGTTCCGGTAAAACCAAGGAACGTTCTACTTCCTCCGGTGGTGCCACGGAATGTTCTACTTCCTCCGGCCATCCCATTACCTTCACTGTCTCTGCTGGCAATTCCCTTACCTTCACTGTCTCTGATGTCAGGCTGGCTGCCTTCTCAGTCACTCTACACCTTTTGTCCAGAATAGGACCTAGCCTACTAGGTGCTAAGATGCTACTCCCAGAGGAGTTGCATTTACTCGGTAGGAAGCCACTCCCATAGGAGTCGCGATTACTAAATGTCTTAGATTTAGACCTACTTGAGAACCTGAACTTGTGTTCTTACATGCCGCTGAACTACGGTACCGCCCTGTGGTCATGGTTGGTGAGCCTAAACTTCTTCCTCTGGGTAAGGCAAATATACTTTTGGGAGCATTATTTGGGATCCTTGTTGAACCAACTTTACCTTTGACTTATCCCCTCCGTTCCTGCCCTGAGGAGCCCGGGAAAAAATCTGGCGCATCGGGGGCAGAAACTGAGGGGAGTGGTCATGACTCCGTCTTTTTTTTTTTTTTTTTTTTTTTAAGAGACAATGAACGGAGGAAGGAAAAACACAGATAAAACAAAAAGGTCCATGTGCCTAAAGGCATCCTCCATTCATAAAATGTTTGTAACAACTGGATTTAAACATTTGTAGATTGTCTTACACGTTTGCTCCGACGGCGGCATTATCGGATGGTCACTGACATGAACTTCTGCCGTGACCCTAACCTTTGAGAGTGTCGAGTCATACTTTTGTCTTTTAGGAGACCTTGAGTCCTGGATTGAAGACTGTGCGCCCTGTCGCCGGGGTGACCTGGATGTCGATCTTGGACGGGTGCCTGGCGATGCCGGCGGGTTCTCTTGTGTTGGGGAGGGGGGTTTACCTCATTAGATTCTGAGTCACTGCTAAAGGTTAATAGCTCTACTACGTGTTGAGTTTTATCTGTATTGATAGAAGTTGCCTGTATTAAAGGGGGATCATCATTGAAAGAGTAGAGCAGAATGAGCGGTAACAGGTCTGCGTCATCGCAAAGTAACTCTACGTTTGCTACTCTTTGGTATAGGAGATAAATTTAGATTTTATGTCGATTAAGGCCACTAGGCACGAAAGATCTTGCTTACTAATCCATTCTGCATAAAGGTCCGACCACACCGGGCATTTCTGGGAAGTCCAGAGAAACTTACCACGCCGGGTAACTTGGTATTATTCCTTTCCACCTGCGTGGCAAAAAAAAGGCATCAATACACAGAAAGATCGCCGGTGGGAAAAAAAAAAAGTAACAAGAGGTGTTGACTTATATGGGAAATTCAGACTTCTCCAGAACTCACAAACATTCAGGACGTCTCCTGACACCTCAAATAAATGTAATATCACATACATGGAAAAACGAGGGAAACATCTTAGGGCTACAATAGTATACATATTTTTTATAATAAAAAATAGATACGCCTAGCCCACTAAGGAGACCCCTACTGAGGCTGGCCACGAGGCTCGTAGTAATCATCATCTTGGCTGGTTACCTTACCTCCTGATGACACAGCAGCAGCACCTGGCGAGGGCCCCACGAGAGAGGGGAAGCACAGACTCGGACTCTAGAAGGTTCCACACCACGTGTGACAACCCTTGAACTAGGGCATCTGCCTAACAAATATAATGCAACTGCCTCATAGAGACAGCCTGAAGCATATTCCTGCGGATATCTTAGCCTCCTAACTAGTAAGTTAAAGCAGAGCTACGGCGCAGAGAAACAAAAGAAATACACATGAGACGCTGATCCTGGGGGACATGGAGGCGCTTGTACAATCGTACCCTATTTTAACACTCCCTGCGGGCATACCAATGGGGCAGCCTGTGCTAGCTAATCTAAAACCTGTTCAATACAACTCGGATATATAAAAATTAGCAAGGACTCACTGGAAGAGAGCGAACGACGAATGTGGCTGAGCACTGGCTGCACACGTCTAGTCAGGTTGGCCGCGGGGAGAAGAAGGAAGTATGGCGTCTCTAAGAGCAGCGTCAGGGATAGAATTCACGCAAGAGATCCACCGAGATGGAAAGCATTAATATAACAAGTTTTAAGTTAATTTTTCTTCTTTATTTTTTACGAAGTTTTTTCGTAGTGACTACCCCAATCATAAGACGATTCCATAAGAGAATTAGCGTTGCACTTATGATAAAGGACTCTTTCTCCCCGCGGCGGTCGTTTCAAACTGGCTACCCGAGGGCGCTTGAAAGTGGACTATTATACTAATAGGCATATCGTCAATGATGGAGGAGCCACTAATAAATATATATATATATATATATATATATATATTTGTTTTCTATGTAAATAAAGGAGACAAAAAGCATAACTGCCTGCAGTGAGTGCCTCCCCCAGAGTTGAAAGAGTGACAGGGCCAAAATCAAGGGACGTTCGAGCTAAAATGCCTGAACACACAGAGTTTGAAGCAATTTAAGTCATAGAGAAAGGGAAAAACTGATTCTGGGAGAGAGTTCCCGAGCTCAGCAGGTGAATAGAAGAAAGTCTGATAATAGCGTTTCACTCTTGGGTTAGAGAGTTGCACAGAGTAAGGGTGGGATTATGTTGCAAGACAGGTACTACGTACCCTATGTAGAGGAGGTGGTATACACTGGGAAAGCTCTGAGGAACACTGATTATTGTAGTAGCGATAATATAGCGAGAGAGATGCAATATTGCGGCGAAGAGAGAGAGATTGCAGAGAGTTGGTGAGCGGACGGGTGTTAATGACACGAAAGGCTTTCCTTTCTACTTTGTCTAGGATTGTGGTGTGAGAGGATCCTCCCCACACATGCAAACAATACTCAATACAAGGATGCAATGTGCCCCTGTACAGAGCAAGAAGCTGCGCAGGGGTAGAGAACCACTTGAGGCGGTTGAGCACACCCAGCTTCTGGGAGGCTGCCTTAGCAAGACTGGTAATATGGTCCTTCCAAGTGAGAGCGGAAGAAAAAGAGACACCGAGAATATTGAGAGAAGATGAAGGATTGTTTTTTGTATTGTTGAAGAATAAGGAATAGTCGTCTGGAGATTCCGAACGGGTAGTAAGATGGAGAGATTGGGTCTTCGAAGCATTAAATGCAACAAGGTTTTCTCTACCCCAATTGGAAATAGTAGCTAGATCACAAGATAAGTGTTCTAGGCTTCATTACATTTGTGTTTGAAGAACTGCTGGCTGGGGCATTCTGGAAAACTAATGGAGTAGTGTAAGGTAGAGTCGTCTGCATATGAATGGATGGGACTGGATGAACAGTTGAGATAATTTATGAAAATTAGAAAGAGAATAGAAGATAGGACAGAACCCTGAGGAACACCGAAATTGATAGGATGAGGTAAGTGAGCGATGGCCGTCCACAACCGCAGCTATGGAACGGTCGGAAAGGAAATAAGAGAAAAAGGCACAGATGGAGGGATAGAAACCGAAAGAGGGTAGTTTAGAAATTAAGGATTTGCGCCAGACTCTATCGAAGGCCTTTGATATGTCTAGTGCAACAGAAAAAGTCTCACCGAAGTCCCGAAAGTTGGATGACCAAGAGTTAGTAAGATATGAAAGAAGATCACCAGTAGTGCGACACTTAAGGAAGCCATACTGGCGATCTGAGAGCAGATTATGAGAAGAGAAATGCTTAAAAAATTTGGAAGCAAGAATAGTTGCAAAAACTTTAGAGATACAAGAGATGAGAGCAATTGGACGATAGTTGGAGGGTTGAGAGCGGTCACCTTTCTTTGGGACAGGTTGAATGAGAGCAAACTTCCAGCAAGAAGGAAAGACGTTAGAGGAGAGACAGAGACGAAAGAGTTTGCCTATACAGGGGGTCATCATGGAAGCCCATTTTTTTAATACAACAGGAGGAACACTGTCCGGACCGTATGCCTTCTTAGTATTAAGCCCAGAGAGGGTAGAAAGTACATCTTTACAAGATATTAGGATATTAGGCATAAGTAGGAGAGAGGGGGTTGATTAGGGAGGAATAGCACCGGAATCATCCAAGGTGGAGTTTCTAGCAAAGGTTTGAGCGAAGAGTTCAACTTTGTCAGAGGAAGAAGTGATGGTTGTGCCATCAGAGTGGAAAAGGGGAGGGAAAGACGTGGAACAAAAATTGTTGGAGAGGTTTTTGGCTAGATGCCAGAAAGCTTGGGAAGAGCTAGATTTGGATAGTTCAGTGCATTTATTACTGATGAAAGAGTGCTTGGCAAGTCGAAGAACAGATTTGGCTTGATTCCGGGCAGCAACATAAGAAGAATGAGATTTTTGAGATTTAAGGCATCGGTACTGTTTGAATGCTTCCTCCTTGTTGTGGACAGCAGTAGAACAAGCGTGAGTAAACCAAGATTTTGTTTGCGCTAGACTGAGAGAAAGAAAATGGAATGTACGCTTCCATGCCCGAGAGTATTACCTCGGTAATGTGTTCAGCACTCTCCGAGGGTCCTCGGCCACGGAAGCAGAAGTCATTCCATGGGAAATCAGAGAAGCACTGCCGGAAATCCACCCGGTCGGCAGCGCCAAAGTGCCACAAGCGCTGCCGGCTGGGAGGATTGTACTGAAGAGATAGGACAGGTCACGGAGATAAGTTTATATATACTGTATATATATATATATATATATATTATATATATATAAAGTATATATATATATTTATATATATATATATGGTTACGTCCCTCGAAACTACGAGCCTGCTCAACCCTTCTTGAAGCCTCATCCAACCAACCCCGTCTCTACATAGAGCTTCAAAGCACCACACCAGCTCCATGAACCTTTGTAAATATTCTTCATTGATTGTTAACCCGTCCAATCCCAGCTATGGCTATAGCCGTCAGTAGATAAGTAACTCCCCAGTCCCAGCGACGGTTATAGCCGTCAGTAATGTACTGTCATGTAACTGCCTGTACAAGGCTATTTTTTTTTTTTTTTTTTTTTTTTTTTTTTTTTTTTTTATATATAAAAAAAAAAAAGATAGATCCACTCTTGCCTCATCTCTTGAGGTGAAAAGGTGGTCGCTCCTGTCATTTTGGCCACATTGCTTGTGACTGCTGGGGACTTTTATTACTGTATCTGGTATGCCCTGATTTTATTCAGGATTAACGATTGCATAGGTGAGTTTTGCAAGACTGGAATATCTGGTTTCATATACATACTGTATATGCGAGGAATCAACAGAACACATAAATAGAATCTTGGAATGTGGTTTGTAATACAGCTTTATTGAGTTAACACACTCGCGGCATAGAAAAAGGATCAATTCACTTTGGAGAACAGGGGTAGGAGTAATAAGTTCAGTAGGAAAAGCTTGGTCTTTCAATTCTCCGAGCACAAGCGTGGATCTGGATTAGAGTATGCACTGCCACTTTCGAATCTCAGGCATTATTCTTCTGATACGGACAAGATAAGAAGTGATAAGAAAGTCACTCGAGGGAGGCACTGATTCAATTCTCGCAGTATCTGGTACAGTTCGTTACTTATGCCTAAGGCTTAGTTATTTATTTAGATGTTGGCTAATGTCAAGTTTCAACTTTATAAGATCTAGCAGAGTCAATAGACAATTATATTTGTAAACTTTTCAACTGTAAATGCACGTGTGGGAAATCGTCACTGAGATTAATTCGCTTCTACGACCTATCCCTTAAATTGCGGGATCTCAGAATATCTATACCATAACATCCCATTTAGGAAAACTTGTGTCGTGGCTGAGGGTAAATATTGTCGCGGGAATTATCTCGTAATACATTTACTAGCACGAAATCTCTGGCAAGAAACAGGGGTCTCTAGGATCAAACTCGAAACACTCTTCCCGGTTAGCAAATAACTTCAAGGTGAGCATAGGCAAATACAACGGTTTGGTAACACAGTACCTCCGCACTGATACAATGATACTGAATAGTGCACTGTCAGGTTATCTTCTTTTCCTCTTGATCTGATGTCATCGGGGGCTTCTCGGCTGCTCCAGGGCGCCGTCCAGGGGGTCCAGTTGTGTGGTGAAGTTACAGATGGGCCATCAACCGGTGATAAAGTTCAGTTAAGGTACTCTCGGGTCTAGAATCTTAAATGTTATGCTTCTGGCTGAGGCCAGAGGAGCATCCCATCGAACAAACGTAAGTAGAGTCTACTCAAGGACTCTGCTTAACTGTCTCTGATCCATATGAGAGGTTCAATGAACCCAGGTGGTTTTACCCTTTTAGTCACACACTCTGCGGGGTGCCACAGATGGAGTGTGCCAAGGATCTATTCTTGCTAAGTGCTCCTAAGAGTGGCTTGCATAGACCCTTCTAACACAGCAGATATTTCTACCCTAGATCTCTGTGAGTGTGGTAGATATATGTATTAATCACAGGTCTCTATATTAACCGGCGGGTTGCCACGATTAATAAAGATCCGGGAAAATAATATATCAATGTCACTGATGTTATGAAGACTTTGGGGTGCCGGCACGGCCGTCTATCAGCAATCTGGTTGGCGAGTAGAAACAGTCTTCAAGCAGAGCGGGGTGCCGCTCGTCAAAAAGCAATGTTTGCACTTCAGCCGCTCTCCTCCTCTCGAGGTTTATATATGGCAGGGTGACTCGGTGTTGCCGGGGCCGGGGGCTGGTGATCGTTTGTCATTGCTGGTTTGTTGGGTCCAGGGCAGGGCAACCTTGGTCTGCTAGGGGCAGCCCCACAGGGGGCTCACTTCGAGGGGGGGGGGGAGAGAGAGGAAGTCGATGCATAACTTCCAGGGCTGGAGCTAACAGGCTCCTCAACTTGGCAAGATGGTGGAGGAGTGAATGATGCTGGAGGCGGGTGTTGCCGGGGCTGAGTGGTCCCTCTCATTTTCGGGGGGGAAGGGCGGCTGCGCAGGGGCTGTTGAGTCATTATCTGGTAATCTGGCCCTTCGTTCCCAACGCTCTGGATTAGATAATAGCGTTAGTTCACACACCGGGCACATAAGAATGACAACAATAGCAAGGGTGGCAAGGGGGGCCCTGTCGTGTTTTCTTGTCCAAGGAGCTGGGGGGGGGGGAGCAGCTCGCCCAGAAGGGTCAGCTGGCTAATTGCATGACTTTTATAAGTAGTTAATTGGTTTGTTGTTGACGGGCCACCTGGTCTAGGTTGGAAAACTCACGTAGGCTACACGTGAACAAGGAGAGAGGAACCAAGAGAGGGAGAAAAATTCAGAAAAAATAGTGATCAATAAAGTAGGGCATGCATAATCAGGCGGCAGTGTAATTATCATTATTATGGTGACAGACTGGCTTGGTCACACACCTGAGGCAACACACAATGAAAGGCATTGGCTCTTCCGTTATGTGGTCAGGTCATCATATATTCATGCACAGTTGGCACACCGCTTGGTTGCAATGGGAAAAAGGATAGGGCCATGTGAACTGTAGTCCGAGAAGGTAGAAAAAGGCATGCTAGATTATGTAATGCAAGGGTTAGGGAAAAATAGATTGTGCGATGTGATGGTTCTCTTACTAGTCTAAGGTTAGTAGGTCAGTCAGCATGCAGGGTTAGTATGTCAACAAAGTAACAATACAAATGGTAACGACATAATCAATACAATAATTGGCATAGTTATATATCTGTACCCCTCATTATACAGAGAGTGTCTTTCCTCTTACCTCTTCTACAGGGGCTGTCACAGTTAAAGAAAAACATATTCATTAATCATATATTCATGGTCAGCAGGGATGATGTCTGTGGCCGTGGTAGCTAAGTTTGAGCTACAGCCAAACGCACGTGAAATTAATACAATGGTACTTACAACAGTCACAGTGAACATGCACACGACGTGGCATTATAGCTTACGTCATCAAAGGGGTATGGGGTTCATCATTAAAGAAACATACTTAGTTGGGGTTTAAGAAACGGTAGGGAGGAAAGGAAATGTGGTTTGTATACTAGAAGGCTGTGAGTTAAAAAAAACGTGTACCTGTGGAGTGTTGTGAAGTGGTTTGGTCTAAAAAGGTTGAGGACGTACAACCTTAGAGAAGGGTTGCGAATACACAATCCTTCGGGAGGTTGGAGGTTGGTGCTTGGAGTCGGCCATTTTGGGGTGAGTTGTCCCTGTAGTTAATTGGGTGTGAAATTCTCCTGGCCCGGACATAGTAATTCGGGCTCGGGGGTTGCTGGGGTGGTGCGGGGCCGCGCGCTCTCCTCTCATCCTGGGTGAATGTTTGTGTGTCTGTCTCGACCGTTTTTCCGTGTGTGGTGTCGTGGTGGTGGTGGTTGTGGTTGGGTTTTCTGCCTGTTTCTCCTCGTCTGTCTTCGCTCTTCCCTGTCTGTTGGTTTCTGTGGCAGTGGCTTGAGGTTGTTGTTGGTGGTCGGCCATTTTGGGGCGAGTTGTCCGGGCTGGTTGCTGAGGTAGTAACTTCCTTGTTTTGCTGGTGGTGACCTTGGTTTGGGGATGATCTCGAAGGGGAGGAGTTTTTCGTTTCTTTCCCGTCTCGGTTGGTTGCTGGTGCGTCTCCTCTGGTCTGCTGTTGGTGAGTGTCTGTCTGTCTGTAGCGTTGGTATGGTACATACTTTAATTGTTAGAAAAAGGAGTAATTGGGCATGGGGGTACATATATATATATATACTGGCAATGCAGAGAGAGATACCAGGTGTCCTTCCTGTCTCTCTTTCTTTTGAGATGGCCATCTGCAGATTGATCATAATTAAACATATGTAAATCAGCAGAGGTAAATCAATACAATAACTGGTATGGGGTACATACTTACACCTTCGTAATATAGAGAGATAAGAGGTGTCTTCCCTTCTTACCTTCTCTCAGGGATTTGTCATAGTTAAACATATATATATCACTAATGCAATAATACATGGTTTGCAGTTATGTTACTATAGCTTACGTCGTATAAATGGGGCATGGATGGTTAAATAATTTAATACAAGCGGACATAATCATGATCCGGTTCGTTGTGCACTGGGATTAAGGTGTCTTGAGATCGCCTCGTACCTATACACAATGAAAGTATTATAGTCTGCATGGTTGGTATCTGATTGAATACATACTTAGTGGGGACTTCAAGAATGTCAGGGATTGGCTGCTGATCTGAAATCATAACAAGAACAACACAAGGGAGAATGGTATGCTACTCCAGGTAACGTCTATCCTGAGGAATGGTAGATCGTCTCAACATAATCATTTCAATCTCCAACTCTCGAATATAGATTCGTAGTCGGGGATGTTCTCTCATCTGAAGCAATACTAATAATAGCATATAAAGGATAGGGGACCGGGGATCCTGCTGGGGGTGGAATTTTCGCTCCCAGGAATTTTCGTTCCTGTGGTATTTCAGTATCCTACGGTACAGTACGGGTTAACTCGCCCCCACACCACTAGGGGGCGAGTATCATTTCTAAATTACCAGCTCTCTCCCGATTCGATGAATAGTCTTATTTTTAGACTTACTTACTTGGACTACAGGTTGGGGTGGTGTCTCTGTGATAATCCGATATTTTGTGAGGATGGGAGTACAGTCGGATTATTGCATGCCTTCTCTTCAATCTACAACTAGGCAGTGTGACGGCTAGGCTGAAAATCCTCATTGACCGGGATTGAGCATGTGACTATTTTTCAATGTCTTAATTTCATGTCTTTTCTTTATAATATATGTTTATGTATACTGTATGTGTTTATGTCTTAAGAGTTATAACTAATATTTTACTTTTTTAATTTTTAATAACTTTGTAAATCATTCAGTTAGTAAATTAAGTTCATTTATGATTTAATTAACCCACTGAACCCAAGCTAGTTTAGATTAAATGTACATTGAGAGACCAGCAGATTTGGCCTTTTTTGTTGTTTATTTAAATAGCTTAAATAGGTGAGAAATTAAGAATAACACACCAAAAAACACTCACCTCGGTCATTTTGGGGTCCTATGGGGGGGGCGGCCTCAGCCATCAGCTAATGCCGGGCGGCCTTCAAGCTTCCCGCCCGGCTAGACACAGCTGAGCGCGGCAGCATGGCAGATGTACGATGCGCGTCCAGTTTTCGAGTGACGGTTATTTACACCACCCGAGCATCATGTGTGCCTTCATAGTTCAGATATTAGCAAGATGTATCACATAATATCATTTTAAGTGAAGTTACAGTGTGATAAGTGCATAGATCAAGTTTTATAAGTGTCGAGGGTGTGACAAGACCTCGCGCGCGCCGTGGTCACCATGACGACTAGCGGGCTGGCGGCCAACTTGTTCATGGACTTACGCACGTACACACTGCCAGCTGAATGACACCCGACTTCCCCTTCACTCACTCTCACTTTTATTATGCCTCTCTCATGTACTCTGTTTATTGATTTTATACTTTACCGTATATTTTATAGTTAGAATATGAGTGTTACACATTGTTTTAGGCACCTTTGACTTAAAAATATGGGTTTTGACATATTCTTAGTGGGGAGACGGGGGAGGTGGTGGTGAAGGCAGGGGGAGTGGGGGAAGACCAATGTACAAAAAAGCCTAAACTTGCTGTGTACGTAGCAACATGACACACTATCTCGTCTCTTCTTATCCCTACCATGACCTGGCGGAATTTTGAGGAATGCCGTGGGATCTTGGTCATCCTCCTCCTCCTCTTCCCCACTTGGTGGGGAGTCAACTATGTTATGGGAAGCGTTAGGGGAGCGATAAACAGCGAGGCGACGAGGTAAACAAGGCGGTGGGACTAGGGTATTGCCAATTGATAAGTATTGCCACTGTTGGGCAACATCATAAGGTATATCCCATATGAATTTGAACCCTCTAGCTACCATAGGATAAGAATAAATAAGCACAAAAGTGGCAGTGGGAAAGTGGGTAAACTGGCTGGCCCCATCCGCCCTTACTCACCCGCGCAGATGGGCTAGGGGGTTGCCGCATACCGCCACTGTTCGGCAACATCATAAGGTAGTTTGCCATACCATCCTCAAGCCTCTAGCTACCATAGGACAAGAGTAAATAATTCCGAAGTAGCGGACGCAAATTATGTGGCACTGGGGTTTAGCGTTACATACATTGCCGACGCACACGCTGTGGCGCTGGAGTCCCGTTGGTTAATAATGTCTTATAATTATGTTAGTCTTTAACTTTACTTTACTTGTATAATTATAACTCAATTATTTCTTTGTTTTGAAATCCTATTACTATAGGCATTAATGAAACTCTGTTGGGTAACACTTGAATCTATATATTTTTTTTTTCTATGTGAATGAGGGAGACAAAAGGCATAACTGCCTGCAGCGAGTGCCTCCCCCAGATTTCAAAGAGTGACAGGGCCGAAATCAATGGAGGTTCGAGCTAAAATGCCTGGACACACGGAGTTTGAAGCAATTTAAGTCATAGGAAGAGGGAAAGACTGATTCTGGAAAAGAGTTCCAGAGCTCAGCAGTTGAATAGAAGAAAGTCTGAGAATAGCGTTTCACTCTTGGGTTGGAGAGTTGCACAGAGTAGGGGTGGGATTGTGTTGCAAGGCAGGTACTACGTACCCTAAGTAGAGGAGGTGGTATACACTTGGAAAGCTCCGAGGAACACTAATTATTGTAGTAGTGATAGAATAGTGAGAGAGATGCAACCTTGCAGCGAAGAGAGAGAGATTGCAGAGAGTTGGTGAGTGGACGGGAGTTAATGATACGAAAGGCTTTCCTTTCTACTTTATCTAGGAGTGCGGTGTGAGAGGATCCTCCCCACACATGTGAACAATACTCAATACAAGGACGCACTGTGCCCCTGTACAGAGCAAGTAGCTGCGCAGGGGTAAAGATCCACAAAAAATTCTACAGCTTCTTCAAAGCGCGCAAACAAGACTCGACTGGCATAACAACATTATTACATAACGATTCTCTGGTCACACTTCCACAGGACAAAGCACATGCAATTAATTCACAGTTCCAGTCAGTTTTTACACAAGAACAAGAAAACTTGCCGGAACTGTCACCATCACCACACCCACCTATACTTCCACTGACTATACATACCTGGGGAATCGAGAAACTTTTATCTGAGGTAGACATCAACAAAGCGACTGGACCAGACAATATACCCTGCAGGATACTCAAGGCGAATGCTGCCATTCTTGCCCCTATCCTGCAGGTTATATTCTGACAGACCATTGACACCGGAGAAATTCCCCATGACTGGCTATTGGCAAACGTGACTCCTATTTTCAAATCCGGAGACAGAACCCTCCCTGTTAACTATAGACCTGTTTCGATTACCTCAGTTCCTTGCAAAATTTTAGAACATATCATCCACCAACATTTAATGGACCATCTAGATAGGCAAAATATACTGACTGACGCACAGCACGGCTTCCGGCTCAAACGGTCGTGCGAGACACAACTACTTGTGACCACACTTGACATTTCCCAATCCCTTAACGACTTCAAAATTCGACAAGTTGACGCCATAGTACTAGACTTTGCCAAAGCCTTCGACAAAGTCCCTCACCAAAGACTGTTAGCTAAGTTAGATTATTATGGCATCCGAGGACCACTTCTTCACTGGATTAAGACTTTCTTGACCAATCGGGATCAACACGTTGTTCTCGAGGGTTCTCATTCTTCCACTGTCTCTGTAACTTCAGGGGTCCCACAAGGCACTGTCCTGGGTCCCCTACTTTTCCTTTCATACATAAATGACCTCCCACTATCGCTTACTTCTACTACTAGACTTTTCGCAGATGATAGCTTAGTTTATAGACCAATTACTAATATGGACGATTGCCTTCGACTACACGATGACTTAACTGCGCTTGAAGAGTGGGAAGCCAAGTGGCAGATGACATTTAGACCGGACAAATGTCACCATATCCGTTTCACCCGTTCAAATATAATCATCCCATTCTCCTACAAACTCCATAGCACATTTTTGGATACTGTTCCCTCCCACAAATATTTGGTGGTCCACATCTCAGCGGACAATGTCATGAGGTGGACCACTCACGTTAGCAGCATCAGAGCAAAGACTAATAGGGCCCTGGGCTTCCTGCGCAGGAATCTCACCAAGTGTAACGCAAACATCAAAATTCTAGCATTTAAAACACTTGTTTAACACACTTAGAATACTGCGACACCGTCTGGGATCCACACACTCACAACAATATAAATAAATTAATTAGAGGCCATACAAAACAAAGCTGCAAGATGGATCAGACGTGATTACAGACACACTACATCTGTCACTTTGCTCAAACAAGACATTAAACTCGACCAACTTGCAACAAGAAGACAAATGCACAGACAACAGATGTTATATAAAATCACCAACAACTTAGTAGACATAGACAAAGATATATATTTACACCCTACAAGTATACGATATACGAGACGCAGCCACAACCTAAAATACCACACATATCAGTCAAGCACGGACATATTTAGACAATCATTTTTTCCCCGCAGTATCCAAGAGTGGAATCACGTCCCATCTCATGTAGTTAATAGCCTCACCCTTGATTCATTTAGAACTAGGATCACCAAACATTACATCCCTAATCCTAATCCTGTCCCCAACCATTAGTCCTAAAAAGCACAACCCCTGCATATCATGCCGCCCGAGAGCCGCCCTCTGCGGGTCCCTCAACGTAAACGTAAACGTAAACCTTGAGGCGGTTGAGCACACCCAGCTTCTGGGAGGCTGCCTTAGCGAGACTGGTAATATGGTCTTTCCAAGTGAGAGCAGAAGAAAAAGAGACACCGAGAACATTGAGGGAAGATGAAGGGTTGATTTTTGTATAGTTGAAGAATAAGGGATAGTCCTCTGGAGGTTCCTGATGGGAAGTAAGATGGATAAATTGAGTTTTGGAAGCATTAAATGTAACAAGGTTTTCTCTACCCCAATTGGAAATAGTAGTTAGATCAGAAGATAAAAATTTTATGGCTTCATTACGTTTACTTTTGAGGGACTGCTGGCTGGAGCGTTCTGGAAAACTAATTGAGTGGTGTAAAGTAGAGTCGTCTGCATATGAATGGATGGGACTAGATGTACAGTTGAGAAGATCATTTTTGAAAATTAGAAAGAGAATAGGAGATAGGACAGAACCCTGAGGAACACCGGAGTTGATAGGATGAGGAATTGAGCGATGGCCGTCCACAACCACAGCTATGGAACGGCCGGAAAGGAAATTAGAGACAATGGCACAGATGGAGGGACAGAAACCGAAGGAGGGCAGTTTGGAAATTAAAGATTTGTGCCAGACTCTATCGAAAGCCTTCGATATGTCTAGTGCAACAGAAAAAGTCTCACCGAAGTCCCGAAAGTTGGATGACCAAGAGTTAGTAAGATATGAAAGAAGATCACCAGTAGAGCGACCCTTAAGGAAGCCATACTGGCGATCTGAGAGCAGATTATGAGAAAGAAATGCTTAAGAAATTTGGAAGCAAGAATAGTTTCAAAAACTTTAGAGATACAAGAGATAAGAGCAATTTGACGATAGTTGGAGGGTTGAGAGCGGTCACCCTTCTCTATATCTCTATATAACTAGCTAAGAACTGAAATTCTAATGAAGTAACAATTTAAGAAAATATAAGAATAATATCCCTATAAGAAACCAATCCGTACCATATCTACTGAATACCTTCTATCAAATTCAGTCTCTTGTAAAGTGTGAGGTTCCCATACCTCTATAGTCTTGGGGCCTAATAAATCTTAAGATTACAATATCTGTTCATCAATACTTCGAACAGTTACAAGTGGGGGCATGTCCGGGATCTCTGGTTCATCTGTTAAATTAGTCAGGTTTCATTAAGTATAATTGATATAAACATTGTTATTATTTGTTTTATTTAGACTTGAAAATTGAAATTGTTCACGTTGCTATAGTCCTTTTTATTGTATTGTTCATGCTGCTTAAATATTTCCGTCCTTTATGTTGGCTTACGTAGCTGGGTAATATTACATTATTGTAGCATTTTAAGAGACAATCCTTTGTTCACCATTTGTAGTTCCCAAGTGACGCTCATCATATCTTTCATACTTATCCATACCCGTTTATCAATGATACATACCTGTTAACTTATCTGTGCTAGTCGATACCATACTTACCTCACATAACCTTAACTTACTAATGATTTACTTACCTGTTAGGGCGTGGGGAGTCAATCAATGATACTTAGAGACATGTGGGTTTTATTCTCCAATGATACTTAACTGTACTTACCTGTTGTGATTGATGACTAACACATGATTTTTGTTTCAGGTACGGCCTGAAGATTGTCATGTTGTGTGACGCAGACTCCCACTTCATGTGCAACGGCATTGCCTACTTGGGCAAGGGCACAATGATCCTAGAGAAACCACACACCCTGGGGAGTTTTACACTGCAGAGCTGTCCACCGCGTACATACAGCGGATAAGAACCATTAAGGCAAATAATTGGTTTACTAATTTGCCTCTACAGCTTTGTCGGGACTGTGAAGGCAAAACCCTACCTCCCTAAGGCCGTGTTGACCTGCCCCATGCCTCTGGGTGGTACCATGGCTCTGTACAACTACGAGAAGAAAGTTACCCTCCTTTGCCACCGAGCCAAGCCAAAACCAAGCGAGTGCTGATGCTCTCTACCCTGCACCACAGCCCCACAATAGTGGAGCAGAGCAAGACAGACCTGCCGATGATATACAACACGACATAGGATGGAGTAGACACATTCGACCAGCTGTGTGGCATCGACCTGGCCATGACCAATGCCCATATCATCCACAGCCATAAGAACCACACTTATCTACTGACCAGGGTAGACTTTGGCTATGTGGTGGCTGAGGAGCTGTGCCACCCCAAGACCTGTTACCGCCTTGCCAACTGCAACTGCGACGCTCAAGAGCTTCGGATGTTCATCCGCCACGCCTTCGGCCACCAACATGAGAACCTGCCAGAACCGACCGATGCAGACACAGGCCCTGGGAAGTTCGACAAGTGACATAGATGCCACCAGTGCCCCATGTCTGTGACAGGGTGGACCTGGGTGCTCTGCAACATCTGCCATCGTCCGGTCTGCATCCGCCACTACACCACCACCTGCCAGAGCTGTAACTTGTAAAGGTGAGACCCCTCAGATATTCTTCATGTTGTTTTTGATGATCTAGAGTTCAATCTTAGTCAAAATTAATGACATTGAGTGACTTAGTAATTTTGTTCTTGCAATTTTACAGTACAAAGTCTGCCATTTTATGAGTTAACCCCAGTTATCTGCCATTTATATAAAACAAAAATCAATATTTACAAACTCTACTTACAATTTAATCATATAGAGACTTCCAAAAATTAACCCTTTCTTTACATCCACAGGTCTCTCAATGAGTGGAACCAACTGAGTCGTCCTAGCCCCACTGAAGAGCCCCAACCTTCCCCTCCAAGACTTCAGGTACTCACCGCCCTCAGGAGACACTTGAGTATTTTGTTCTTTTCTATTTGTTGATGATAGTAACTTCAAAACACAAGCTATTTGTTAAATACTTTGTAAAAAATACTATTTACAGTTCAAATTTCAATACACCATATTATAATACAAATGAATGATTGAATTAATTTTAGGAATAATGAAAATTAAACTAGGTTTTCAGGTCGGGAAGATATTTTATGTCAAAGTTGGGGTTGCGCATATGCAACGGCGTTACCATGTATGTCAAGATTTTGAGCGATACAATCCAGGGACATGAATGTTAACCCTCCGTATCCGGGGGCTCTCATATGAGGCGATCGTCGTGTCCGGGGATATTCCTGAAAAATGGCTAAGTTCACAGTTTGATATCTACTGATTGAGACCACCTAGAGCAGTCACCTAAATTGCATAGTGTAGAACCAACCTTCGTCTGTAGAATGGCGTTGAGGTGACTTCGCTACGACAAGTGGTTGCCGAGATATGATGATGGGAATGGAGGTAATTTCCCGCGTATTTTCGCCTGTGTCCGAACGCTTCGCCGCGGCCCTGGCTAGCACGCACTAAGTCACTCGTCGCTCCCGTGGCTTTTGCACCGGTACACGATATTATGTATTTATGGAGATAATGTGATATTATTGTGTCATTTATTACTTGTTCAACCATTATTTGAGTTATATGAAACTTTATATAACATATTTTCGGCGCTTTCACTGTTATTGTAATATTATTGTGTCACTTTCACTGTTATTGTAATAGTATTGTGTCACTTTCACTTTTATTACTCTTCTTGTTATGAATTATTGTCGCTCTCACTGTTATTATTGAGTTATTATTACTTATTATAAAAAATTTGTCACTTTCACTTACTAGGTTTAGAGGCTAGGCTAGGCTAGGCGACGCAAGCGTACAGTACCGTACGGTATCGTATTTGACACTTGTAATTATTACATTTGGTTGTTTCTTTCACTTAGACATATTGTTATATTGTTTTTAGTGTCACTTTCACTTTTTACAGGTTTAACTTATAAATACTTATTGAATAGTTACTCTAATATATAGTTGTTGTGTCTCTTTCACTTGCACATATTGTTATATTGATTTTAGTGTCACTTTCACTTTTTACAGGTTTCACTTATAAATACTTATTGAATAGTTACTCTAATATATAGTTGTTGTGTCTCTTTCACTTGCACAAATTGTTATATTGTTTTTAGTGTCACTTTCACTTATAATAATTATAGAATAGTGTCTCTTTCACTTGCACATAGTGTTTTATTGTTCTAGTGTCACTTTCACTAGTGTTCTCAGGGTCAGTGCCACTTAGAAGTTTACCAGGATGTGGAAATCATCGTGGCAAGGCGTGATGCACAGTGCTACCTGACATTCCTGGCACTGATACGACATTTTGGTGGTTGTCTGGGGTCTTCGGGTGGTGTGGCTGCAGACATGGCACCGTTTCTGGGTCTTGCGACCAGCAGCTACTGGAAGGGCGACGATCCTGTGCTTCCTGTGGTGTTCGGAAGCGTATGTGCGGTCCATGGTGCCAGCTCCTGGCATATGTTGAGCTCGTGGGGCATCCTCAGGCACGGCATATTCCCCAATGAGATCCAGAATGAGCTGTTTCTGGAATCTCCGAAGGTTGGTGTACTTGGTGATGAATTCAGTAACAGCGACCATCGTACGATAACTTTCACTTTAAAGTTTACTAGTAACGAACCAAATAGTAGCATCGAAAAAGTCCCTAATTTCAAGAAAGCAAACTTCCATAAACTTAGAGCTATGTTTAAAGAAACTGACTGGAGCTTTTTAATTAACAATAACGACATAAATACATCTTGGAAGTTATTCGAAACCACTTACCTAAAAGCAGTGCAAGACTGCATACCATCGAAAATACGGCGTCCAGGCCATAATAATAAGCCCAAATGGTGGAATAAAGATATTTCAAACTGCCTGCTTGCTAAAAAATGTGCTAATGATAGATTAAAATCCTCACAAAATGACGAAGAACGGGTGAAATTTGTAGAGCTACGACGCAAAGCCAAAAAGTTAATTAAGCAAAGTAAAAAGACCTTAGAGTTACATATTGCGAATCAAAGTAAAACAAACCCGAAAGAATTCTATAGTTATATCAGAAAGAAAAAAGTAGTTACTTCAACTGTTGGACCGTTAGTCGATGAAAAAGGAGAATACACCAAAGACGAAGTACAAATGAGTAATGCCCTCAATACCTTCTTTGCATCAGTTTTTACAACAGAAGACCTCAGTGATATCCCTACACCATCGCCGATTCAGATTGATAATTCAGATGTTCTAAGCAATATCACCGTTACAGAGAGAGAAGTATTGAATTGTTTAGATAAACTCAAGGTAAATAAAACGCCAGGACCTGACACAATCTCGCCTAGAGTTCTAAAGGAAGCTAAGAATGAGCTCTCCAAACCACTGACATTACTATTCAATAAATCCTTGCAGTCTGGAACTATGCCTGATCAGTGGAAGCTAGCCAACGTAACACCGATATTCAAAAAAGGCAGCAAATCCCTACCCAGTAACTATCGTCCAATTAGCTTAACCTCAGTTGTATGTAAAATGCTAGAAACGGTCATACGAGACAGACTCGTAAATCACTTGGAGGAAAATAACATACTTAAAGATACTCAACACGGCTTTCGTAAAAAACGTTCCTGTTTAACAAACCTCTTAGACTTCTTCCACGATATCCTCAACCTCTACGATGAGAGTAAAGCTGTAGATATTATATACCTTGATTTTCAAAAGGCCTTTGACAAAGTTCCCCACAAACGTTTACTGCTAAAACTAAAAGCGCATGGAATACAAGACGGTGTGTTGAAATGGATAGAAAATTGGCTCAGCAACAGAAAGCAAAGGGTAGTCATAAACGGTAAGGCATCTAAATGGACCAATGTAAGTAGCGGGGTACCCCAGGGATCGGTACTAGGACCAATTCTCTTTCTAATTTACATCAACGACATAGATGAGGGTCTCACCTGCACAATCTCAAAATTTGCTGACGATACAAAAATTGCAAATAGCGTACTCTCAAAAGAACAAGTTGACGATATGCAACACAATCTAGATAAATTGTCATGTTGGGCCCAAATTTGGCAAATGAGTTTCAATGCGGATAAATGTAAAGTACTACATGTCGGATACCTAAATGAGAAAGCAAACTATTCGATGAATGGCACTCAGCTTAAGAATGTAAACAGAGAAACTGATCTGGGAGTAACAATATCGAGTAACCTAAAACCGAGTCAACAATGTTCAGAAGTTGTTAAGAAGGCAAACAAAATAATTGGCTTTATAGGCAGGTCATTTGAGCATAAATCCAAAGAAGTTATCCTAACCCTTTACAATTCCTTAGTCCGCCCTCTTCTGGAATACTGCGTTCAATCCTGGTGCCCTTATTACCAAAAAGATATAAACAAGCTAGAACGAGTTCAACGTAGAGTTACCAAAATGATACCTAGCCTAAAGAACAAACCATACGAAGAGCGTCTTAGAGAATTAAATCTATTTCCTTTAACCCAGCGCAGATTAAGAGGCGACTTAATTCAAGTGTTCAAAATCATCAAAGGCATCGACAATATGAACTGTAGTAAGTACTTCACTATCGACCAATCTAATTACACGCGGGGAAACGGTTGCAAAATTATTGGTAAATCTTTTAACTCGCACGAATCTAAGAATTTCTTCTTCAATCGAGTTGTCAACTTGTGGAATGGGCTTCCCCGAGACGTTATAGACTGCAGCACCGTTGATTCATTTAAATTCCGCCTAGACAAATATCTCGCATCAAACCCGCGACTGACTGCGTTTGTAAATGAATAACTTTATCCTCCCCTCAGTTACTAACCCATATGTCCCCTACTAACTTCCTAGTCCTGCCACGTTAGTGGCAGGGCAGTAGTTCCCTTTCCAATGTTCCCTTACCCACTCTAAACCACTGTTTGGACACTTGATCCTCAGTGTTTTGGAGGACAAGCAACCTAGAAGGGTCACTAGATCTGTTGTTGCTTGATTTCCTTTGTACTCCTTTGTACTCCTTTGTACTTCCTGGGCATTGTGGGTTTCATCAGCTTGTACAGGTTGTACGAGTTGACCACAGACACATCCATCATGTGCAGGAAGAACTTCTTATACCACCTGCAGGAGGTCCGCAGGCAGTCGATGAAGCCGACCTGCATGTCTGACTTGTCAACCAGACTCATGTTTATGTTGTAGTCCATAACTGCGTCTGGCTTCATGATGGGCTCCCTGGTCCTGTGGTTGACTTTGCCAGAGTCAACCAGGTTGCCCTTGTGGATGGTGCTCATCATGTTGACCTTCCTTTGGTCGTGCCAATGGATTGCCAGCATCGGACCATGTTGCTTGAGGAAGATGTCCTTCTTCTTGGTCTTTTGGGGGAATTCCGGCATGTTCTTCCTCGTCCCCTGTACTGTGCCCACAGTCTGGGTTTGCTGCCTGTTCAGGTACTTGGTGAGGATGGGGGACGTATAGTAGTTGTCCGTGTAGAGTATGTGGTTCTTGTTGAAGTAGCGATCCATCATCGCCTTCACCACTGCTCCACCGAACCCTATTTCTTGATCTGCAAGAACCTCACCCTCCTTCCCACTGTAGACAATGAAGTCCAGCACATAACCCGTCTTACAGTCACAGAGGACGAAGAGCTTGATGCCGAATCGATGTCTCTTGGAGGGTATGTACTGCCGGAAGTGAAGGTTCCCCGGAACAGCACAAGAGACTCTTCGATCACGACCTTTTGAAAAGGCTTCAAGAATGTGGAAAACTTGGCCTTCATCATGTCGTAGAATCCCCTTATCTTCCACAGGCGGTCTGTTTGGTGTACATTGGTGTTGGTAACGAAGTGCAGGCTACCAAGTATGGCGAAGTAGCGGTACCGGGACATAAGTTTTCCAAAGGAAGGTGTGGCAATTATGTCGCCTGTGATCCAGTAGTTTGCCAGCCGATGCTTCTTCACATGTGCCATGAGCATGGTCAGTGCTATGAACACATACATTTGGGCAATGGTGAGAGGCTTCCAGGCCTTTATGTGGGAACTATGGGTCTTGCCGCTGAGTTGGTCACTGAGGGCCTTCTGCTTATTGGTCTCATCGACAACAAATGACATGACCTCATTGTCGAAAAAGGCTTTGAAAAGCTGGCCAGGTGATGAGTTGGGTCCCCCAGGGAAAGATGGATCAATCCCTGTGGCATTTTGGGCGTCATCAAATGTGGCATCTTGTGGCTGAAAGGTGTCCCCATCCTCCCACGTCCAGAATTCAGCATGCCTGGAACGGGGACGGGGACGGGCAGCAGGGGCGGCAGCAGCAGGGGCGTCAGCAGCAGCAGGGGCAGCCTGGCCACGGCCACGCCCACGCTGACCAGTAGGGCCCCTGGCATGGCCACGTCCACATCCACGTCCAAGGGCACGGCCACCCCGAGCACGGGGACGTCCAGGGCCACGGCGGGGTGCTGGGTCGTCCAACCACTCAGCTTCGTCCACAACAGGGTTGTCTGGCAGGTCATAATTATCCTGCCCAGAATCTGCACTGTGGTCGTCCATAAATCTTGAAGGGCGGCCATATTCGTGGGTATCTTCTGGGTCATAGGTGGGATCCTGGTCGGTCATCACCTGGTGGTGGTACATCAGGTGGCGACTGCTGGCGTGGGCGGCTAGTGGGTGGTGAAGGTGAGCTAGTTGGCTCTGAAATTTTCAGGCGACGACGAGAGCATTTTAGGGACAGCTTAGGGCCTGAGGTGCTGCTTTCTGCGCCCCCTGTGGCCATGAACAAGGCCCTTCTGGAGATGCATTGACCACTTGCACCACTTGTTGATGGCTGTGGGTCATGCGGGGCCAATTCCGCACCACTTGCACCCCTTACACCACTTCTTGAGGGCTGTGGGTCATGCAGGGCCAATTCCGCACCACTTGCACCACTTCTTGAGGGCTGTGGGTCATGCGGGGCCAATTCCGCACCACTTGCACCACTTGTTGATGGCTGTGAGTCATGTGGGGCCAATTCCGCACCACTTGCACCACTTACACCACTTGTTGAGGACTGTGTGTCATGCGGGGTCAATGAGGCACCAGCCGAGGGCGACGAGGGCCCGGGAGACAATGGAATAGGCCTACCCTCGCTCGACTCTTCACTCTCATCCTCACTATTAGCATCTTCACCTCTTTCCCTTTCGGCCGCCTCCCGTGCCTGCTTCCTTGCACTATCCAGCACAGCTCTCCTATAGAAGTAACTGGCTATTTTGGCCGGGAAAGGAGTCCCCGGAGTCCCCACAGCCGACGCCGGGGTCGCAAGCGTGCGCGCCGGGTCACGTTCACGTGATGCGGGTAGGACACTTCCCATTTCACCCACACTTTCATCACCTTGATGATGTTCATCGCATCCAACATTGTCATCAATATCATCATCACTATCGTCATCATCAGTGCTATGAAAGCCCTGGAATTCTTCGCCATCTTCCACTTCATCAACATCTTCACTAACTACATGCTCTTCCTCAAAATCACTCTCAATCTCACTAAGGTCATGATCACTTAACTCTAGTAACACACGGGCAACACCACCGGGACTTAGCAACGTTTTCTTGGTCGTTTTAGCTTTGCCTTTCGTAGGCTTACGGGTCGCGGCGGCGGGCGTGGATTCGGACACTCCAGCCATCTTGGGTGCGTGATAACAACTGATGCTGCCTGGTAGTTTGTGCTTGGTGGCGCTGCGGTCGTCCATGCACCAAACAAAATCAGCCCGCGCACTTTGAATGCTTTTATTTTGATTTAGCCTCATATGAGGCCTCCCGGACTCCTAACCATTATACGTTTTGCCTCATACGAGTCCTCCCGGATCCCAAGGGTTAATAAATTAAATTATTTTAGGACAATTGGCACATAGTGTTTTGAATATTTAACTAAGTAATCATCTTAATATTTTAAAACAACTTCATTATTTTAGGATTATATGCGGATGTATTTTCATAAATAACATATATTATTCTCTATTACAACTTAGTAAACTGACTTTGAATTTAACTGTATTAATGTAAATATATAATTATTCACATTATACTAGGTGAAGATTTCTTTGTATTTTAGGTTCTGATGATAGAATGAAGTCGAGTTCCGAAACGTTAGCCAATAAACACCTTACTTCGTCATGATGTTTGTGTTCTCCATGGTGATCCTCTGGATCAGATTTTTGCAGTAACACAGCTATGCGAGAAGTATTTAGAGAATAATAATGAGATATTTTGGGCTTTAACCCTTGAAATGCGGTAGAACTCATGGAAGTATGTTTATAGCGAATGCGATAGGCCTCACGGAAGAAAAACAATGAGAAAACCCTAAAAAAACTGCCCTAGGGTCTTTCAAAACAAAGGAGTGTCATTAGTTGCAATAATTCCTCTCTAGTACTTCTACCACTCATCCATATGTTTCTCACCCACCCACCCTTCCCCTCCTACCCCACATATTTCCCCCCTTTCCCCCTCCCTCAATTATCATCTATTTTCCTCTTATTTTCATCATGTATTAGTTATTTTTCGTGCACATTTTTCTCCCATGTTTACGTAGCACAAGGGAGTTACATAAGATACCTTATATAACTTTACCGCTTCACCCGCTCGCCTAAGTATGCCTCAGTAGAGAGCTCGAGGAGGGAGGATGTATTTCTCGCCGCATCCCGCCTGAGGGTATCACTCTTCAAGGTTCATATGTTCATCAATAGAATAAATGCTCATGGAAAATATATTATGCTTTATATGGTAGATAAAACGAATTTGGGTAATTAATTTGCATATAACTACGTTTGTCACAGGCCATAGCGCGCTCCCCGGGTTAATATGAATTTGGTAAAAGCGTATGATCGTGTGGTGTGAAAGGTAAAAATTAGAACTATGGGTAGAGGATTGGGTTTAGTAGGACAGAATGTGGAGATTGTGAGTTGAATCAGTTGATGTTTCCTGATGACACAGAGTTGGTGGCGGATTCTGAGGAGAAGCTGCAGAGAGTAGTAAAAGAGCTTTGTGGGAGGAGGAAGATGAGAGTGAATGTCAATATAAGTAAAGTGATGATGTGCAATAGAGATTCTAGTAGGGTAAATCTAAATGTACGACTGGATGGGGAAATACTGGAACAAATGGACTGTTTTAAATATCTAGAAGGAGTGATAAGCAGGGAGCAAGATCTGGAAATGGAGGTAAGACAGAGAGTATGTGAAGGAAGGAAAGTTTTCGGAGCAATGGGAAGTGTATGGAAGGTGAGAAATCTCAGAATGAAAGGTAAAAGTACATTGTATCAAGGGATAGTTGTACCAGCAGTGATGTATGGGGCTGACACATGGGCATTGAAGGCACAAGAGAAAGGAAAGTTGGATGCATTGGAGATGAGCTGCTTGAGGAGTATGTGTGGAGTAGCGCATAGAGAAAGATTGAGGAATGAAGAGGTACGTAGGAGAGTGGGAAAACAAGAACCCTTATCGGCCAGAGTGGACAAAAGGGTGTTATGCTGGTACGGACATGTTGAACGAATGGGAGATGAAAGGCTTACAAACTACAAAGAGAATATATGAGTCAGGAACAAGGGAAGGTAGAGGGAGAGGAAGACCTCGGTTGAGATGGATAGATGGTGTAATACAAGCATTGGAAGGTAGAGTGATGACTGAAGAACAGGCAAGAGAAGTGGTAATGAATAGGAATGAACGGAGAATGATTGTGAATAGATGATTGATAACACTGTCGACGTTAGAGGAGGTCGGGCGCTAGTTGAACTAGGTAATAGTCTGTCCGGCGCCTGGCCCAGGGAACCACTTTATGTTGTAAAGGGTCATGCCTGGAATTAACCCTTTCCCTGCGGGTGACGTTCTGGAACGCATAGGCAATTTACAACAATTTCCAGGCTTTAAGAGCCTTCAAAAGCCGTAGAAATCGAGTGTCAGTGGGCGGGAGCGTGAGGGACCTCCCTCCGACCCTCAAAGCAGCCAGCCGCTCACTGAGGGAGACTGTGTCTCGCGCGGCTGTCTCGTCAGTGTTGACGAGCGAGCGAGAGCTAATAATTAGCGAGTTTTCCCGAATGTCTTTGGCAACGCTGCGGGTGAACCCCGCCACCTACGAAGCTCGTTCTGGTGTCATTTTGAAGCAATTTTCGCCTAGTTTTCGGCAGAATACAGTTCATTTAATGCAGATACTTGATTAATCATTCAGGAGTGCCTGAATATGCCCTAAATAGCGTAAATAAGCCCGCAGAGAAAGGGTTAAGGTGGGCGGGCATTGTAGTGGTAAGCTCCGCTGTGTGTCTGCCTGCTGAGACCGGACCTCTTCGGGAGGTCTGAGACCTGGGTGTTTTAGCTGGGGACCCTAAAATGGACCTGGGTCTTCTTCTGGTTGTCCTAGATGTGTGCAAGGTTTTTGTATTGTTTTTGTGGTGTGTTGTACCTGTTCAGGCTATGTATCAAGTCGGCTACCCCCAGTTATGGGTTATGTGCCTGAGTATATACATACATACACATATCACTTGTTTTCAGTCTAAACGGTTACGAGTGTAACAAAATATTCCTGAGGAATGCGTATTGATATATATATTGATATTGTCAAATAACCAAAGTAGGGAGTTCAGGTATATATTGTGTTCTCTTTATCATACAGTGAACTATACATATCACTATAATTTATAGATCTAAAACTTTTTAGAACAAAATAAGTCAGGAATGATCTACAGTTCTCTATACAAGTGCGAGAACTGTGAGAATATACTCTTGTGTTAATATATTCATATATATTATACTATTGACGATTGACAAATTCTGATTGGATTTTGGAAAGCGCATTAGCATTTTGAAATTGAGAAATCCATGCAATAACAATAATCGTGAGCAATATCTTTTAATCAGTGACTATATCAAAAGAAGATTTGTCATTTGATAATGACATCACCAGTGTGATCTAAACAATAAAATTACCTGCAATTACAGTACATAAAATAATTGGCATTGATATTCTTTATGCGTCCCTGATGAACAACGGCTTATATGCCGCCCACTCCCGGGATAACCAGCATGCAATCAACTCTCCATCAGCTGAGTCCAACCATATTCTTAACCCATACTGTACCGTAGCATACAGTAATAAAAGTCCCCAGCAGTCCCAAGCAATGTGGCAAAAATGGCAAGAGAGACCACCTATCATCCTCCAAAGATGAGGCAACACTGGCTCTGTCACCCTTCAATGGTTCTCATATAAGCTGAGAAGTGTTGCCAACACAGGAGCAGTGCTCAAAAGGTCGTGGTAACAGGTACAGGGTTGTACAGGCAGTTACAAGGAAAGTACATTACTGACGGATATATACGTCGCTGGATCTGGGGAGTTACTTATCTACTGACGTATATATACGGTGCTGGGATTGAAGGGGTTAATAACACATTCCAAAGACAAGAATAAAGAAGGCAAATACCACCATGGTCTAAAATAAAATAAAGAACCTTGCATATAACCCATAGCATTTAGTGTCTCCAGTAAGCTGTAATACCAACATCACACCAAACACGCCATTCCTTACTGCCAGCCCAGTGAAATTCCTGATGCCACCATTATGATCTAGGACAATGTCAACACACAAATTTCCACTCCCAACACCAACAAATTACCCAAATATCTTCGGCGCAGTCGCTCGCGACCATTGATGGCATATTGTTCCCAACAATACAGACCTAATTGACTAGAATAACAGGAGAATAAACCAAACCAGGGTATGTTTCGAACCCAGACAATGCTCCTACACTTATTATTACATGTTACTATAATTTTAGAATGCATTATGATATTAATTTCCAATGATGACGTTTTTTTATAGAATACCGAATGTATTCATAGAATAGAAGATGCCCGACCATATTCGGAGATGCTGTGAACGACCGTATAGCTCCTCTCTCCAAATCAAGTGATGTGTATAAATAAGGTTTCTTCATCCAGTAAGGCAGAAAGGAAGCAACCAACACCTTAACCCTTTATCGACGGAGATTTTTGTTACTTCTACTACCTGGCAGGCGGGCATATTTACCCTAAACGAGCTTCATTCCATGCTCTTTTTCATGCGTAAACAAGAGCCAGAGTGTAATACAATTATGTATCCGTGAAAGGGCGATAATAGAGCTATCGAATGACACCTGAATCATCTTTGTACGATCACGGGTTATCCTGTAGCAATTGCGTAACCGGAGGTGAAAAATCCCTGAATACGGTAATTTCCCGAGTTTTTTCCTGGTCTCTCGAGGCCGTGGGTGTGGAATGTTGCAGAGGTGGTATCAGTCGCAGCGCTAGGGCCGTGCCGAGCGGTCAGAGCCCGCCTATCGTCCTCCCAATGTGTGGACTCTCTCTCAGAGCCGATAATGTGCTCAAAATCCCTTCCGACACATGTCGGGCACCGCAGGAGTGGCCATGATTCTCTCATACAACATATGTCGGGCCCCGCGGCTTGAGTGTTAAAGTTCCAAAACAGACCATCTAGTGTGACACGTATGAAGTACTCAATATCTCGAAGCTTCAATTGATAATCTGGAGTGTCGTAAGAATTACATGTTACTGAATAGCCTAGAGAACCGAGGTTGAGACATAGAAAAAAAAAAAATTACCGAAAAAAAATGTGTATAGCATACACTATATCGTATGTGTTTGCATTTTCCACAATGTGTCTCTCTTTTATCTCTACTGTATGCATTACTCTTTTAACGGGTGTAAACACCGAATAGTTTTCTCGACTACTTACCTATTTTTCTATCTACTACTTTCATGTTACATCTATTCTTGCTATCTATCTATATATAAACTATTGTTCTCAACTCTCCAGTCCCGCACCATATATTCCAACCCAGGTTTACATGCAATAACAAAGTTGTATGGGTTGGCCATATTGGAGTCACTAGGAGATGAATGGTCCATATATTGGGGTGCAAAAAAAGAGGAGTGATAGCGGTGTTGTGAATCCTGGTGTAGATACATCGTGGATTTATTTGGTAATGATGGGATTGTTCACTCGGTGTCCATTCAAAGGCATGGAATGGAACACTGGCATACAACATGTTTATATATATATATCACGTTATCCCTATGTGTATGCAGGAGAAAAAAGGCAAAGCTGCCTGTAACAATGTCCACCCAAAGTTGAAAGAGTGAAGAGAGCCAAATTTAAGGTACGTTAGCGTCAAAATGTGTGACACACGGAGCTTGAAGCAGTTTAAGTTATAGCATAAGGGAAAGAGAGTGGACTGCCACAAGATGTTATTTATCACCCTGACTACTTTATCTGAGTCTAGATACTCAAAATATACCATAAATTACGGCAAAGTGACATCACAACTTTCTCACACTCTGGAAAGCTGGACAAGCGCGTAAGTTATAAAGTCAAATTGTGACATGTATATTAGTATTATTGATGGGTAGAATTACGTTGATTGCTATCATACTACAGTCAGAGAGAGCTAATGTGTAAATATTTTGAGGTTCCAGGCCCTACCTTCTATGCTTGGGATAATCACTCAGAGTTAGCGTAGTGGAAATATAAAGAGTGCAATTTTATCGAAAGAGATTCTCGAGACAATGACTAACCATTTGTCAACTAGATATTATTTTTAAAGTTGATTAATTAATCCATTGGCTGAGGGAGACGTTCCCGAACGCCATGGCAATTTACAGCAACCTACAGGCTTTAAAAGCCTCTTAACCCGTTCAGTACCAGCGTCGGCATGGAGCTGTCAGTAGATAAATCACATACCAGTCCCAGCGACGGCAAAGAGCTGTCAGCACTATACTTTCCTTGTAGCTGCCAGTATCCGGCAGTGCCTGGTACCACAACCGTTTGAGCACTGCTCTAGAGTCTAGAGTTGCAGAGGCTTTCGCAAGCCTCTGCAGGCTGCGAGAGCCAGTATTCCTCCATCTTTTGAGGTGGGAGGTTGTTATACCTTGCCATTTTGGCTACATTGTTTGGGACTGGGGGGGACTTCTATTACTGTACCCTATGGTACAGTAGGGGTTAAAGCCCGTAAAATCGAGTGCGAGGGCGTGAGAGCGCAACAGGGCACTCGTCCTTCTCCCAGGCAGCCGCTCGGTACACTGAAGGGTCTGAGTCAAAGTCTCGGTAGATATACAGTGCTGCCAAAGGCAAAAATAGCGCGACATTAGCGAGAATTGCTCATTTTAGCGAATTTCTATGGTAGTGCTGCGCTACGAAGCTCGTTCTGGCGTCATTTTGAAGCAATTTTCTTCTAGTTTTCGCCTAAATAGATTTAATTTCATGCAGACACTTGCCTAATCAATCAGGAGCACCTGAATGAGACCTAATATGGCTGAAATAGGCTGAAATATGCCCACAGCGTAAGTGTTAATAACATATAATGTTAATGCAGTATAACATGCGCGTGTTTTTCCTTAATATTAGATTGTCAGCTTACGAGGTAAAGATAAATCTATTTTCAGCCTAGTTTCCAAAACCAATGCAAATATATCATTAGGAAGTTAGCGATCCAAATTTTACGGGCTTCATCGCAGTGTGTGTGTGTGTGTGTGGGGGGGGGGGGGGGGGGGGGTTACCATTAGCTCAGCCATCATCCTGGGAGGTTATTGGACTGTTTTGCTTATAGCGTTGTCAGTTTTTATTTTATTTTGTGTATTCATTTATTTTTGTTCCTGTTTTATATATTTATTTATGTTTTTGTTTTGCAATTTATTTAAGGTTCTGTCCCCAAGACTAATAAAAAAAAAAAAAAAAAACGCACACGACACATTTTTTTTTTTTACAATCGTTTCAGTTTCCAAGGTAGGTAGGGTTTGGTAAAGTTTGGTAAGGTAAGTTGGGAAGGGGGCTTGAGCTTAGTCTTCCATTCGCATTTTCTTTTGTTTTATTTATAGTATACAGTCTGTGGATAAATGCACATTGCTCACTCATATACAATACAAAATAATATAATCACTTGAAATGAAGAATATATTTAATTTTAGCCTACTTCAACGCACTGTTGATTGGGTTTAGAGGGGAACTACAGTTAAAAAGGAAAATTATGAACGCTCTTGAAGTAGGCTAAACTCAATGTTTGCTTATAGGCGGAAATTATCTTATACGTCATGGAATCTCAAATTTAAGAAACATAGTGTACAGTATCTTTCGAAATTATATAAGTAATATATATCAAATATAATATATTATGTATCATGTACTAGTAAAATAAAAATATCTTCTGCAGTAAATTTTTAATCATTCCAACCTTGAAAAAACCGCTTATCGACCAGTCAGTTTATGTTGAATCTCTTTATTGAACTCAAGAACTTCGGAACAGCTATGATCTTGATAATGGTGGTATGGCAGAGGATTACAATGTTTAGTTGTTATAATGTTGCTACCTCGATCTTTGCGTGTGTGTGTGTGTGTGTGTGTGTGTGTATACATATATATACAGTATAGGTGTCCCAGTAATTGAAATGCTGTAAATTGATCTGATCACAAATAAATTATTTTGGAAGAACTGGATATTTTTTAATGAAAATACCAGTATATTATTAGTACTAATATTATATATATAAATTATAGCATTTGCGATAAAAGTGTTATGTACCTTTTTTTCGATTTTTTTTTTTTTTTTTTTATTTAGGTGACAGTTACAAAGTGGTGTACAAATCTATCTTATTCTTATTCTAGTTACATTATAGTTTTTCTTATTGTACCAGTACCTCCCTACAATCAACCTAGTTGTTCCCCAATTCGGCCCTCCGCCACGACCATTTCAAAGTCCAAGTCTCTCACTCATGTCCTCTGTAGCAGGGAGGACCTTGTACCCCTGAGACATAGGAGTGCAGACCTGAGAAGAGAGAAAGAGAGCCGGCATCTCATCCAAGTTATGACTTGGCTTCAATGCTGGCGCTTTTTCTACGATATTTGTTCAGCTAATCTGGCATAGAAGACACTTGCAGAAGGTCCCATTCCTCCCGACGATGAGAGGACCAGAGGAGTAAAGCTTCCTTGATCCCTGTTCAAAATTCTTTCTTCATAAGCGTGTTTTTTCTCACTTTCGTTTCTCAAGTATGCCGCCTTGAGTCCTCGCTCGCGATATGTTTGTGCTCTTGGGTTGAAGATTCTGATGTCGAAAAAAGCCTGTTGTCCCCTCGTCCAAAAACCTCGAGCACTTACGTCCACTCTTGCTTCATTTGAAGTATTTGCAGTATTGTGGGCCAAGTGCTGTGCGTCCATAGGCAGAAGTTCCGGTTCGATTCTGACATCATGGCACACCTCGTCCAGCATTTGTGCAGTGATGTCTCGTACTTCATCATGCCGGATACAGATGAATCCTCCTTTCTTACAGGTCATACAGTGGTCTTAGTTGTTTATTTCACCACATGCACATTTCAGCGGCAGGTTCGAAACTGGCCAACCATACCTCAAGGCTACGGCATCATTGAATTCTTGTGTTATGTACTGTAGTACAAAGGATTACAAAAGAAATCAAGCAACAACAGGTCTAGTGACCCCTCTAGGCTGCGTGTCCTCAAAAACACTGAGGATCATGTCCAAACAGCGGTTTAGAGCGGGAAGGGAAAATTGGAAAGGGAACTAATGCCCTCGAACTCACGTCCGTGGCAGGATTAGGAAGTTAGTAGGGGGCAGATGGGTTAGTAACATAACACAGTTATAAGTGATATTTCGTATATCTGGGAAAAAAGAGAGTAACGTCTTATATACTGTATAATTATACGCAATAATCATTGATGCATCTGAGAGAGGAATATAAAAAAGTTATTAATTTACAAACGCAGTCAGTCGCGGGTTTGATGCAAGATATTTGTCTAAGCGAATTTTAAAAGAATCAACGGTGCTACAATCTACAAAGTTTCAGGGAGGCCCATTCCACAACTTGACAACTCGATTGAAGAAGAAATTCTTAGATTAGTGAGAGTTAAAAGATTTACCAATAATTTTGCAACCGTTTCCCCACGTGTAGCTAATTAGATTGGTCGATAGTGAAGTACTTACTACAGTTCATATTGTCGATGCTTTTGATGATTTTGAACACTTGAATTAAGTCGCCTCTTAATCTGCGCTGGGTTAAAGGAAATATATTTAATTCTCTAAGACGCTCCTCGTATGGTTTGTTTTTTAGGCTAGGTATCATTTTGGTAACTCTACGTTGAACTTGTTCTAGCTTGTTTATATATTTTTGGTAATAAGGGCACCAGGATTGAACGCAGTAGTATTCCAGAAGAGGGCAGACTAAGGAATTGTAAAGAGTTAGGATAACTTCTTTGGATTTATGCTCAAATGACCTGCCTATAAAGCCAATTATTTTGTTTGCCTTCTTAACAACTTCTGAACATTGTTGACTCGGTTTTAGGATACTCGATATTGTTATACTCAAATCGGTTTCTCTGTCTACACTTTTAAGCTGAGTGGCATTCATCGAATAGTTTGCTTTCTCATTTTAGTACCCGATATGTAGTACTTTACATTTATCCGCATTGCAACTCATTTGCCAAATTTGGGCCCACATAACAACTTATCTAGATTGTATTGCATATCGTCAACTTGTTCTTTTGAGAGTACGCTATTTGCAATTTTTGTATCATCAGCAAACTTTGAGATTGTACAGGTGAGACCCTCATCTATGTCGTTGATGTAAATTAGAAAGATAATTGGTCTTAGTACTGATCCCTGGGCTAACCCGCTAGTTACATTGGTCCATTTAGATGCCTTACCGTTTATGACTACTCTTTGCTTTCTGTCGCAGAGCCAATTTTCTATCCATTTCATTACACCGTCTTGTATTCCATGCGCTTTTAGTTTTAGCAGTAAACGTTTGTGGGGAACTTTGTCAAAGGCCTATTGGAAATCAAGGTATATAATACCTACAGTTTTACTCTAATCATAGAGGTTAAGGATATCGTGAGAGAAGTCTAAGAGATTTGTTAAGCAGGAACGTTTGTTACGAAAGCCGTGTTGAATATTTTTAAGTATGCCATTTTCCTCTAAGTGATTTTCGAGTCTGCCTCTTATGAGTGTTTCTAGCATTTTCCATACAACTGAGGTTAAGCTAATTGGACGATAGTTACTGGGTAGGGATTTGCTGCCTGTTTTTAATATCGGTGTTACGTTGGCTAGCTTCCACTGATCAGGCATTGTTCCAGACTGCAAGGATTTATTGAATAGCAATGTCAGTGGTTTGGAGAGCTCATCCTTAGCTTCCTTTAGAACTCTAGGTGAGATTGTATCAGGTCCTGGCATTTTATTTACCTTGAGTTTATCTAAACAATTCAATACTTCTCTCTCTGTAATGGTGATATTGCTTAGAACATCAGAATTATCAATCTGAATCGGCAATGCTGTAGGGATATCACTGAGATCTTCTGTTGTAAAAACTGATGCAAAGAAGGTATTGAGGGCATTACTCATTTGTACTTCGTTTTTGGTGTATTCTCCATTTTCATCGACTAACGATCCAACAGTTGACGTAACTACGTTTTTCTTTGTGATATAACTATAGAATTTGTTTGAGTTTGTTTTACTTTGATTCACAACATCTAACTCCATTTTTTTTTACTTTGCTTAATTAACTTTTTTGGCTTTGTGTCGTAGTTTTACAAATTTCAGTCCGTTCTTCTTCATTTTGTGAGGATTTTAGTTTATCATTAGCAAACTTTTTAGCAAGCAGACAGTCTGAAATATCTTTATTCCACCATTTGGGCTTTTCATTATGGCCTGTACGCCGTATTTTCGATGGTATGCAGTCTTGCACTGCTTTTTGGTAGGTGGTTGCAAATAATTCCCAAAATGTATTTATGTTGTTATTGTAATTTATGTCGTTATTGTTATTTAGAAACCTCCAGTCAGTTTCTTTAAACATAGCTCTAAGTTTACGAACATTTGCTTTCTTGAAATTAGGGACTTTCTCGATGCTGCTATTTGGTTTGTTACTAGTAAACTTTAAACTGAAAGTTATTGTATATATAATACAATAAGAATAATACAATGGCAGAAATAGCATTTGCCTGTATTGTAGTTTGTGTTAATGGAACAATACTTATTATCTCATTAGCTTATTACACACATGAATCTCATTGAGCTTAATTCTACATTATTGGTTCTCAAGGTATTACATTCCTCTAAATCCTTATGACATGTTGGAGCACCCATGTTGAAGCTTGTAATGCGAGGAGTTGTTGGGCTTGTCATCAGGGACTTTGGTGGACCTTAATCTGAATTATAACCAGAGAGAGAGAGAGAGAGAGAGAAAGAGAGGTATATTTAAATACATGCACTGATCACACAGACCTTACGGCTCAAGTGAGATGGGGAGGTCTTAATTCAAGTAGAGATAGCAGAACCCCAAATAATTTGTTATACAGACGGTACATAGATACCTATCGGTATATACCGTATATATAGTATATATATATATATATATATATATATATATTTATATATATATATATATATATATATATATTTTTGTTTTATATATATACCTGTATATATACAGTATATATATATATATATATATATATATATATATATATATATATACGGTATAGAAATATATTTTTTTCTATGTGAATGAGGAAGACAAAAGGCATAACTGCCTGCAGCGAGTGCCTCCCTCAGATTTCAAAGAGTGACAGGGCCGAAATCAAGGGACGTTCGATCTAATATATATATATATATATATATATATATATATATATATATATAAACCCCTATGTGTCACCCCTAGTGCCACCTGATTTACCATTTGGTTTTTAGTTGGCTAAATCTATTATGTTGGATGAAAAAGAATGGAAAGTGGTAAACAAAATAAAACACTCACCTAGTCCATTATGTCGACAATGTCGCATTTAGTGAGTTGAAAGTTTCAAGGTGAATACTGTAGACATTATTGTAGACTTCATCGCATTTTTTGGATATTCCGCCGATTTCCAATTGCTCCTACCATTTAGTTTCGAAGAATCCAGGCATTTCAAGTGGTGTTATGTTTAGTATGGTCTTCCTTTAATATACACACATGTTTTTGTGATGTAGGTTGAGTAGTAGAAGGAATGAAGATTTGGAAAGACATAAAAGGGAAAGGTACTTGGAGACAAAGAGAGTGGTGAAGAGAGTAGTGAAAGAAAGTAAGACAAGAGTAGATGAGTAAATTGGAAGGAATTTAATGGTAAAATGGAGGGAGTGTAAGAAATTGTTCTGGAAAAAGGTCAAGAAAGTTAATGAGGGTAGCAAGGGAAGTAGTAAGGGTGTGAACGATAAGAATGGGCGAGTGTTAACCGAGAAGCAAGAGAGAGTCGAGAGATGGAGGGAGCACTTCAACGAATTGTTGAACGTAAGGAATGAAACGCCAGCAAACATAGTTGGATGGGGTATGGGAGGAAGAAGAATAGCAGTAGTGGAGAAGGAGGTGGGGATCAGGAGATCAGAAGTGTGTGAAACCTTGTAAAGAGTGAATATGGGGAAAGCATCAGGAATAGATGGAGTGTGTGGGGAAATGCTGAGATATGGTGATGAGATAGTGATCGAATGGGTACTGACAATGAGTAAACTAGCATGGGAGAAGGGAGGTGCACCTGATGACTGGAAGACAGGCATAATAGTCCCCCTGTATAAGGGTAAAGGGGAAAGAGGAGTGTGCGGTAATCACCGGGGGATATGTCTTCTAAGTGTAGTATGGAAGATCTAAAGTAGGGTAGTGATCGAGAGAGTGAGTACGAGAACGGAGAAATGGGTAGGTGACGAGCAGGGCGGGTTTAGGAAGGGAAGAAGATGTGTTGATCAGATTTTTGCATTGAAATGTGTTGTGGAAAAATATCTGGAGAAGGGACAAAAGTTGTATGCTGCCTTTATGGACTTGGAGAAGGCCTATAACAGAGTTGATAGAGAAGGTCTATGCAAAAGTACTGAGAATATACAGAGTAGATGGCATGTTCCTGAAAGCAGAAAAGAGCATGTATGAGGGTGCAACGGCGTCAGTACGTGTGGAGAATGAACAGAGCAAGTTCTTTGGCCTGAATGTAGGATTAAAGCAAGGGTGTGTGATGTCCCCATGGTTGTTCAATATATATATATATTGATGGAGTCATGAGAGAAATACAAGAAAGAGCACTAGATGTTGGTGTACCACTGATAAGGGAAGGAAACGAGTGGAAGTTGTCTCTACTGCTGTTTGCCGACGATACAGTTCTAATGAGTGATAGTGAATGGGAGTTGAGGGTCTGGAAAATATGTTTGAAACAGTGTGTGTAAAACGGAATCTGAAGGTAAATGCGGGGAAGAGTCAGGTTATGGTCTTTGAAAGGGGTGCAGTCACAGAGTGTAAGGTGAGGTTGAACGGTCAGGCTATGGAGAAGGTCAGCTCAATTAAGTATTTGGGCAGCGTGTTGAGTAAAGATGGGAGTATGGATGAAGAAGAGCGGGAGAGGGTGCAACAGGGAAAGATGGTTGTAGGAATGCTGAAAACAGTAACAAGAAATAGAAAATAAAAATAAAAATAGAAAAAATGGGGATTGGGCCTGAGCATATAGATAGATAGATAGATAGCATGGAAGTAAAGAAATCCTTGCATGATACTGTGGTAATCTTGACATTGACATACGAGCGTGAAGCATGGACATTGTTGGAAAGACACAAACCAAGAGTGAGAGGGGTGAAAATGAGCTACGTGAGCAGTGCATGCGGAGTTACATGGAGGGATAGACAGACGAATGAAGAAGTATGAGAGCGGTGTGGTGTGGATGTATATGTTCTGGGCAGTGTAAAACGGAACACCTTGAGATGGTTCGGCCATGTGGAATGTATGGGACGCGAGAGAATAACTAGGAGAGACTGTACGAGAGTGATGTAGAAGCTCAAAGAGGGAGAGGTACAACGAGAGAGAGGAGGAAGGATGGAGTTAAGAAGTATATGCATGAATGCGGTGCTGGATGGGAGGAAGGCAATCAGCAGAATGGGGACAGAGGTGCATGGGGGCGATTCGTTTGTGGCCACCACTTCGGGGATCAAGGCGTCCAGCAATAGATAGATAGATATGTGCACAAGAAGAACCATCTATCTATCTAAATACTCAGGCACACCTTCCCAGGCATAAGGATGTGGCGACCTTACCGCCCATCACTTTGTGGCGCAGATAGCCCCTGGAGGTTGTGACCGGGAATCCCACCTCCAAAATTCTTAGGAGGAGGCTGTAGGCACCAGTCGAACAGGGCGATACTCCTGGGGAGTGCTAGGGGGCTGATAAGGACAGCTGGAACTCCTATTTCACCACCTCGCCTCCTTAGCTGATCCTTTCCGTGCCTCATCAATACTGAGGGCAACCCCAGCTTGCCCTCTAAAACATCTTCTCCTCCTAGCAATAAATTATACTACAAACACCTTACATACTACACTAGCTTTTATAAAAAAAAAAAAAAAAAAAAACGAAATTTCGACCTGCCTCGGAGTCCCCAGGGAGTTGGGGGGGAGGGGGGACCAGAAATGCCATCATCAGTCTGTCCCCCGGAGACAACTCTCCAAAATACTCTGGACCACCACCTTCTACTCTTACTAATAATTTTTGTAATAATCGCGGCCTTTCCTCTAATTTCCAGTCTGTTGAACACCACCTCTCCTCTGCCAACCCTGATCTTTTCTTTCTCACCGAGACATAGTTGTCTGGGACTACTGACAGCAAACCCTTCTCTGTATCCTCCTACTATCTCTATCCTCAGTTTCGAGGCAAATGTGGATGTTGCGTCTATGTACGCAACAATCTTGCTTTCTCTCGTGTTCCCAACTTAGATTCTTCTGAATTCTCAACTCTCTGGCTAAAGTTTTCTTGTCACTCTCAAACTAAATATTTCTGCGCTATTTTCTGTCCTCTAATTCTACTGACTATTGTGACGCCTGCCAGCGTTGGCAGAATCGCCTCCCGGTAGCCACTAGCGCTCGCCAGGGCAGTGAAATGGGCTACAGTCTATCTACAATGTTGTACTTTCTTTCTTGTGAATCGTCATGTCACAGGCAGTATAGAAGTGGTCTTTATTTTCGCCTGTGACAATGCAATATATTTTATATCATGAGTAGAACATAAGATGCATTGTATATTGTTGAGGAGAGAGAGAACCATATAGGCAGTGGGGTGGTAGTGTGTGCGTGCGTAAACATGTGCTGCCTTCCCCCAGCTCGTAGGCTCGCGCGCGTGCCGTCTCACGCCTCTTGATTGGCTGGTGGCTCCTGGCGCCTTCTGCAGGTCTGCTGCCTGGTGAAATAGCGGCCTGTGATTGGCTGACCACCATGCCTTTGTGTGATCCTAGAGGTCCCGAGGAGCTACTCTCTTCAGAGCTTGCTTGACCAGCATACCCTTCACACCTCCCTTACCACCTGTCCCCGACTTCTACCTATAGAGCACTTTTTCTCTCTCTCAACTTCTTACCTCTCATTCTTCCTCTCTATTTAATATCATAACTCCCCTTTGGTTCTGCACTCTTTCATATATCGGCCATCGTATTATATGCTGAAGTTCTCAGATATTACATGTTTAGTTAGGCATTTTGGAGGGGTTACCATTTTGTCTGTAGAGGTTCGACACACTCACGGTGTCTCCCTACCTATTCCTTGGCTGTCTGCTGGGCTATTTAATGCTAGACTTGGGTAAGGCTACATGTGTTGTGATTTCCGATGTGTAACAGGTTTTGTAGAACCTGTACAATCGCAACGGAGACGTGGGAAGCCTAGGTGGTCTTTCTGACTGTGTACCTTGTGAGTTTAGCACTGTGTTGCGAGTGAGGGCTTTTACCTCTGCCACCCAACACTGTGCTAACTCGTTTTGTTTTGACTTTGAGAGGGTCGCCAGGAGAGAACCAGATACTAGCGATCTGGATCTCTCAAGAGAGCACCCCGTCATTTAACGTAATTTGGCCGCACAGTCTTAAGGACCTCGCGAGGCTACGAGCCGCTTGCTCAGCCATTGTTTCCTAGCCTACGACATCCCAGCTAGACTTTATTAGCCTAGCAGACACCCGATTAGGATCATAAGCTCTTATGTTATGTATGCAGCATTTTTATTCACGTTGATTGTAAGCCTTGGTTGATGTTGAGTTGCACAACCCGAGCAGGCTTTTTGAGTTGCCTGACGAAGTACTTCTTTTGTTGTTGGAGATAATACTATTGTGCATTTATCGTTATTCCCGTGTCAGTTAACACTGTCTGTCCCTACACTTGTCATATCTTGTTCCTGCGTTATATAACAGTTCAAAATCCGATTCGATCATCTTAAGCAGCATCAGACTTTCTTCAAAAGATTCCTGCTCGATGCTTTAGGACTTTCATTCACTTTCTTTAATATAGGAGTGACAGTTTATTATTGTTTAGAGTAACTTTAATTATACCTTCTTCTTGTTTGCATTAAATCATTGCAGTGATTTAATTACGATCTCTATATTTTCCTTGTATACCTTACTAACGTAATTGTATGTTGTTGTGATCAGGCTGTATCAGAGATCATCAGCCTGTAGTAGTAGTGCATTTATACCGAGTTATAGGATACCCCGCTATCGCAGATTTAACTCTGGAGGGTATAGGTGTTTTTGTGCGCCGGCATTATAAGTTCGAGGGTTGGATCTAGTGTTACCGTTGTGGCTGTGTGCCTTTCTAGTCCAATGATTAAGAGCCCTTGTTTTATACGAGTCCCGGTCGTAACACTATCCAAAATTCTTTTACTATTTAACTTCTAAAGTGGAACACATTCTATAGATCTCTCTATTTGCAGAAATCTCCATCTTAGGAGATTTCAATATTCACCACCACCAATGGCTCTCCTATGTTTCCACTGACCAACCTGGTGAACAAGCCTACATTTTTTCTATCTTAAACGATCTAGAGTAGTTAGTCCAGCAACCCACCCATATCCTGGATTGCTTCGGAGATTGGCCCAACATTCTTGACTTATTTCTAACCTCTAACCCTTCTGCTTATACTGTAAATCTTTTCTCTCCTCTGGGCTCCTCCGACCATAAACTAATATCTGTCACCTATCCTATCTCTCTGGGACGGCCACCCGATCCTCCCACCCATAAGCTTTTGTGGCACTGGGTGGCTCTTCAGCAGTACTTCTCTGATTTCCCATGGAATTACTTTTGCTTCCGTGGCCTGGGACGCTCGGAGAGTGCTGAACGCATTACCGAGGCAATCCTTTCGGGCATGGAAGTATACATTCCATTTTCTTTCTCTTAGTCTAATGCAAACAAATCTTGGTTTACTCACGCTTGTTCTACTGCTGTCCTAAACAAGGAGGAAGCATTCAAACGGTACCGATGCCTAAAACTTAAAAATCTCATTCTTCCAATGTTTCTGCCTGGAATCAAGCCAAATTTGTTCTTCGACTTACCAAACACTCCTTCAATAACAATAAATGCACTGTATTATCCAACTCTAGCTCTTCCCAAGCTTTCTGGCATCTAGCCAATAACCTCTCCAACAATTTATATTCCTCGTCTTTCCCTTTCTTTTTCACTCTGATAGCACAACAATCACTTCTTCCTCTGACAAAGCTGAACTCTTCACTCAAACTGTTGCTAGAAACTCCACCTTGGATGATTCTGGTGCTATTCCTCCCTCTCCACCCTCCTCTCTTCTACTTATGCCTAATATCTTGAATCTCTATTAAAAATGTACTTGCTACCCTCTCTGGGCTTAATACTAAGAAGGCATAAGGTCCAGACCGTGTTCCTCTTGTTGTACTTACAAACTGTGCTTCCATTCTGACTCCCTGGCTAGGCAAACTCTTTCGTCTATGTCTCTCCTCTAACATTTTCCCTTCTTGCTGGAAGTTTGCTCTCATTCAACCTGTCCCAAAGAAGGGTGACCGCTCTCAACCCTCCAACTATCGTCCAATCACTCTCATCTCTTGTATCTCTAAAGTTTTGAAAACTTTTCTTGCTTCCAAATTTCTTGAGCATTTCTCTTCTCATAATCTACTCTGAGTTCGCCAGTATGGCTTCATTAAGGGTCGCTCTACTGGTGATCTTCTTTCATGTATTACTAGCTCTTGGTCATCCTCCTTTTAGGACTTCGGTGAGACCTTTTCTATTGCACTAGACATATCGAAAGCCTTCGATAGAGTCTGGCACAAATCTTTAATTTCTGAACAACCCTCCTTCGGTTTCTATCCCTCCATCTGTGCCTTTGTCTCGAATTTCGTTTCTGGCCGAACCATAGCTGCGGTTGTGGACGGCCATCGCTCACTTCCTCATTCTATCAACTCTGGTGTTCCTCAGGGCTCTGTCCTATCTCCCATTCTCTTTTTTAATTTTCATAAATTATCTCATCTGTATCTTTTGTCCCATCCATTCATACGCAGATGACTCTAGCTTACACTACTCAATTAGTTTTCCAGAACGCCCTAGCCAGCAATCCCTCAAAAACAAACGTAATGAAGACATACAACACTTATCTTCTGATCTAACTACCATTTCCCTTTAACACTTCCAGCCCGGGTGTCCTCTTATAAGGACACCGCGGCAGATGGGCAGGACCCCGGGTGTCCTTATAACAGGCAGTAAGCTTGAAAGCCTATTCAGCTTGGTCTGAACGCCGTGCGTCCGACGCATGTAAACAAAGCCGGTCATTGCGTCACCGCACCTCCGAAAACAAGAAGGAGACGTCGGATCAATGATGTTGTTGTATGGTATGACGAAATTAGTGTCTGAAAAGCTCTGATATTGTCAACATCGTGGCAAAATTTGCTCCACGGAAATCGTCATCACAACTGAACCAGTTGACTTACAGAGCTCTACTCAATGCCAGTCTACAGATTGGAAACCGCACTACGTTTAAAGATGCGTGGTAAATTTCTAGCAGTTAAAATAAGAAAGATACGGTAGCCTAGGCCTAGACATTTTTCAGCCAAATCGCCCAGGTACCTGACACTGTCCTTAGGAGGGGGCTCCCGGGGGGTAGGGGTTAAGCAGAGAAAACCTTGTTGCCTTTAATGCTTCCAAAACTCAATTTCTCCATCTTACTACCCGTCGGGAACTCCCAGAGGACTATCCCTTATACTTCAACAATACAAAAAATCAATCCTTCATCTTCTCTCAATATTCTCGGTGTCTCTTTTTCTTCTGCTCTATCTTGGAAGGACCATAATACCAGTCTTGCTAAGGCAGCCTCCCAAAAGCTGGGTGTGCTCAATCGCCTCGAGGGGTTCTCTACCCCTGCACAGCTTCTTGCTCTGTACAGTGGCACAGTGTATCCATATAATGAGTATTGTTCATAATTATGTATGGGAAGGATCCTCTCACACCACACTCCTAGACAAAGTAGAAAGGACAGCCTTTCGTATCATTAATCCCCGTCAACTCACCAACTCTCTACAATCTCTCTCTTTTCGCTGCAATGTTGCATCTCTCTCGCTATTCTATCGCTACTACAATAATCAGTGTTCCTCCGAGCTCTCCCAGTGTATACTACCTCCTCTACGTAGGGTACGTAGTACCCGCCATGCAACACAATCCCACCCCTACTCTGTGCAACTCTCCAACTCAAGAGAGAAACGATACTCCTAATCCTTCTTCTATTCAACAGTTACGCTCTGGAACTGCTCTCCCAGCATCTTTCCCTCTTCCTATGACTTAAATTGACTCAAAGTCTGGGTGTCCAGGAATTTAGGCTCGAACATAGCTTGATTTTGGCCCTGTCACTCTTTCAACTCAGGGGGAGGCACTCGCTACATGTAGTTCTGCCTTTTGTCTCCCTCACTCACATAGAAAAAAATAAAAAATAAAACAAGAAATACAAAAAACATACCGATTTTTTTTAGTTTTTTTAGCTGAGGGTGGCCGATTCGAAACAGAGCCCGAACATGGATAACACAACACAACACAACATAAAAACACAAAAACAAAACACATTCACACCATGCTTTTGCAATGTAAAATATATATTCATTTTGCAAAACAAAATTGAGTTGTTTTTTTCTTTGCAAACCCACTTTGACAGTATTTTTATATTATATCAGCATTGATTGTTATGGTGATTTAACACACTCAGGACGCTATCTACGGGTCCGCAAATTACGGTACACACACACACACAAGTTATTATTTCATATAATCTTCAGTTATTTATCATTGAAATGCATTGGGTTTGTCTTTTATCCTTTACACGATTGTCACAAAGTCTTATAACATGAAATCACTGGTAAATATTCTAATATATATAGTTATTCTTATACACTTATATGTGTATGTCACTTACATGGTGTTTGGGAGGTGGGAGGGGGTCTGGGGTGGTAGTGGCGAGAACGTCGAAGAGTAGGGTACGTGTGGTATGAATATGGACGGCTTGGGTGACCTATTTTCGGCACTACAATTTTGTTTTCAAGCGAGTCCGTTTTTCTGGTCATTCCTAATTCCAATTTAAATATCCTAACTATCAAGGCGAAAGTTTGAGAATGTGGGGTTTTGGATGGGGGAAAAATGAGTGTAATATGGAAATAACGTAGAATTTCAAATATTAAATAGTAACAAAATCCCAAAATCCAAACCAAGATTATTAAATAATTGGCTCGGAATCGGGCATTTTTCAGAATCCAAAATCTTAAAATCCTTTGGCTAATTTTCACTCTAAAAAACCCAACGCAAACATTTTAAAAATAAGTTGGCTTGGATGTGTTACAATTTCTAAGACAACATATATAAATAATTACATATATAAATATATAATAGCTATATATCTAGTAAATGGAAACACAGACAGTTATAAACACAGGTACCTTGAGTTGCATACCAACAGAGTGAACCAATTACCCCAGTCTTTCTTCCACTCAACAAGTAAATTCTGGAACTCGAAATATGTTTTCCCACATCCTCTGACTGACACTGCTTCAAGCTCCGTCTGTCCAAATATTATAACTCTAACTCACCTTGAATTTAGCTCTCTTACTTTCTTTCAACTTTGGGGGGAACACTTGTTGCTACAGGCAGCTCTGCCTTTTATCTCCTTTATACACATACAAACAATGTAATGGAAAATATTTATAATATGTATAACCTGCACAGGCCAGATCCTGGTGCCTGGCATTTCTGTTAACACTCTCTGGGATGACACCTTTAACAAGGCACACAGGGAACTGACACTCAATTTACTTGGCAATTGCCGCTTCCAATGGACAGAATATTCAATTCAATTCAATTCAATAACTTTATTTCGTAATATACATAAACTTATATACATTAAATATACATTAGAAATAGATCAATCTTTAAAAGTGTACAAAGGAGTACAAAGGAAATCAAGCAACAACACATACAACTGAGGTTAAGCTAATTGGACGATAGTTTACTTTGCTTAATTATGCAGTCTTGCACTGCTTTTAGGTAAGTGGTTTCGAATAACTTCCAAGATGAGCTCGTTTGCTTTCTTGAAATTAGGGACTTTCGATGCTACCGTTACTAGTAAACTTTAAAGTGAAAGTTATCGTACGATGGTCGCTGTTACTGAATTCATCACCAACATTCAAATTCTCTATCAATTCTTCTTTTGTTGCAAGTACAATGTCAAGAACGTTATTACCACGGGTCGGCATTCGAACAAATTGATAAAGCGAACTCTCTTGCAAGTTCGTATACAAGTCATGTCCGGAGTGTGAAGTAAGAGTATCGCCCCACTTGGTCACAGGTAAATTAAAGTCGCCAAAAATTACGGTATCCTGTGAGTTACTTACATCTGCAATTTGTTCGTAAATTTCTCGGTCAGTTTGCACTGATTGACACGAGGGTCGGGTTAAGACTTTCTTTGATATAAAATAAGACGCCACCTCCATTTTTATTTATTCGGCTATTCTCAAACATTACTGCTAAAAAGTCTCTGTTATGCCAATCCCTTCACCGCATCGTTGAGAAGACGCCCAAAACGCTGCTAGATGACCCGGTACATCCAATAATAATTTGTCCCTCATAATATATAATTTGTAATACTAAATATAATTGTTTAACTCAATTCTGGTACTTCTCAATAAATTGATTTGCGTTAATATTAACTTACTACATTATTTACGCGTTGTTACAGTAGCTTTCATTTAGTCGAAAGTAAAAAAAAATAAAATAAAAAAAAAAAAATTGTGTAGCTGTTACTGTATTACTGTACAGAAAAAATATGTTTACTCCTTAAATTAAAAGCAAGCTCCAACAATAAAAGTAATATATCACTTCAGCTTAATAGCTTATCAAGCTAAAAGTATATCTGAATATTGTTAGAAATTTGAAAAACAGTGTATAAGTAAATTAATATAAATATGACATGAAATAAAACCTAAACAGCAGAACCTATGACAACTTGTAAGAACTAGTACTCATAATATATGCAAGGGCCTCGTCTGTCCTCATAGTAGAGTCATTTTCAGAGCTTCCGTGACCGTGTTTAGGATACCAAAGTTTCTCAGTGAATTTAACAAGGGCAACTGATGCTAAACAAAATAAGCCCCCATACACCTCACCAAAATGACGGGAAAGTTGTTATTTTAGACGTTTTTCAAAATGGCCGCCGCCGTCATCTTAACCCTCTCCGACATATGACGCGATTTTGAGCCTATTAGGGATACTTTAAAACCTTTGTTACCATCAGGGGTATTTAGAAACCTTTAGTTTAGTTACTTCAACCTCTGCAGTTGTCTTTGAGTTAGCTGTGGGCAGAAAACTAATTTTGGAGAGGTAATTATAAGAGTGAGAGAACTCTATTTCTTATTGCTAATCTGGCAACTTCTACGTCATATGAGTCTGAAAGGGTTAATAAATTGATAAAGTTCTATTTCTTGAAGTGAATGGCCAAAAATGAAAATTTTGGTGTCTATTCCCACTAATTTTGGTGTCAGAAAACCAATGGGATGGCATAATTAAAAAATAATTAATAACTAATTACCAAATAATTAAGAAAATAAGAAAATAATTAAGAAAATCAAGGGGATGGCATAATTCATGATTTAGAGTCCCATTAACCTCAACATCTAAGACAAATATGATGTTGTTAAATCCACTGAGAAACTTTGGTATCCTAAACACGGTCACGGATCCTCTGAAACTTACTCAAATAATATAATATATAATTTAACCCATAACTAGCGGCGCGCAACATAAGTCGAGTATAATAAATCTGGACTATCTGGCGGCGCTCGACATAGGTCGTGTGGCAATTTCAGCACGTAATGTTGCTGAGAGAGAGAGACAAGTGGTGGCAGGAGAGTAGCGAGCGTATGACTGCTCCAGACCACCGCAGCGAACCTACTGACACGAATCCCACCTCCTCCCTCCCTCTCTCACTCGCTATATACGGAATTGTATGGGGAAAGTGCCGAATTACATGCTTTTGCACTCGCGTTGCGCGGTTGTTGCAAGAAAACTAGCCATCATAAAAGGATCATTATGGTGTCATTGGAAAGCTCTGTTTATGCCCTTTCAGGGATAGATACTTGTTTTACGCTCTGGGTCTTATTTAGGCATGAAAATGATCACGTAAACAGCCCTATTTTGGCTAAAAACACCCCGCTGGGCGGTACATATAAATAAACCGCTAGCCCGCTAATCTAGTGTTAAAATGTAAACCAAGAATGTTGACTGATCAATTCCTTCTTTTTCAGGTTTGTTGCATCGAATTTGGCGTGAAGAATCATAAGCATGGAACGTAGAGGAGTTAGTGATGTGCCTGACCCAGGACCTGGATTAAAATGCATATTATGTCAACATCCCTGTATAGCTGATGATAGTACGGACAAGACATCTGATACAAAGTGGGAGAATCTAAGGAGCAAGTGTTTTCGGTGGAAGGAACTTGATAAATTTCAGCATGCCTATGCAGCAGTGGAGTGGGACAAGGGGCCTAAAGGCCTGTACATGCATAGTAAATGTTACACCCAGATCAGTAGTAATCGCTATATTCAGCAAGTACAGAATCGTAAACGGAAATCTGAACAGGAAGAAGTTCAAGCATCAACTTCAAGTCAACAACTCCCAGGAAATGTGCCTAAAAAGCTTCGTTCTAGTACTGGAGTGGTTCATGATAAGAATCTCTGTGTGTGGTGTATGAAAGGACCACAAAAAACCAGTAATCCTGGCAAGTCCAAACTTTTGCTGCTGTCAACAGTAGACGCATGGAACCGGTTCAAGTTGCATACAGTTTGTCTGTCAGATGAGCCTATAAGAGAAAGATTGAATACCCTACTTGCATCTATCCCAGACAGTCGAACGGCATTTGGATTGGAAATTCGTTATCATCGTGAATGTTGGCGCAATTATGTCAGCAACCCTCTGAAGGAGTCTTTTCCTGATGAAAAAACAGAGCATCTGCAACATGTTAATCTTCGAGAGGCCCAAAATATCTTCTTTCATCATATCCGTCAAGTTATCTTTGAAGATCATGAAATCCGTACACTGCAAGGTCTTGTAAAGGATTACAAATGCATTACTTCAAATTATGGTTACTATTCCACAGCAAAGTCCAGTTTCGTGAAGGAAATTCTGATCAAGGAATTTGGAGATGACATAGCATTTCATGAACGAGGTCAGAAGAATGTGAGTGAACTGGTATATGATGCAAGAGCTGCAGGTTCATATCTTGAGTCTGCAATATCCTCTCTAGGTGTAAGTGACGATCAGCTGGTGAAGAATGTAGCTGGGCGACTCAGAGATCAGATCATCAAAACAAAAACTGTTCCTTGGCCTCCATACATACATGAGCTAGAAGAATATGAAGACCTGAATGATCTCCTATTGAAGCTCATCACTTGGTTAAAGCACCCCACAAAGTCTGAAGTCGATGACAAGACCCAAGTCAGATCAATTGCATCTATTTTGACCAGCTACATCACTGGAAGACGTACTGCATTTGAGACAAACCTCGGTGTACTGCTACATGGTATGACAAAGAGCAGAGAATTGGTAGACATATTACATATGGATGGCCTGGGAATCAGTTACAATGATGTGCTTTTGCTTAGAGATTTCTGGGCAGTTACTGACCTGAAGCATTCAACTGAGTGTCCTTTTGAACTTTCTGAAGGAACACCGGCAATATGTATAGTCGACAACGATGACTTCAAAAGTGACACTTTGACTGGAAGTGGCCAATCACATCGTACAAATGTCATGTTTGTTCAGCCAGACCTACCTAAGCTAAATCTACCTACCCTAGATGATGATAGACCAGTTGCAAATTGCACCTTGCCTTCGTACCTCTCTGATATCCTCAAAGAAATTGGGAGCCAGATGCAAAGAATTGAACCATACAAAACAGTCAAGCGTGGTGAACCAACCATCAGACCAAGGATAACGGATGAACAACATCTGGACACAGTTCCTCAAAGAATGAGAGGTGTCATCCATGCAATGGCCCGAGCTAAGGCAGACGGAACAAGACCAAAGCCAGAAGACCAGACTGTACCAGCCTTTTCTGGCTTCCAGGCCACGCTATCACCAGAAACCCAGAAAAGTCAAGTGATTTATCATATGACTTATCCTGATCCACCAAGCAAGACCATTCTGTATGATGCCCTACGCAAGCTTGCAAAGGCAATTGATGACAAGAAGATGCCATTTGCCATTATCGTCGGTGATCATCCTGTCTACGCATTATTGCTAGAATTGAAAAGTGAGAATCCAGAGATATTTGCTGACATATTGACATTCATGGGGCCCTTTCATATCCAGATGTCTTTCATCAATGCAATCTACAAAAGGTTCAAAGGCTCAGGCATTTCAGATGTACTGGTGGTTGCAGGCGTCGTTGCAGATGGATCCGTGGATCAAGCTCTGCGTGGAAAACACTTCAACTGCGGTGTGCGTTGCCTTCGACTCTTCTACGAGGCTTTACTCCAACATGCACTAGACAAACGTTTGGAAGGTGCCACTCTGTGTGAAGAGATCCAGGCATCTCTCAATAAGTTACGCAGTTCAGTAGACCAACAAGAACTTAATGATGCACATGCTGAGTTAGAGAGCAATGCCGATCTCAAGGGGCTCGTTGACTCCCTATTCCAGGCTTAGATGGTGCTCCACCAGCAGAATTCTGGATTTCATTCTTGGAGATGGTAGAGATACTGACTCAAAATGTACATGCTATAAGGACAAGAAACTGGATCGAGTTCAAGTCTTCACTGAAGTTGATGCTTCCTTGGATGCATATTTATGACAACGATAGATATGGGCGCCATCTTCTAGATTTCATAGCAGTCCTAGAAAGTCTTCCCCATATCCAAGCACAATTCATGGAGAGTGGCATGTTTGCACAGTCAATGACCGGTAAACCCTACTCATGTGTTGCCCTTGACATATGGATAGAGTCAACGATGAATAAAGGATCCAAGCTTAAGTGTGGATGGTTGGTTATTCTAAAGAATGAGAAGCAACTCCTGTCAAACACGCAGAATGTTAACAACGTCAACCGGATAAGAGGCTGTGTTCATCGTCACGCAAATCACAAGAGACGAGGTTCAAGAAAGCATGCAGATTGTGCCCCAAGTAAGATGAAGATAGATGAACAATCTGTGCAGGATATCAGTGCATGTCTCACCGAGTTCCATTGTGATCCATTTGACCAATCAGATCTAACACTAAGATCCCTTCAATCTGGAATTCAAGCCTCTCCAGCTCTCTTTGCTGATCTGAAGTCTGCAAAGGCCGATGGAGAAAGAAAAGTGGAGGAATTTGTAAATGAAAGAGTCTATTCCAAAACAAAGTCCCTCAATGCTCGAATACCACATAGTAAAAGAGGCAATTTTGCAACTCAAGAAATCGAGAAGACAGCAAGTGAAAACCTGAAACAGACAACTGAAGAAATAGAGAGTAAGGCATTTACCTTAGTCATCAAACTTGTTGAGGCAAGTGACGGCTTAAAGATGGAAGACTTAATGCAGCATCGAGTAACAGATGAGTGCCTTTCAATTTTCAATGCAAATGGTACTATGCGCAAAACGCAGAAGAGTAAGCTACAGGAAAAACTGACAATGACATCCATACCGTACCCGGATATTTACACATCAATAGTAGACATGGGACTAATCTGGCGTCTAACAACGCCTACTACTGAAGACAGAGAAAAAGCAGATGGAACCAAGTTAACGTGGGGAGACTATGGTGAGAAACTTGTGAACTTTGTCCTGAATAGACATTCGAATGCAGAATGTGTTATCTTGGTTAATGACTCGTATGAGCAAGACTTCTCCATCAAAGATAGTGAACGACAACACCGTCAAAAAAATCAGTCCATTTGCAATGTGTCTATGAAGTCAGAGGACAAATTTCCTTCTAATAGAGACTTTCATGCTCTTCTTGGTAAGCCAGAGAATAAAGTTCGCCTTCAAGCATTTATCAAGGCTGCTTTCAAAAGAAAGGCATCTACAACCACTATTCAGCTCATACACTGTGTTGTTGGCAAACCAGCAAGGAATCTCACCACAGATGAAGTTTTGCAGAATCTCACATACGCCCATGCAGAAGCAGACACAGCTCTGTTCACTCTTTATGGTAAGCTGCGGTCAGAAGGGTATACAGAAGCAGTTGTCATAGACACTGAAGATACTGATAACTACGTTCAGGCAGCCTATCTGGCTCGGCAAATATCAGGACTCTTGTGCTTGAAACGCAAATCTCAGCTGATAAATGCTTGGTGTTTGTGTAGTGAGGCAATGGCGGAGTCTTTGATCCCACTTTATGTTCTTACCGGATGCGACCATAACTCCGGCTTTTATGGAATAGGCAAGAAAACTATTGTTGACCATGTAGAAAAATCATCAGAAGCTCGCAACCTCCTTAAAAGTTGTGGCACAATCATCCCAGTCACACAGGAAATCATCAATGACTTACAGAAATTTGTTATCCGGTACATCTATTGTGACACCAAACACAAGACCCTAGCAGAGGTGAGAGCAGCAAAGTGGTCAGTACTCAAGAAAAAGAAGATCATCAGACTGGTACCTGATTCTGACAGTCTACGACCACACTTAGAGCGCACTAATTATCTCGCATATCTGCAGAAGAATTTCCAGCTTCAGAATCATCCATCACCAATTGGCCATGGATGGCACCTTGTAAATGGCTTATGCCTCCCAGTACGCTATACCCAACCTGCACTTCCATCATTCCTGGATCTTCTAAAAACTCCAAGTCATCCACAAATGGAGAGCAGCGATGATGACAGCGGAAGTGATTCTGACAGTTGTGCATCATATTTGTCCTGCAGTGATAGTGCATCTTAATGCAGTAGGTCTCATGTTTTATTAATTTAGGATACCAAAGTTTCTCAGTGGATTTAACAACATCATATTTGTCTTAGATGTTGAGGTTAATGGGACTCTAAATCATGAATTATGCCATCTCATTGATTTTCTTAATTATTTTCTTATTTACTTAATTATTTGGTAATTATTTATTAATTATTTTTTAATTGTGCCATGCCATTGATCTTCTGACACCAAAATTAGTGGGAATAGACACCAAAATGTTAATTTTTGGCCATTCACTTCAAGAAATAGAACTTTATCAATATTTTAAGATGACGGCGGCGGCCATTTTGAAAAACGTCTAAAATAACAACTTTCCCGTCATTTTGGTGAGGTGTATGGGGGCTTATTTTTTTTAGTATCAGTTGCCCTTGTTAAATTCACTGAGAAACTTTGGTATCCTAAACACGGTCACGGAAGCTCTGAAAATGACTCTACTATCATGCCTTTGAACCCACTCTATCCTGGCTTTCAGTACATCTACCTCTTCTCCCAGTATATTAACATTGTATACATTTCTAAAGAGATTTATTACATGCTGCATCATGAACCCTTCCTTAATAATAGATATATTGAACTTAATGATAGGGTTTTGTGACCTTAGTATTCTCTTACAATAGCGAGCTTGAACCAATGCTGTATGATGGTCAAGAAGCAACTGGTTGCATCGAGCTGCCGTGATATGACTGCTGGCATAGGCTGGCACCTGACATATGCGCTTAAGTGATTTATTAAAAGCTATTTTGAAAGTTTTAAAAATATTAGATTTAAAAGAAAAATTATGATTCCAGAGGGGAATACCACAGTCTGGTAGACAGTATGAGTTAAAAAGAAATATAAAAGTATCTGTATTCACCTGTTTAAAATTGCTAAACATGCTGTTAAAGGAGGCATAACATTTGTTTATTCTAAAACTTATGTCATCCGTATCTTTGAAATTAAAAAGGATGTTATGCCTAAGGTACTTGAACGCCTTTACAACCTCCAGTCTATCACCATTCAGCTCGATGTTTTGTACTTTCTGATCTGGTTTTGTAGAAAAAATCATACTTTTAGATTTACCCTTATTAATTGTAAGTAAATGTGCGTCAATAGAAGAACATAATTTAGTATATAATACATCCATATTCGAAATAGAATCTGCAAGTAAAACCAAATCATCTGCGTAAGCTAAAATGTTGCTTCTTACGTCACCATATCTGCATCCAACATTGGTTCTTACCACATCAAGTATAATTTCGTTAATAACAAAAATAAATAAAAAGGGGGAGAGAACTCCCCCTTGTCTTACTCCCTTTTCAATATACTGATAGTTACTATAGAAGTTTTGCCATTTAATGTTAGCTTTTTGATTTCTTAAATAATGAAGGATAAGGGTAATATCTACTGGTACAGAAGATTTTAACAATTTCTTACCTAGAATAAAATTATCCAACCTATCAAAAGCTTTGCTTAGATCAATAAATGTTGCAATAGCAGTTTTCTTACAGTTTGTATACTTTTTCATAACCTCTTTCAGGATACAGCATGTATCTGTTGTTGAAGAACCAGCTTTAAATCCAAATTGTCTATAATTAATAATAAGTTTTTCAGACAATATAACTAACATAAATAGTTCAAAGAGTTTTAAAAGGCATGAGGACTGCATTACAGGCCGGTAGTTATCTGCCTCTGTTACATTTTTTCTAATGTCCTTAATAATTGGAGTAATAGTACCCTTTAATAAGTCTTCAGGGAGATAACAGTGGGTAAAACACGTATTCAAGAAGCAAGCAAGGTTTTCTAAGAATAATTGTGAAGCATTCTTTAAAAAAGTTGCATGGATGAGGTCATGACCTTGGCCCGAATTAAGACGAGGTATGAGATTTTTAAGAGTGTGACTAGATATTGTTAGATACATTTGTCTACCACCAGCCCAGGCTTGTTTCAGTTCGTTGCAGAAATTTTCCTCTGCCTCATTGTTATCCGAAATTAGACTAGGTAAAAATGTATCTGCAAATACTTGAGTAATATTAGAATTGTCACTTTGACCATTAATAACACTTGCCGATTTCTTAAATCCCCGTTTTCTTTTAACTTCACCCCAAAATTCTGATTTGTTTTTATAATGAAATTTGTCCATGATTGAATTGCAAACTTCTCTTTGTTCGTTACGTTTACAGTCATTGAGTGTTGTTTTAAACTCCTTTCTGGCCTCTAACATCTGGCGATGTAGATCCGTTCCTCTCAGTCTACCTTGTCTCACCCATAGTAAAAATGTCTCCCTGGCAACACTGTGTTTAGCTCTAATACATCGGTTCCACCCTGGTATTGCATATATTGAGTATTGCATATATACAGTATATATATAAATATATATATATATATATATATATATATATATATATATATATATATATATATATATATATATATATTATATACCGGTATATATATAGATCGATAGATAGATATAGATGGAATCAAGTTTTTAAATAGACTATTAAGCAGAATTGAAAAGTGGAAATTGCATTTCAACATTTCACAAGCACATACTTCTAGTGTGATGCCAGCGTCGTTCCAAAGTGTTTACAATTCTTGATAATAATAAACTAAATAAAGTTGGCAGAATTAATATAAACACCATAGGGGAATCAGCACTTTTATGACAACGTTTCACAGACCGCTTTATCAGACCAGATTTAACTAATTGCAAATACTCCATACTTAAAATCATTTCGATAAATATTTCAACAAATATATATAGCATCTTTGGAAGCTATCTATTGAGAAGTTATGGTTAAATATATGGACGGGTTCGATGTCATTTTTAGAAACAGAGCATTGACACGTATGACCTCCATATATTTATCAAGTTGGTATCTCTAGCTTATAATACTATATTTCCTCCTCTAACTTTCCCCTTTTTTCTCTCTTTATCCATTAACTGTATGTTTCTCCTACTCTCCGTTTGTTTTCAGTACTGCAATCGTTGATCCCTCTCTCCTCACCCTTCCTCTTCCTACCACTTTCTGTACTCAGTACCTCTGTCTTTAGCCTGGCCCTTCTACGTCCTCCACTTTCTTGAGCCCATTTTCTTCTTCCTCCTCCTCCTCCACTTGTCTTGTTAGTTGCTATATACTGGAGCTCCAACGAGGACAGGAACAAATAATGTGTTTTATACCATTAGCATTCGAAGTATAAACCAGGGTAACATATTTGGAATAGGCCATTAAACCTTTACAAGTATGTCCGATTATTATTTAAATAGATCTACTATTCTTGTGTTTGGACCTATTTGGGAACGTATAATATATTGTTTAAAATATATCAAATATAAATTAGCAAACAACAATTTAATGGGAACTTTAGTCTGACAGAGTTACACAGAGTTACACAAAATTCAGACCACGCAGACCTTGCGGTCCCTACTAGATGGTCCAGCGTTAATACTACTAGAAAGGAACAGTTTATACAAGAAGAATTGGACAATAAAAGAGAAAGCTCTCTCCCCTCCCTCCGCACCCTCCGGATATAAAGCCCCACCGGATAATAGGATGAAGTGTAATATTATGGGTCAAGAAATGCCCACAAGGAAAGTTTTTCATTAAGTATAGAAATGAATTAGGCTGAACGGGAATTTACACTTACATACCTACTGAATCGTTCATATTAATCAAATCTTCCTCATATGATTGTCCAGTCTCTTCTTAAACGTGTCAATTGAATTGCTATCGACCATCGACCATAGGGGAGGTGTGGCAGAGTGGTCTTGCCACTGGACTGGTAATCCAATGGACCCGGGTTCGAATCCCAATATGTCAATGGGAAGATATTATTGGGATGGAATTTGTGCTGTACCTAGTATCAGTGCATTACCACAGCACACCGAAACGCCAAAACAGATTACCCTCATTTTTCACTGATTAAATAGCACTGTACGAATATTCCCATATTCAAAATATGCTACAGGGGGGCAATGCCTAGTGAGTTAATTGCTCAATAGGTGGCATTTTGAGAGTGAGGGTCCGAGCCTGGGGAGTGAGACTGTGAAGCGCGGGGGCGAGGCAGCTTCAGAGATGGAGTTGGGTTCGAGCCGTGAGTAGGTGCTTCGCATGTCTCACTCCCTAGAGTGGAACAAGACCTCGCGGGCCTCACCGTGTTCAGCGGTAGAGTGTAAAGGCTATCAGCTTATGCCCGAGAGGGAGTAGTTGGAATATAGATTTTTTTTTTTTTTTATCTTGGTAAAGTGTTCCACTCTTCAACCACACTGTATATGAAAACAATTGTGTGACATTTAGGCATGCCTTGTTTCTATCTAATTTAATTCCATTGCTTAGGGTAACAGCATTGATATCAATCGTGAATAGTGCACTGATATCTACTTTGTCAAATCCTTATCGAATATTTTAACTCATAAGCTGCGCAGCTATTGTATTTGAAAGTGCCCGCCATGCGAAGGTTTTTTGGTTCATTCCTGACGAAGATCGTCAATTTACCATATATATCATTATACTTATCCATATGCGCCTATTTGACTTTTAATATGAACATATGAATATTGGAAAGCAATAAAACAAAGGGTAACCGCAATTGGCAGGTGAAAATCTTATATTTTAGCCCCGTGGTCGTAATCTGACCCATAACGAGAGAGACTCACCCTCCATTTCGCGTGTGTTGCCTGGTACTGAGAGACCAGGGTATGTCTCAGACTAGTTTAGAAGGTCGGAGATACACTCCCCCATCCTTCCCCCTCTCTTCCAGCCGTCCTTGCACAAAAATACTCGATAAATATCGAGAATAATAGGGAAAGTACCGGATCATTGGGAAGGGAGGAAGAGTGGGGGGGGGGGGGGGGTGGTTTGGGACTCTTGTGTAGGAGTGGTAGAAAGTAATGGAGGGGAATTATCTCACTTAATCACAAATTGCTTTGTTATGAGTGCCTTTGTTTTGAGTCTGGCCTCATTCGCCCAGTAGAACCTCTTAAGAGTCTGGCTGCAGTCCCTGGGTTAAGATATAAAACACTAGATAAGTTGGCTTCGTAAATTCCTTTTCTTTAGCGAGAACAAATTGAATGTCTTTATATTTTCAAAATATGGGTCGTTTCTCAGAGAGGGGAATAGCTTAGTTGCTCTACGTTGCCACGGATTCCAGTTTTTCAATGTTTTTCTTGTGAAACGGGGACCAGAGATAGAGAGATAGAGAGCGAGAGATTTGTTTGATAGCCAAATTTCAAACCCGTACATGTTAGAGTAACACTAAGAGACACTATATATATATATATATATATATATATATATATACCGGTATATACTGTATATCCAGTATATATTTATTTATATATATATATTTTTTAAGGTAAAGAGTCCAGACAGTGTAAAAAGCATATTTTCTATAGTTGCATTATGTGATAAATTAATTGCTTACTTAATTGCATGGTCGTATTCAGACAAACACATTATTTACCGTTAATACTAATTTAATTCCGAATATAATGTTGTACTACTTAAATATTACGATTATTGGTTTATACAAACATTATACATAAATAAATAATATGTTATTACTATATTTGTTATACAGAGTATATATATATATATATATATATATATATATATATATATATATATATTTACAATCTGCGTAAGGATTTGGCCACCCCGCCGCCCGTCTATTAGTGGCGCAGATAGCCCCTAGAAGTTGGGACTGGGAACAAAATCAAGGTACATTACAGGTAATTTAGGTGTGTTGGCAAATAAGTGTAGTTTGCTTGTTAGGTGTAGTGAAATTAATAAGAGGAAGTGATTGCGAGAGTAAGCTAGATTACTTTCTGTGTAGGTGAGGCATAAATAAAAACAGTGGGGGAAGCCAAGCATTTGAAACCGGAGTTACAAAAACTCCTTATCATCCATCTATCTGCTCCTTTGTCTCAAATGTTCTTGTTTTTAATAGCTGCAGTTGTGGATGGCCATCACTCACTTCCTCAACTTATCGATTCCAGTGTTCTGCAGGGTTGAGTCCTGTCTCCAGTTCTCTTTTGAATATTAATTAACTCCTTAGTTGCGGTGCCCTTTACCTGACGTGCACCATAATCTGCTTATTACGTGTCCTGGGAGTGAGGCAAGCGAGTGTAGGCAGCACGGGACCCTTTCGTCCGTCGACCATCAAAAATGGGCCCACACTGATATAATCTATTATGTCAGCCACAACAATGCAGTGTTACACATAATGAAAACAGCTCAATACTGCTAACTTTTAATGAATTTGGCTGACCTTTGCAAGATCTTTGCAAGACAACCAGACGTCATACAAAGATGATTCATTTGTCATTGGAAAGCTCAATTACTTTACTTTCACGGATATATCATTGAATTACGTTCCGGCTCTTGTTTTTCAATGGAAATGTGCTAGGAATGAAGGTCACTTAGGGTCATAATCCCAAAAGGGAAAGAGTTGATAATCTCCTCAACTATACCTCTAGTCCTATCCAGTCAAATGCTGATGACTCTATCTTACACAAATAAACTAGTATTTCACAACAACTCGGTATGCAATCACTCCAAAAGTCACGTGATGAAGCCATATCTTGCCTATCTTCTGATCTATCAATTATGTCTGATTGGGGCAGAGAATATCTTGTTACTTTCAATGCCGCCAAGACCCAATTTCTCCTGCTACCTACTCGTCGCAATCTTTCATAAGACTATGAATTACTCTTCAACAATACACAAATCAACCCTTCATCTTCTCTCAATATTCATGGTGTATCTTTCTCATCCAATCTTTCTTGGAAAGATCATATTGCTACTCTTGCTAAAGAAGCTTCCCAGAATTTAGGTGTGCTAATCCGTCTCTTTGGGTTATTCACCCCGCACAGCTTGTTGATCTGTATAGGGTCACAGTGTAGGGTATTGTTCGCATGTGTGGAGAGGTTCCACTCATACCACACTTTTCGAAAAAGTCGAGTCAAAAGCATTTCGCCTCATCAACTCACTTCCTCTTACTAGTTCCCTACAATCTCTTTCTACACGCCGCAATGTTGAAGTTCTTTCACTCTTCTATCGCTATTACAACAATCAGTGTTCTTCAGAGCTCTCTCAGTGCATACCCCCTCCCTTGCGGCGAGTGCAAGGTATTCACCTTTCAACACAGTCCCACTCCTATGCTGTCCAGGTCTCCAACCCAAGAATTAGCATATATTCTCATTCTTTCTTCTACTCAACAATTGAACTCTAAAACTTTCCCCTTCAATAAATGTTTCATTCATCCTATAACTTAAACTGTTTTAAACTTTGTGTGGCCAGGCCTTTTGACTCCAATGTCCCTTGAGTTTGGCTCTCTATCACTCCTTTGGTTTTGGGGGAGACATTCGTTACAGTAAATCTGCCTTTTGTTTCCTACATACACATAGAAGGACAGTTATTCATATGAGATCGTACTTCCTCTTTGATCTTATGCATGGAACTATAAGTAATGTAAATTACTTACAAATAATGCAATTGTTATGACACTAATAGTTGGAAATATAAAATAACTGGTGCATAAGCAAATGCGCTCATATTTCAATTAATTTGATTTTCGTTACATAAAAACATGACATGGAAACAAATTCATGTGAAAAATTATATTGTGTAACCATCCTATTTTCTTTAACCGGCCACTCGCTACAGAAATCGACCGCTTCCTCTCGCCTAAGCCTGGTTTAAAGTTCTGGTTATCACCAGGGCTTCACTTTTGCAGGTGCGCAGGTAATCGTGGGATGACTAATATCCTGAGAGAGAGAGAGAGAGAGTGAAAGTAAAGTGCACACATGTCTGTGTGCATGTGTGCGTGTGCATGTGCGTGCATGAAGCCTCATTCATAATCTGTACCATAGACTACAGTAGATCTGGACTGGACACGAAAATGGAACTTTGCAGTAAGGGACCCAAAATCGGAGAACGAACACCCAAGTTCGAACCTCGAAACCGCGAAAATGTGATATTTCCCCGGTTTCGAGGTTCGAACTTTGGGGTTCTTTCTCCGATTTTGGGTCCCTACTGCAAAGTTCCATTTTCGTGTCCAGTCCAGATCCACTGTAGTTTATGACTGTACATAACTTTACTAACGTATTACGATTAAAGTACTAATGTCATTCATCTATCTATCTATCTATTGCTTAACACCGTGGTCCCCGAAGGGGTGGCCACGAACGAACCGCCTCCATGCGCCTCTGTCCCCAGTCAGTCGACGCCCCTCCTCCCAACCAGCACCGCTTTCATCTTTCCACCTCTCTTTCGGTTTACTTCTCCCTCTCTGTCCTTCCACCTCGCTCTCATACACCTTTTCAGTCATTCTCTCGCTTCCCATAAGTTCCATATGGCCGAACCATCTCAAGGTGTTCCTTTTCACACTTTCCAGCACATCTACCTCCACACCACACCTCCTTCTTACTTCCTCATTTGTCTGTCTATCTCTCCATGTAACTCCGCACAAATTTCTCAAGTAACTTATTTCCACACCTCTCACTCTTGGTCTGAGTCTCTTCTCAAACGTCCATGCTTCGCTTCCATAAGTCAATGTCGGGATTACCACACTGTAATGTAAGGATTTCTTCACTTCCTTACTGACCACCCTATTTCTTGTTACTGCTTTCAGCGTTCCTACAACCCTCTTCTCCTATTGTACCCTCTCCCGCACTTCTTCATCCATAGTCCCATCTTTACTCAACACACTGCCCAGATACTTAAATGAGCTGACAATATAAATAGCCTGACCGTTCAACTTCACCTCACACTCTGTGGCTTCACCCCTTTTGAAGACCATAACCTTGCTCTTCCCCGCATTTACCTTCAGATTCCGTTTTTTCGCACACTGTTCCAAACACATTAACCAGACCCTGCAACTCCCATTCAGTATCGCTCATCAGAACTGTATCATCAGCAAACAGCTGTATTCAAACAGCCATTAATTATTCTTCTAAAAAAATAAAATCACAATGTATGTCTTACTTAACCCATCATCTACCATCGACGTTCAACTATATACGACGAGCTGGTTGAACACAGGCAATGCCAACAATATACAGTATATATATATACTGTATATATAGGGTATATTGAAACAACACTTACAGACTTCAAGTGCTAAGTACAGATTAAAAAAACAAGTTCACTTTATTCTATAATGAAATATAAAATAATTAAGCATTAATGATGTACAGGATATACAGTAAAATAATCAATGTCGTCCAAGCATGTGCTATAAACCGAACACTGGTATTGGTCTCCCCCTTCATCTCTCCCCCCCCCCCCCCTTACCCCCCTTCCTCCCCCGCCCCCTTCCTCCCCCCAATCTCCTAGTTTATACCCAGGAATGTTGAATTATAAACATAATTAGTTTTCGGTTGACATAATGTAATTTATGTTCCCTTTATAAACCGTTTACAACTAACATTATGTTCTGTTAATATCAAACATTTCTGTATCTTTCTTTATACATAGGAAACAACGAAGGTATCTAGGATGACACAAATTACCATCTTCAAGTGGTCTGCAGATATTACTGTCATATGCTAGTAATTATTACCATTGTCGAATGATAATTAGAACCACAAAATGTGGGCATTACGAAGTTATTGCCCAATGTCATTTGATGTATTGTACAGTTGTGAACATTTATTCATATACAAACATATTCGAAGCGGTCTCGGTTTGAATTGAATCTCCTAACTAATTTATACTGGGTATTTGAATTTCAGAGTTTCTTTTAATCAGTTCGACATTTCTAAATCGATCAGAATTAATTACCACTGCTGTACAGTCACGAGCATAAATGCTGCGACATCAACCAGATAACGTCAACTCTTTCATCACTAGGGCCCAAATTCAGAACAGTGGTTTAAACCTCCTCGCTGGTTTAAACCCGAGATTGAAACTCAAACCAGGACTATCGGTATTCAGAATAAAATCCTGAGCCGCTTATCCAGTCAATCCGCGGATTACTCGATCCGAGGTTTAAACCTGCGGGAGGGTAGGTTTGAAGTTAGATCGAAGTTATAAAAAACTTAAATGACTCATGATAGCTTACACTAATCCATAAGGAATCCATAATTTAAATTAATAAAACACTGGCACTGTCCATTTGCAGTCATTCTAAGCAAGGATTTATATAAATAACGGATGACAAGTGTAAGAATGCAGCTCAGGCAGTCAATCCGAGGTTTAAACCAGCGGGTGGCTTGACAGACGATCGATCGAAGGCTTCCTACTCGCCACTAAACTATCTTATTATTACTTCCAACTAACACAAACTGTCATTGAACCGATTCTATTATATTATAAAAAACGGCAACAGTTTTTACATTACGTTGGAAATTGTCTAAGCATACGAACAACTAAATAATAAGTGCCAAGGTAACGAAGCATCGCCGTAGCCTAATCACTGATGTGGTTATTCGATAATAGTTGTAAGTGTCTTGATAACCTGAGATGCCTCTATGCTGAATACAATTTATTTTATAATTAAATGTCCACGAACAAATATTATATATGTTAGTATTTTATTAGTTTATCATAGAACCAATAGTATTAGTTCAGTACATGTTGCACAGCAAATATCATTATTCACTGTAGGGTATCCATGCAGTTATTAATCCTTTGTACGAATTAAAAGATATAGCTTATATAAATAAGGAATCACAAGTGAACCATTTTCTTCAAATGCATTTAACAAGTAGGATAAGAGAGATCATTTGTACACGTTGTCTTTTCATAGCCTAGTAGGTTGCAATGCTGCATAGTTTAAATCACGAGTCACATTGGCAACGGTTTTCGCATACATACTTAATGGTTACAAATTATTTCAGTTGAGTTATTTATCCTATATAAATGTGTCCAATTGAGGGAGTATTAACAGTGCTGAGTATGAGGTAGATGAGTATTAACAGTGCTGAGTATGAGGTAGATGAGTATTAACAGTGCTGAGTATGAGGTAGATGAGTATTAACAGTGCTGAGTATGAGGTAGATGAGTATTAACAGTGCTGAGTATGAGGTAGATGAGTATTAACAGTGCTGAGTATGAGGTAGATGAGTATTAACAGTGCTGAGTATGAGGTAGATGAGTATTAACAGTGCTGAGTATGAGGTAGATGAGTATTAACAGTGCTGAGTATGAGGTAGATGAGTATTAACAGTGCTGAGTATGAGGTAGATGCAGTAACTTAAATAAGCTTGACTTACTGTAGCCTACCTAATGTAGCGGCCTACAGTATTTGGTTTAGCGTTTTAGTCATCATAATCACTCTTAAATGTATTAATTGATAGCTTGTAAGTCGAACCACCGAGTACACAATAGATTTGCATTAATACATAAGCCAATATCAATATTTCGAACTGTAAATACAATGAAAGGGCGTTCTTTTTATGATTAGCTTGGACACTTCAAATGTATTAATAGCCTATGGTTGCCATGCACTTGGTGCGGATAAAATGAAGCAGTTGATATCCGGACATGTAGAAATCAAGGAACATTTATTTGATGATAATTGATTACAAAACAAAAATAACAGGTTGCAGTTTATAGCAGTAGCCTACTAATGGAGTTTATAGCAGTAGCCTACTAATGGAGTTTATAGCAGTAGCCTACTAATGGAGTTTATAGCAGTAGCCTACTAATGGAGTTTATAGCAGTAGCCTACTAATGGAGTTTATAGCAGTAGCCTACTAATGGAGTTTATAGCAGTAGCCTACTAATGGAGTTTATAGCAGTAGCCTACTAATGGAGTTTATAGCAGTAGCCTACTAATGGAGTTTATAGCAGTAGCCTACTAATGGAGTTTATAGCAGTAGCCTACTAATGGAGTTTATAGCAGTAGCCTACTAATGGAGTTTATAGCAGTAGCCTACTAATGGAGTTTATAGCAGAAGCCTACTAATGGAGTTTATAGCAGTAGCCTACTAATGGAGTTTATAGCAGTAGCCTACTAATGGAGTTTGACAAAGCTCGATTGATTGTATTTTTCCTCCGAATAGGCTACCTGCCAATATCCAACAGTAGGCCTATCTTTCATGACATAGCCTACACATACTGTACATATATACTCGTAAATTAAATATTATGTCCGATGTATGCCATCCTCTATAATGCTCAGATACATTTTTAAATTTTCGAAACTCTCAGAAGCTTGAAGTAACTGAAATAAATGGGAAAGTAGCGACATTTCAGGAGTAGGCTACTCCTACAGTATAGGATACCCGGTACCGGATCATCTCTCATTCTATATAGGCTACACATTTGTTTAATGTGTACTCTCTTGGTAACACAACTTATTATATTATATAATGTATTATGTGAATTGGTAATTACAAACTAGAATTCACCTGAGCGAAAGCAAAAGACGAAAATAAGGACATATATAGATACAATGGCTCGTTCGTGTTCTTATTGGCTGACTGCATTCCTTACGGCACTGTGATTGGCTGTTGCAAACCTTCGACTTGAACAGAGTTTTAAGCCGTGGATATCTCAATCTTAAGCCCGTGTTCTGAATACGGATAAACCTTTGTTTTCGATCCAGGATCGAGTAATCTCAATCCCAGGTTTAAACCTGCTCCGAAATCCGAGGTTTAACCCGTTGTTCTGAATTCGGGCTTAGGGGTTTATACTAAGCTGAATAACATCGCTTGACGGTAGCTAGAATGAAATACAGAAATAATTGTGAGTTTGAATACAAAGTCTTGCAATATCTTTGGAAACAAAGGGGCGAACATTATTTGGTTGGTGTCGCAGTATTTATGCTCGTGACTGTTCATGGTCATTACAGTGTAATAAGAAGATTAATTGAAACAAATACTGTATAATTCCCACCAAGTGATGTAATACAGTTCTGAAAACATTATTCGAGGCGTTTTATGAAGCTTTGGATTCCACTAGAATCTGCTCAAATATATAATTATCGGTGTGGACATGATAGAATGCCAGTTTTCCAAATATCTAACCTATTATTTGTAAATTACAACTGTTACACACCAATAATGTCAGTAATAGTCGATGACGTTATAATTGAGACAATGAGCAATGATAAGGAAACTTCACTTCACACACACACACACAAACACATGTCTCCCTTTGTCACGCTTATTTTATTTACCTTACATAAACATGGAAATGAGAGGTTTATGTGTGTGTGTATGTATGTCTGTGTATGTCATTAATTTTCTTTAACCTCACTCTTTTATAACATGAGTGTTTGGTCAGGTATGCGTGGTCACAATTGTACGGTATGTAACATTTGGCTCCTATAACTTTTCGTATTGCTCGATGACTCTTCATTCCTGAACATAACTGTACATGCAGTATACTATCTTCATTCCTGAACATAACTGTACATGCAGTATACTATCTTCATTCCTGAACATAACTGTACATACAGTATACTATCTTCATTCCTGAACATAACTGTACATACAGTATACTATCTTCATTCCTGAACATAACTGTACATACAGTATACTATCTTCATTCCTGAACATAACTGTACATACAGTATACTATCTTCATTCCTGAACATAACTGTACATGCAGTATACTATCTTCATTCCTGAACATAACTGTACATACAGTATACTATCTTCATTCCTGAACATAACTGTACAGTATACTATCTTCATTCCTGAACATAACTGTACATACAGTATACTATCTTCATTCCTGAACATAACTGTACATACAGTATACTATCTTCATTCCTGAACATAACTGTACATGCAGTATACTATCTTCATTAAATACGTAACAATTGCGCGAGAACGATCAGCCCCCAATAGAACTGCGCTTCATAAACGATTGAAATACCTTCTGCTTCGTTCGGATACCCGACCCAGACTTGGGTATCAGAGTATTATGTCCCATGACCAGAGTTACAAATGTTACATATTTTGTTTACGCTAATATGTTGGTAATAATTAGTATTTTTCTGCTAACCACATAATATCACCACCACATTCTAAGATACTTTTATTTCGTAATTACTATTGTGTGAATAGGTAAACCCATGCCTTCCCTTTAGCTAAGTCGATAATAAATAGGTTTATCATGTATTAATAATTTAGTGTTTTACTTGTAACCCCGTTTTGCTTCATTTCTAGTAAGGCATTTATCTCTAAAATAACACATTGATGGGACAAATGTGATACAACAATATATGTTTATTTTCCATTTTACAATGTGCTTGTCATAGTCTGTAACAGTTGTTTCAATACACCCTGTATATATTGAATGTAAACCAAACATTGTAGGAAAATGTCGTCAAAACCAATTTGGCAGCACATGGGCAAAACTCTGACTGACCAGTACCCAATACATAAGTCACCTCTGACTTGACACGCTCGTTTAACGGACGCATTTATCAGCCTCGTTTGAGCCCTATTTGGTGACTCCCTATTTCATCAACTTCTTGTGCCAAAGATATGCAACAGTGTATACAGAAAAGTGTAAATATGTGTTTGTAAATATATTATAGTGATGGAGAATAACATAATTATAAGAATACGAAAAACAAAATAATATAGTAGCGTGAATATGTAAAGTGTCGCCCAACTTACGCATTATAATTTAATATACAAATTGTAGTGTAAAAGTGCAAATGCAATAATTGGGCTATGTAAGTTATACACTATGGAAACGCAAACAGTTCATTACATACTCCAAAATAATAAAATATGAGTCAGAACAAAGTTTATAGGGATCGAGTACCACGTTTGAGACACTAAAATACACGTTTAGATGGACCAAAACTAAAATAAATCCCCAGGAAATAATAAATGTAAACAAAATAAGTCTGGCTCTGGCTGAGTTCAAGCGTCTGGTTAATGCTGACAGGTGGTGGGTTAATTTTCTGACTTACTGTTTTGCTTATTGCAGGATAGGATTCCAAATCTATCCATTACATTTGTTTTTGCTTTGTCTTCAGATACTGGTAACCCCAATAGTCACACGAACAAAATATTTTAATAATATTTCACAAACATAAATATTCATAATGTTCTACTTTATAGAATGAAACTTGGTAATTGTTTATCCATTTTATATTAAGCTGACTAATTAAAGTTAGTCAATAAAGTCAAAAGTGTAGATTAGATGTGTGAAATTATAACATGGATAATCTCAATAGGACTATAATAGTCATTTTTCTAGAGCAGATATCGGTACCATACTAGAGGGCCAATATGTATTATTATAATGTGCTGTAGTCCGTGAGCCAGGACCCCAAATTTGGGCCACCGGTACCATCTGAGGGGAATAATTATCATAGTGATTTTCAACAAGGTATACACCCCTAGTGTTGGAAATTATGTGATAGCATTGCAGCAGTGGTAGCTTTATATGAGTTATTGCTTAATTACTAACCTTATGCAAAAACACATTTTCACAACTATGCATAGTGCCGAATAAAACATTCTAATTCAAACTGTTAGTTCTCTCATATTATTGACCTTTTCTCTTTCAATCTTAGTGGGAATATAGCTCAGCCAATATGCTATCTAGAAAAGTGATTAACATTAGCTTCTGTTTTACATATCATCCACTACTGGCAGTGACAATTCAGTGACTGCATTGCAGAATATACACAAAGTGTCTATGAAGATTTAACACAAAATATTCGTCTGTACAATATGTAAGAAATTCTTACTTTGTTTACATACATACATTTAAAGAAGATTTACAACAGACTTCAATAAACCATACATAGTTTAAGTATGAAGCTTAAGATAATTTATGCATGCCCTACACTTATGTCATCACCTTTGCAACAGATGCTTTTCTAACAAGCAATGCTGATTACCTATTTTGTTTTAAGTACTATGGTAGTGGGATAATCCTGTTCAATATAGGGGAGAGTAGTGAAGATAATATACAGTCTAGAGTAGCTGGTTCACCTTACTTCAGAATGGAGAACCAAAAACATGAAGAACCTATCAAGAAACATTGTATCATACATCAGAAAACATCAAAGGAAGATGACCATTTATTTATTCCTCAAGACTATGAATCCTGGAAAACATTACTTGAAACAATCAATGTGAGAAACTATGCCCCTATTATGGACGTTGCTAAAGACCTTGAAGAATAAGATATCCCAAGAATCTATTATCACCGCAAATGCCGAAGTATTTTCACCATGAATAGAGACTTAGAGAATCTGAAAAGGAAAGCCAAGGAAAACAATATTGATGAAGCTGGTGAGAATACCTCTACATCAAAAAGACCAAATAGAAAGTCTTCCTCAGAAGCAAGAGTGTATGAAAAAATATGCATTTTTTGTAATAAAGTCAAGTTTCTTAACCCGGGAACGGCGAGGGGGGGTAATGAACTAGCTCCCCATGGGCGAGCATATGGGCTCCATTCAGGCCTATAATAGTCATTTTACGATAAATATCGTTATTACCTATTCATATGAGCCTATTTTACCTTCACTATGAAGATAGTAACCTGTAACAACAATCAAACCAGTGAAAATATAATTCTTCTGGTCAAAATCGCGAATATAGATGGACCAGCCCATTCATGAATTATGGAGAAAATTGAGGCAACCCCTCCCTCCACGAGGCCTCAAGCCACACTGAGCCTACTCATACATACACTCGCTTGTGTAACACACCCGCTAGGCACGTAAGCACATCCCCCACACAGTTTGCTAATGTTAGCACAAAAATATACCAACAAATTAGGGAATAACAGGGAAAATAGGTGATAATTGAAGGGAGGAAGGAGGGGATGTGGAGGAGTGATATGAGGTATAGGAAAAAAAAAAAAAAAAAAAAAATAGTGCTGTTTAAACCCTGGATAGGAATCATAGTGCCAAAAACGGAACGTGGTGGTGCGCGGAAACCGATATATGATCACCGCGCACCCAAATAATATTATGATACATTTATTATAAATATGAAATTTACTTTGATTTTCAATTACACTCTCCATAATGTTAAGGAAGCTTTATATTTATTGTAGCAAGTGACAAACAAAATGTATCTCAATTACCGGATTTTATATGAATATTTATATGCGGTGTGCCACACTTGGCACGAGAGGACCTTAATCGGAACACAAATCCTACGATACCTATCCAGGGTTATTAAATGTTTTTTTTTAGGCCTCCCTCTTAAGAGCTTTGCCGCCGTCGCCCAGTAAAACCTCTTAAGAGCTTTGCCGCCGTTTACGGGTTAAAGGCTCCAAGTCACATGAGAAACGTACTCAAGCTGTACAGCTGAGAGCTGACCAAACATTACAACAATGTGCAACCCAAAAGGGAAATGAAAACATTCTAGCAGTAACAAGCAGAGACATAGTAGCTAGCTGCTGAAGCTGATTATCATGTGTCATGCTATAAGGATTATACCAGAATAACCAAAAAAAAAAACGAGTACAAAGAAAATTTTGAAAAAGATGATGATGATGAAATGTATAATATAATTGAAATAGAAGCCCGTAAAGAGCTGTTCATGTACATCAGGTCCTATTTAATGCCCAACAAGATGATCACAAAAGTCACCTCTTTGGTCATGAAACTTGAATCTTTCATGCTATCTGGTGGAGTTACAGTCATGCGAGATTCAACACGGAAGCACATATGTAGAAAACTGGAATTTGAGTTGGGCAGTTCAAGTAGATATATTTTCATATGACAAAGGAAAATTGTTGTTAGTTCCTGAAACTGTATCATTACGAGATGTCATCTTGGAAAATCAAACTTTACAGAGGGAACTTAAAGTTTGGAGGGACTAGTCAACCAATGTCAACAAGATCATAGATAAGACTTCATCACACCTCAGATCAATCATTAAGGAAGAGATGACTGCGACTCCATGGTCATTCCATTCATCTGATGTTAAAAATAGTGCTCATATCTCCATACCAGATCAACCAGAGCGGCTTCTTGTTGGACTTCTCACTGGAAATCCTGACACCAAAACTCAAACACAAAGGGTCACTACTCAAGTTCATTTAGTCAGGACATAATACTCTATATCCTGTGACATGGTCAACATAAACCACCAAAGCAGCTTATACTTCCTTATGCAGTAAAACACTGACAGGTAACACTGAGCTCATCCACACACTGAACAAGCTTGGACATGGGGTGTCTTATTCCCAACTTGAAGAGAATGACACTGCTCTGTGTCTTCAAAAGCTAGGAACAGCCTCTGAACAGAGAGTTATACTTGCTGCCTCCATGAAGCATTATGTACTCACCAATCTTGCATGGGACAATATTGACAGACTTAACCCGTACAGCCCCAGCGCGCGTCGGCGATGTATGTAACGCACAGCCCCAGAGACGCGCCTGGCGCGTCACCCTAATTGCGCCGACCGTAACCTCAGGTGTAGCCACTCAAGAGGGCTCAGATTTGTATGGGAACTGTGTACGTATCCCACGCACCCGTGCCGATGGTTGAAAACTCTCAAAGTCCACGTACATGCGCGTGAGCGCGCAATAACCTTGTTTTTTGGGGTAATTGCCTTCAATTTTTTACTCCTGTAAAATACGTTTTCGGGGGCTCTGTAGGACCATTTTTTAAGCTTTTTGAGCGGTTTTTCGTGGTTTTTCCTTCATTCCTAACCCATTCGCTATTGTTTCTGGAATAAACAAAAAAAATGAAAAACCGGCCGGGTTCTGGTGAACAAACATTACAAAACTAGCCGGGGCTGGACGGGTTAAGGAAACTCTCACTTGAAAAGGTGCATCACATAGAGTCAATGGTATAGTAGTACAAACCAATGTATATGGACCCCATCTGCCAAGAGCTCAGTTCCCAAACATTAAGAAACTGAAGCAGAGATCAGTCAGCATTGAGGAGGATCAAGAACTGTAAGTGTATGTAGCAGTTGAATGTGTGGGCCCACAACCTCTTCCAACCAGGGAACACTGTGCACATGAAACCAAAAAAGCTGCTCTCCTTGCCTGCAAAAAGACGGTATGAACTTGGTCCAAAGAGTGAAAGATGATCAAATTATATTCAGTGATATTGCCACACCAATTCTGGGTATGGCTCTGAGGGAAGGAAGTCAAAGTAGCAGAATACAGTATATGATGTGTTTTACATGTACAAGGACAACTCTATCAAGAATAGTGAAAGATGTATATTGGGTGAAGAGCTTGGCCATGAATTGCATGATATCACAGACACACATGGTGAAGCAGTGTAGGAGCTACTTGACCAAAATCAGTATCAAAACTAGTCTTATTAACATCTTAATAATCAATGAATAGAGGAAGGCAGAGTACAGAGCAAAGCTGTGGGAGAAGACTCTGTATGCAACTTATTATTAAAAGTTTGTTTAACCATACCACTGAGTCTAGAACAAGACTCTCACAGGGCTGGCCTCTGTATGCAACTATGAATGACATATGTTACAGAATCACATCTCAAGGGAGTGAGGAGGTCTCAGATCTTCAGTGTCAACAAGAGGAAGCAGATGGTCACCTACTTCTCCATGCTGCCCATGCTACAAAAAAAGGTTACAGATCTATAGTTATCTGCTCAGAAGACATTAATGTCTTTATCATGTCCTTAGCTTTCTGTGACAAGATTGAGGCCCCATTGTTCCTGAAGTGTGGCACTAGAACCCGTACAAGACTTGTAAACATCAAGAAGGTTGCTGGCACTATAGGTATAGAGGTTTGTAGCTGTCATTGTATTCACGCATATACAGGATGTGACACTGTAAGTGCTTTTACAGGCAAAGGTAAGACAACTGCACTAAAACTTCTCATCACCAACAAGGAAACCCAAGACACATTCTTAGAGTTGGGTACAAAATGGAACCTCTCCCAAGAACTAATGAACAAACTAGATACATATACACTCGGTCAAAAAAGTATCTGCACCCCTACGCTGATAATCTGGTGTGTACAGCTTGATAGGGTTTGCACCTCTGCCTGCAACTATATCCATGTGTCGGAGAGGATCGTCTCTGACACATGGATATAGTTGCAGGCAGATATGCCAACCCTACCAAGCTGTACACACCAGATGATTAGCATAGGGGTGCAGATACTTCTTTGACCGAGTGTACATGTCTCCTTTATTATTTATAAAAAATAAAAATAAAAATAAGATTATACTTCAAAGGCATCGACCAGAAAGGTTAATGAGCTCAGGTATCAGCTTTTCTGTGCCAAACAAGGTGAAATAGAAAGTCATCAACTCCCACCATGTGAGGACTGTCTTACAAAGCATGCACAATGAGCCAACTAACAGGCTGCTATATGGAGAAGATGTTTGGTGAAGGACCCGCAAGTGTCAAGCCCTGTTGGTAGAGGATGGAAGATGGAGAAAGAAGAGGAAGGTGAACAGTTGGTGGTGCACTGGATGGAAGGCCAACCAGCACCTGATCCTGTACTGGATCTGCTGTCCTGTAACTGTTCTAAGAAGTGTCCACTCCCAAGATGTATATGTATTGCAAATGGCATCAAGTGCACTGACATATGTTGACTGGCAGATTGTGAGAACGAAGCATCCACCTCGAAAAGTGTGGACAGTTCAGATGAAGATATGGGAGATGTAGATGACTTGGATGAATATTATGATTACTAAGATATGAATGTATGTAGAACAAAGTATAGAGAAAAGTCTTTGGTGTCATTTATTCATTTTACAGCCCAATGTGGCTTAGTGTTTTGGAACCGCACATTTTAATTATTTTTCTGTAATTGTCTATGTTATGACATTATCTGTGATAAACATTTTGTTGTACTGATATTAGTAAGGGTTGTATTTAATAACTTTAATTCCTTAATCATTTCTATGAGAATCAATGTGATTATAATTATGTACCTTAAGGTTTTTATTGTTTTTTCCTCCAAAATATACAACAGACAAACATATTTCTTCAAATAAGTGATTCACCCTAACTAAAAAATGGACACCTTATCGCAAGTGCCACCGACGACACAGTTTTGGACATATACTTTTATAGCAATATTTCATGAAATGTAATTGAACTCTGTTACCATAGTGATTAATTTCAATGTTGATGAATCACTGTTGATATATAATTCAAAGGTTGAATGTATAGGTTGTACATTATACTGGCCGCTTATCAGATATGCTTACTTTAGGTTTGTGTTATAAAATTCATGATAGCGCACATAAAGCTACCACTGATGCACTGCTATAAACATATTTTCCAACTCTAGAGATGCATTCCTTCTCAAAAATCACCATGAGAATTATTCCCCTCAGATGGTACCGACCAACCCACCTGGCTCATGGACTAACCCATGGTTTTTGTTATTTTGGTTTTGATAGTTGGGAGTGATAATTTTATCTATGAGAATCTACTGTATCTCAGTTAGTAACTGTTTATGTGACCTAATGCCGAAGTCGTGCTCCGCGGTTGGTACTTATTCGTGCACAATAAGGAACTGGCCCAACTGGTCGTTGTTTTCCTTATATATACATTTAAGAGAGGGCCTTGGCTCTTAGAGGGCCGGAAGGACAAACATTAATCCCTCTTTCAGGCGAGAAACATGAAAACAATAACCTACAGCTAACATAAGCCTAACTTTTGTGAGTGCGTCTGCTTTAATGAATAATTATTATTTGCCAGCAATATGTTTTCGTCACCAAATATATTTCATCTATAAATTTAAGATATTTATCTTAATTGGAACTCCAAACTCCTGTGTGTACATTTCAATTTAAAAGGTTTATGTACTGTAAGTGTACGCAAAAGGTATGTATAGCCGAATTATATAGCTAAGCCAATGAACATACAAATCGATACTAACGCTAGCTGTTGTAGGGATGCGGCGGGAACTCGGCAACAATGACAACAACAACAACAACGAAAGTTTATCACTCTGTGTGCCTTTCACTAATTGAAATACTTTGGCTTCGAATTTCAAGTCATACTAGAATTTCAAACAAAAGGAAAATTAAACTGGAATAACTAGTAACTTGTTAATCATAAATGCATATTTACTATCGCGCTTACGATAGAATACTAAAGTATGTGATATATATTTCCATGATAGTCATTTTCCCTATAATAACATAAATTGCTTTCGAAATGTTCGGCCTGTTGCCTTTAACCTGACTAACTAATCAGCTAAACTCAACTATCTCAAGTATTCCTAGACTTCGGATAAGATATAGGCGTTACCTTTTTAACCCATAAAAGTAGACCGTCCTCAATAGACATTTTTCTGGTGCACTGCGATAGATCCAATATTTCCAAGGCATAAAAAAAAACTTAGAAAACACCCTAGTGGCGCTCAAAACAAAGCAATTTGTGATTAGGGGAGATAATTCCCCTTCATTTTCTACTACTCCTACATATGTGTCCCAACCCTCCCGCCCTTCCCCTCTCTTTTCCCTCCCTCCTCAATTATCAGCTATTTTTCCTCTTATCCCCCCTTATATTGGGTAATTTTTAATGAAAATGTTCCTCACCCTCTCTCTTTAACCCATTGCCTGTGGGGGACATTCCCGAACGCCATGACAATTTACAGCAATTTACATGTTTTTAAAGCCTCTTAACCCGTCCAGCTCCGGCTAGTTTTGTAATGTTTGTTCACCAGAACCCGGCCGGTTTTCAAAAAATTATTTTATTCCAGAAACAATAGCGAATGGGTTAGGAATGAAGGAAAAACCACGAAAAACCGCTCAAAAAGCTTAAAGAATGGTCCTACAGAGCCCCCGAAAACGTATTTTACAGGAGTAAAAAATTAAAGGCAATTACCCCAAAAAAACAGGTTATTGCACACTCACGCGCACACACGTGGACTTTGAGAGTTTTCAACCATCGGCACGGTTGCGTGGGATACGTACACAGTTCCCATACAAATCTGAGCCCTCTTGAGTGGCTACACCTGAGGTTACGGTCGGCGCAATTAGGGTGACGCGCCAGGCGCGTCTCTGGGGCTGTGCGTTACATACATCGCCGACGCGTTAGGCGCGTCGCTGGGGCTGTGCGGGTTAAAGCCTGTAGAATCAAGTGCGAGGGAGCGGGAGCACGACAGGCCACACATCCTTCTCCCAGCAAGCCGGTCGCGGCACTAAGGGCTCTGAGTCAGAGTCTCGCGAGATAAACAGCGCTGCCAAAGGCAAATGTAGCGCGACATAAGCGATAATTGCTCATTTTAGCAAATGTCTATGGAAGCGCTGCGGGTGAAGCCCGCGAGCTACGAAGCTCGTTTTGATATTATTTTGAAGCTATTGTCTTCTAGTTCTTAGCTGAATACATTTTACTTCATTCAGACACTTGCCTAATCAATCAGGGGTGCCTGAATGAACCCTAATATGACGGAAATAGGCGGGAATATGCCCGCAGCTAAAGTGTTAACATGGGCAAGGCAGCTAGAGATCCTTGCAACAGAGAGACTTCTAGTGCAAGGCCTCAGTGTAGCTCTTCTGCTCAGAGAGGGAGGATACACGTCCCCCCAGCTTTCGCCTCATGATACGACCTTGCGGCAATAATACGTCTTTTTCACCCCCCAAATGCTATTCCCACTTCTTTTTTTGCTCTTAAAGGTTAATACATTCATAATAAAAGCAAAATAGGCGTATATGGATAAGTAATAATTATATATATGGTACTATGAAAATGTTCGTCGGAATAGAACCAAATACCTTCACTTGGCGGGAGGGTTTGAACTAACATGGTTTCGCAGTTTATGAGTTAATCTTCCGCCATTTGTACAATTGACTACTCTACTCTTATCTAGAAGCGAATCAGGCAATTGTTTCTTATCCGTTCCAACATAAAACAAAAGTCTTAGGCCTTTACTTATATGATTTAACTATTGCTGGCATATTCTAACAATTTCTAATTTTCTAATTAGCTAATAGCATTTTGTTTTCCAACCAATGAAGAACTATTCATTTAACTCATATTTACTTTTGTGACATATATTGTTGTTTTTAATCTTTATGCTCTTTAATTCACCAAATATAGTTGACCCCAGACTTGGCACAGGTAAGTCTGTACATTTTTGCTTCTATTTATCAACTCGAGAAGCGCGATAGGCCTCACAGAATGGTCATCATAGCGAACACAATAGGCCACTAAATATTTTGTCCAAAACACTCCGGGGACTCTCAAAGCAAATAAATATGTCATTAGGTGAGATAATTCCCCTATAGTACTTCTTACCACTCATCCACATGTGTCTCAACCGGGCGGTGAACATATACGTTTTTCACCACTCAAATGCTTTTCCCACTGGTTTTATCGCTTTTCAAGATTCATATGTTCATCATATAAGTAAAATAAACGAACATGGAATACAAAATTATGTTTTATATTGTAAATATAAGAAATTATGTCAGAAAATAAGGCTAGAATTACACCAATGTGTGATATGTCAATGGGAAAATATTATTGGGACCGAATATTGTCTGTACCTACTATGGGTTTCAGAGACTGTGTGGCATCATTTTTCGGGAATAACTTATTAAACAAACAGTTGGATCAGTATGATATTTTGACACAGCTTTTTTCACACCGTCCCCTATTTTTTGTCAATATAGTGCATTACCAAAAGTGTAGAAATAAGCCACTTGTTCCTGTGTCATGAGGTTAAAGTCGCACATTAACCCTTTCATAACCCACGCATATGACGTGATATTGATCCTATTGGGGATACTTTAAAGCCTTTGTTACCATCAGGGGTATTTATAAACCTTTAGTTTAGTTACTTCAACCTCTGTAGTTGTCTTTGAGTTACCTGTGGTAAACTAATTTTGGAGAGGTAATAGTAAGAGTGAGAGAACTCTATTTCTTATTGCTAATATGGCAACCTCTGTGTCATAAATGCGTGAAAGGGTTAATGTCTAAGACACGGACAAGGCTACTGTGGCTTAAGCACCCGTCACACCTAGCCGATTTTAGGCCAAGACTGTCCGCGACCTAAGGGTCGTGGACAGTCTTGGTCTACGTCGCCGCGCATCATGGGCCGTCGCCAACATAACAAACAGGTCGGGATGGGTCTTCACATACCCCCTCAAAAGTTCTACATGCACAACATTGAAAATCAAGTCGGCATGGAGTGAGGTCAAAAAATGGGACAGGAAGGGGACGGGAGGCTGATGGCGTGTGAAGGCGCTTGACGGGAAAAGGTAGGCGTCAGTGCGGTGGCACACGGCACCATAAATGAGGTCTGCGTCAGGCGGCGTCACCATAACAACCTGCGGGGATCAGCGGCGGCTTGCGGCGACCCAACGATGCCCTAACGGTCAATATATAAATAAACGACATAATTAAATAATTAAATAATAAATATATTATCAATAACCATCAAAATATAAGATTAGGTATATTAATTACAGAAAAAATGAAAAATAACAACATTCAATACATAATTAAATTAATAATAATAATAAAATAACAGAATTAACTGAAATAATCAGGTAATAATCAGCCGTCCATACTGAAGGGGTCGCCGTCCATCGACACAGTAATGCATATTGACGCCGCCCTACCTCCTGTCGACGCCGTTCGTCGGGTCGTTGTCAACGCGCTACGCCGCAGATCGGCACTTCAGCGGCGACCTAGGTCTCACCTTCAGTCCTGCATGGGCGCCGCTCTACCCCGTCAGGTCGCCATCAGGCGCCGTCAGGCGGCGTGGCCATCCATACTGCGTCCCGTCCAAAACTCACCCCCCCAAATCCTTAAGCTCTCCGCCGAAGGTCGGCACTCCTGACCACGACTAAAGGTCGTCGTCAGTCTTGGCTCAAGTCGGCATGGTGTGACGCCTGCTTTACCTGTGAGAACCACCAAACCATAATTGCTTCTCCATCAAACACGGTAGTAATCAGCCACCACCCAATCCTATTATCGCCTTTAAATTCAAGTAAATCTGTCAATATCAAGTATAAATATACAGAAATACATACTGTTTGTATATTTATACTTGATATTGACAGATAACTTTAATTTAAAGGCGATAATTGGGTTGGGTGGTGGCTGATAACTACAGTGTTTGATGGAGGAGCAATACTGGTTTGGTGGTTCTCACAGTTAAGCCACGGTAGCCTTGTCCGTTTAATAAACATTAATGTGCGACTTTAACCTCATGACACAGGGACAAGTAGCTTATTTCTACACTTTTGGTAATGCACTATATTGACAAAAAATAGGGGACGGTGTGAAAAAAGCTGTGTCAAAATATCATACTGATCCAACTGTTTGTTAATAATTTATTCCCGAAAAACGATGCCACCCGGCCTCTGAAACCCATAGTAGTATCAGTGCATTACCATAAAGCACACTGAAACGCCAAACATACCCTCATTGTTCCCTGATTAAATAGCACTGTATGAATATTACCATATTCAAAATATGCTACAGGGGGGCAATGCCTAGCGAGTTAATTGCTAAATAGGAGGCATTCTGAGATTGAGGGTCCAAGTCTAGTGGGTGAGACAGTGAAGCACAAAAGCGAAGCAGGTTCAAAGATGGGGATGCTTCGAGCCGTGGGTGGGTGCTTCACATGTCTCACTCCCTAGACTGGAACAAGACCTCACAGGCTTCACCGTGTCAGCGGTAGAATAAACAGGCTCTCAGCCTATGCCCGAGATGAAATATAGAAACACAAATAATAATTATAAAGGAGAAATGCCGCTTTGGCCAAAATAAAAACGGCATACCCAAATCTGCGATGAATTACCATCACCACTAATATTACCACCATTATTACTACTACTATCACCATCATCACTACTGATATCATCATAACTACAACTATCACCATCATCACTACTGCAGTCACCATCACCATTACTATCATATATATATATATATATATATATATATATATATATATATATATATATATATATTCCCAGTCGAACTTGAACCACCGACAGTCAGGACGAGTGTCCATACTTTAATCCACTATACCACAGCATGATAGAGGATACTTATGTGTAGTGGATTAGAGCATGAACACTCGTCCTGACTGTCGGTGGTTTGAGTCCGACTGGGAGTAGGCCTATATACTGTATATATATATATATATATATATATATATATATATATATATATATATATATATATATACTGTATATATATATTATATATATATATATATATATATATATATATATATATATAAATTATTTAATTTGTTCACATTTTACCTTAACAATTGGAATATTTATATATAATTTTTTCAGCGTAACACTATTTTGTAACGTTATGAATATGGTGTAATTCAAATATATAATATATACAAAAGAAAGAAATAGTGACCATAATCTGTAACGTTCACCATTCACCTTGACCTTTGAATAACAAAAACGCAATATTTGGACAATCGTTGCATTGACAAATCGAATTTGCCAGCAAAATTTGGTGACGATACATAACCCGTTCAGAACAGTTTTGTCGTTTTCGTTTCATACTGGATAATAATAGAAGAAAATTAGCAGGCTTTCAACTATCTTAATTTACCCTTTTTACTACCACAGATCCTTTGTAAGCTCCAGAAAATCGTCTAATTATAGCTAGAATACAATTAAAAAAAGACATCGCCGGCACAGAAAGGGTTAAACAATCTAGGAAGAGTTTAGGGAACATTATTAACACTCTTGTTTTGATCTTTGACTTTGACCTTTAACCTTAAGTATTATAATATATATACCGTATATAATATTGATATATATGTTATTTAAGTAAAATGCAACCATCAGTCAGCTTATCAAAATTTTAGTATTGTTATTTCATGAAGGGTAACTTTTGACCTTGGCCTGTGACCTTGACCTTTATGTAGAATTATATTTTTTGTTTGCTTTGATGTAACCCTGGAAAATCATATAAGTCTGCCAAGTGTCATTAAATGTTTATCAGAGGTATTAATGGAATAGTTGACCTTGACCTTTGACCTTCATCTTGACCTTCATGATGTCTGAAATTTTAATATTTTAATTTTCATATAAAGCACAACTGTCTCAACAAACTTTACGTGTACATGAATAGTAAATAAATGAACATATTGACCTTATATTTGACCTTGACCTGTTTCCTTGACTATCAACAGGAATTGTGTTTATTTGTGTATGACCTTGGCCCAGGTATTCCGAATATACATGATATGCCTAGTGAGAATCTTACAGTAGATATGAAAATAATACTAGTAAAAATCTTATTTTGACCTTTGACCTTGACCTTTGATTTCGACCTTCTTCCTTGGAAATTCTTATGAAGTATTTAGTTAGCTTAACACCAATGTTAGTATTACCTATTGTTATGAATATGGTGTAATTCATATAAAAACTTATAGATAAGAAATATTGACCATATACTGTGACCTTGACCTTTGACTAAAAAAAATAAACATATGTTTGAATGGTTATCGCATTAATCAACTGAATTTGCCTGCACAATTAGGTGAAAATACATTAAACAGTCTATGAGGAGTTTAGGGAAAATGATAAACACTCCTGTTTTGACCTTTGACCTGTATGTAAGTACATATTTGTTTGCATTGACTTTGCCCAGGAAAATAAAAGTGCATGCCTAATTTCATTAAAACCTATCAATAAGGTTTATATATATATATAATATTTGACCTTGACCTTTATGATATGTGTCTCAAATTGTTGTTTCCTTTTCATTTACAGTGTAACTATCTCGCCAAATGTTGTGATATTTGCATGACAAGTAAAGAAAATAGTATTTTGACCTTATATTTGACTTTGACCTGAGACCTTAACCTTTCATATGGACTTGTATAGTTTGTGTATGACCTTGGCCTAGGTACTCCAAATATACATGGTAAGCCTAGTGAGAATAACAGTTAGTATAAGAAATACTAGTCAAAACTTATTTTGACCTTGACCTTTGACCTTACCCCTTCGAATATTTATCAAAGATTTGGGCAATATGATATCAAGGTTACCAGTAACTTGTATAGTGAACATGAAGACATTTGAGTAAAAACTAAAAATAAATAGTAAAGTTGACCTTTGACCTTGACCTGTCACCTTGACCTATATGTAAGATTATATTTGTTGTTTTCATTGACATTGCCATTAAAATCAAATAAGCATGCCTAATTTCATTAAAACCCATCAGTTAGTTTCATATATATTAATAGAATAGTTTACCTTAACCTTCTACCTTTATCTTGACCTTTATGGTATGTGTCTCAAAATTCATTATTTTCCTTTTCATTTAAAGTGCAGCTATCTCACCAAATGTTGTGAAGTTTGCATAAAAAGTAAAGACATTAGCATATTGACCTTATATTTGACCTTGACCTGTGACCTTGACCTTTCATATGGAGTTGTATAGTTTCTTGTATGACCTTGGCCTATGTATTCCGAATATACATGGTAAGCCTAGTGATGATCTAACAGTTAGTGTAAGAAATACCAGTACAAATCGTATTTTGACCATTGACCTAGTCTGTTGATCTTATCCTTTACAATATATATCTGAAATTCGGTCAATAGGATATCAAAGTTACCAGTAACTTGTATAGTGAAAATAATCACATTTGAGTAAAAAACTACAAAATATGCTATATTGACCTTTATTTTTAACCTTGACCTTTAACCCTAACCTTTAAGTTAAATTGAAAATTTATTTTTGACTGACCATCGCATTGACCAAATGGATGTACCTGTGAAATTTGGTGAAAATCCATAGAACGGTCTAGGAGGAGTTACCGGACAGTCAGATGACGGATGACGACGACGACGGAGAAGCTGACTTGTGGTGCACAGTATACCAGCGGGATCTGTGTTCGCGATACCACTCTGCTTCGCAGAATTGATAACTACCTTAGGTCCCTTCAATATAATATTATTGGCAGTCTATCTGTCATCTTATATTCTTGGAATAGGCCAAAAAAACTCTGCTGAGGTCCCCTGTCTCTGGCCTTGCAACTGTCTGGATATCTGATGCAAGTAGGTGATGTGGGAACAAGCTCTCGGGTACAGTTGACTCGATTAATTCGCGGAGACAGATCGATATGTATATAATGAGAGAGATATATTTGATCTGGCAATAACTACAGCGCTTGGGAACAACATCAGTTAGCGTACCGACTTGTTTGGTGTAATTTACCTTTCTATGTGCATGAAGTATCCTTTTGTTATTATCTGTGCATAATAATAAACAGGAAATAAATAGTAAAGTGAGTGAACGTAAAGTTAGTGAATTCATGTTTCTATACAATTACCTACGATTACAAGCAAGATAGAATCATGAGAGAGGCATTGAGAGTAGGGGGTGAGAAGGGTGGGAAAGTGGAGGAGGCAGTGACAGAGCTAGTGGGGAGTGAGAGGTGAGAGATAGGAATGGTATGGGGGAGGGGTTGGCGTGTGTGGCGGAGGTAGGGAGGGGGCGGTAGAGGAGTAAAGGGAGGGGAAGTGGGGGAGGGCAGGGATAAAGAGTAAGAATTTCAAATAGAGGTTCAGTTATGGTGAAACATACATTAGTTTTGGCAATATAACAAGACATTTACTGTTTTTGTTAAACACGTTTATCAAATATATTGTAACGTCAATTTAACTTATTACAATACTGTAGAAAATGTTCCGAGGTCATGTTTAATGTCGATTTTTTTTTTAACTATGCGACTGTTATTAAATATGAGGCACGTTTGAAATAACATTTGTGTTGTCCATTTATTAAATATACAGTAGCTGCAAAATCTTTGTTACCAAATACCGGCATATTTGAGTCTGGCAAAACACAGATATCTCTTTCTCCCTCGCTCTCTCTACCAAATGTTGACGTTGTAAACTTTCTGAAATTCAATATCTTGGGTATTGTTCTCCATCAACTTTCAATAGGTAATAGTTTACTTATATTTGTTAATGGAGGGTGACTTTAAAAAAAAAAAAATTGCCAATTTATAATTTTGTTATCCATTAGTATGTTCTATGGGATATACTGTTTGCGTCAATAGGTAGCCGATTTAGCAAACTTCACTATTGCCAGTGGTTGGGAAGCAGTCTAACTTGATCAACTAATATCATAATGCGATTTGCTGTATATAAATGGTAAATGTGGCTGCTACTCCAGCCTTTGACAGAAAACAAAGTAAAAATGTGTATATATCATATAGAAGTGTTTCATAAATACAGGTTATGTGCCTGTCGGTCTTTCCATCATTAGATTTGTGTCTGTCTGTCTGGTTCCTCATAGTGAAGTGGTATTAGCTCGCACGAAATCTACAATATCTGATATCTACAATACAGTCACTGACTGGAAAATCCACAGAAGAGTACAGAACAAATACCTGACTCTGGAACCAGCCACTCTTGCAAATTTGTATAATAACTGAAGATCTACGAAAGTAGAGAAATGCATTTTATCACTTTTACATAAACATTATTTTAATATGTACACAACAGTCCGAGCCTTCTAATAAGATACTCGGACATACTTTTTAAACCCTTATTTTGTGCATGCAATATATTTTAGATGCAATTTAATTTTAGCACTAATATTTTTTATATTTTGTGCAGTGAACCTACCCTTTTCTACACACCTTTAGTGTGTAAGCATATTCGCATATATTTTTACCACAAGAATCAATATTTTTCATGTTTTTGTATATATATATATATATATATATATATTTAAATACTCCCAGCCTGGATCGAGCCTCCGACAGACATTCAAAACGATTTTATTCCACTACACCACGGCGTGATAAATTAATCTTAACCTGTTCCTATATATATTGAGGAGAAGGGAAATCCTACTTGGAGAATGTATTTAAATTCATGCACAAGTCGCAGGATCCATATACCAGGATACCATACAGTGATTTATATAAGATTATCCACGCAACTCGGGTTGGACACTCGTTTCTGAATGTCGGAGGTTCGAACACGGCTGGGAGTATTTAAACATTTATTAGCTCACGTGTATTTGTGAGATATACTTGATATTAATGACTCTCCTGTTTGGCTGTGCGAGAATAAAAATGAAATATATATAGCCCGAGTTAAGTGGGTAATCTTGTAATGTCCTGGAATATGGATCCTGCGACTTGTGCTTGGAATGCCATTCATTCTCCAAGTAGGATTTCCCTTCTCCTTTAATATATATAGGTAATGGTAAAGATTACTTTATCACGCCTTGGTCTAGACTCTAGTGGATTAAAAGCTTATCCACTCGTTCTGAATGTCGGAGGTTCAATCCCGGCTGAGAGTATTTCAGCATTTATTAGCTCACATGTATTTGTGATATATATATATATATATATATACATCACGTCTATGTGTGTGTGTGTGTGTGTTAATGTGGAACCGGAAGCATGAATAGACAGTAAACATATAGGCTATATTGACAAATCATGATATAGATTTATATAGATACGGCGAGGGCAGATGTGATTTGCTGTATAATTTGACGGTATCTGGCTTTGTTTATATGACAAACTGCTGTCATAAAAAACGGGGATGATTGTTACACAGCTGTAGGTACGAAAAGGTAATGCCTCAGGTTAGATAACACCAAATTCATATATTTGAAAGCTGCTTCTGCTATTCTTAGTTACCGTGCCTAGGTGCCATAAGGGGTTTCCCACATGCCCGACTTTGTCCGATTTTTGTTCGCGGAATGCCTCTCGACTGCTTTTCATAACAAATTTGCCTGATTGTCCAGTGGTGATCGTTATTTCAAGACAATATACACCTTGTCGCTAAGCAATTCGCAACATGTCTTGCAATATTCGGCGAAATGCCGGCGACATCGTTGCAACATATGCGACTGGTAGACGATATCGTCTGCAACATAGGCAGACAACATCCGACACCAATCAAATTTGAACGTCAGCCACTCGGACAAAGGATGTCTACATGCAACAACTTGATATTATTTCTGCAAGTTATTACAAACACTATCAGCGATAAGTCGGCGATATCGCGGACATGAAACGACAATAGAGTCGAAGAAACCATACAATCATCGCCATCCTATAGAATTACTCTCAATCTCTACCATATCAGCTATCAAGACATCTGCTGCAAACACAACCACTGCCAGCACAACCACTGCCAATACAATGACTACCAACACAACCACTGCTAACACAATCACTGCCAATACAATGACTACCAACACAACCACTGCCAACACAACCACTGCCAACAAAATGACTACCAACACAACCACTGCCAATACAATGACTACCAACACAACCACTGCCAACACAGCCACTGCCAATATAACCACTGCCAACACACCCACTGCCTACACAACCACTGCCAACACAACCACTGCCAACACAACCACTGTCAAAACAACCAATGCCAACACAATCACTGTCAACACAACCACTGTAAACACAACCACTGCCAACACAACCACTACCAACACAACCACTGCATACACAACCACTGCCAACAAAACCACTGTCAACACAACCACTGCCAACATAAGCACTGCAAACACAATCACTGTCAACACAACCACTGCCAACACAACCACTGCCAATACAATGACTACCAACACAACCACTGCCTACAAAACCAATGCCAACAAAAACAGTCAACACAACCACTGCCAACACAACCACTGCCAACACAACCACTGTCAACACAACCACTGCCAAAACAACCACTGTCAACACAACCACTGCCAACACAACCACTGCCAACACAATCACTGTCAACACAACCACTGCCAACACAACCACTGCCAACACAACCACTGTCAACACAACCACTGCCAAAACAACCACTGTCATCACAACCACTGCCAACACAACCACTGCCAACACAACCACTACCAACACAATCACTGTCAACAAAACCACTGCCAACATAACAACTGCCAACACATGCACTGTCAACACAAACACTGCCAAACCAACCACTGCCAACACAACCACTGCCAACACAACCACTGCCAAAACAACCACTGTCAACACAACCACTGCCAACACAACCACTGCCAAAACAACCACTGCCAACACAAACACTGCCAACACAACCACTACCAACACAACCACTGCCAAAACAACCACTTCCAACACAACCACTGTCATCACAACCACTGCCAACACAACCATTGTCAACAAAATCACTGCCAACACAACCACTGCCAACACAACCAAAACACAAACTTGCACATCCTTTCACACACATACTATGACAAACGCTCACAGGCACGAATAACACACAGTTACTATCTACTCCCAAACACACACACTCACACACACAACCACACATGCACACACCCACACATATGTCACTGCCACATCCAATACAAGTAGCACTATTAACACGCACATTTACACACACATTTTTTCCTATGTGTAAGAAGGAGACAAAAGGCAGGTTGCCTGTAACGAGTGTCTTCTTAAAGCCAAGGAAAGACTGAGAAAATAGGCCAATTCTTGGGTTGGAGAGCTGGACATAATAGGAGTGGGACTGTGTTGAATGGCGGGTGCCTCGCCACTGAGAGAACACTGATTGTTGTAATAGAGATAGAAGAGTGAGAAAGATGTAACATTGCGGCGTGTAGAAATGTATTGTAGGGAAATAGTAAGAGGACGTGAGTTGATGAGACAAATGTTTTGGACTCGACTCTTTCGAGAAGTGCGGTATGGGTGAAGCCTACATACACATGCGAACAATACTCAATGCAGGTGCGCACTGTGCCCCGATAAGGAGCATATACACATAATCTTCCTTCAATCTCCTCCAAGAACCACAACAATCAACCACCACCAACCAGAACAACCAACACAACCACCACCCAACTACCACAATTACCAACAAGCTTCCACCACCACTACCAAGCCACCACAACCACCAGCTACCAAAAACACCACAACCGCCACCACTAAACAAACTACCACAACCACCACCACCGAACTACCACTAGCACCACACACCTCACCAGCCTCATCCCCATTAAACTTCCATAACCATCAGACACACCTACAACCACAACCACACACTCTCCCCACCAGCTACCAACCAGAACCGCGTACACAAAAAACATCCATGACTACTACAACCACCTCCACGATCATACACCACCACCACCATACACCATCACCACGTTCATGCACCACCACTACCACCACCATCACAACCACTACCACCACCAATATAACTACCACAACCACCACCACCAACACTGGTGATGGGCTGGTCTATCAGAGTGAGAACTGAGCGATCTCTGCCATACCCATAGCTTACTCTGACTGTTCCTTTTACTTATATATTTTCTAGATCTCAAGTGACGGCGTCTCTTCCGTGGATTGACCTCCCAATCTACCAAGATTGGAAGCCAAAGCGTCACATTTTTTTCCTTTGCCCCTCAACTTTCTCTTCATAATTGCTGAGGGGCACAGGGCCCTGGGTGGGGCTTTGGTTTCCCGGGCGATTCCGCACCCTCCTCAGCTCCCCGCCATGGAGCGGCTTCGGTCACCCAGGCTTTATTGTGGTTCGCAGGGAGGGTTCTGTGGGGGCGCTCGGTTATGGCCTTGGCCTTGCTCGGGGCCTTGGGGCTGTTCGGCCAGGCAGCATGGGGAACAACAACAACAACAACAACACTACGACAACCATCACCACGACCATTCACCACCACCACGACCATACTCCACACCCACGATTACTACTACCACAACCACCACCACCACCACTACGAATAATCTGAACGCAAACAAGAATACGGTTTCACGAAAAAAAGAACTTGTTGGCGACCATGTTGAGTTGAGTCGACTATATGACTGCGTCCCCGACCGTTCCTTCATGTTGCCAACACTGTCGAGTATAGCATACTCGCATTCTGCCATGGTCGCATATGTTGTCTGCAACACATACAAGACCTGTCTTGTCATTTCACTGATTGATCTTGAGACAAGTTCTGTGCAATCGCAGTGCATCGGCAAATAGTCGGGCGAGGTTGTGCATGTTTGTAACAAATATTTTCGTGCGACACCATCGCCGACATTAGTTAATATTTTATAACTGTCCAAAAATCAGCACGACTCTCACAACCCAATTCAAGACTCACCAGAACTCCACGAACCAATTTGGTTCGGGGACATCAGACGATCATGCAAGAATTTTACATGACATGACGACACAATGGCCGAATAGGGGATGTTGGGTTGTGTCATTGACCAAAATCGGGCATGTGGGAAAGCCCCTATACACAAGTTGTTAATTGTATTTCTTTGTAGTGTACTCTAATTCAGCTGAACCTCATACAATCAACTACGGTATCAACCTTGCCTAGACGACCAAGCTCTTTTCTCTTTTTTATATTGATCCTATTAGTTTTGCCTATGGTCTGTCCCTAAAGTTATTGTCTTGTGATATTATTCATAGGCTCATTTTCATATAATTGATTAACCTATTTAGCTCAGATTTTACAAAAATCCTCAAGAAAATGGAACCGTGACATCCTTTTTCATTATATTCTGGCAAATATTAGACAACTTTATTCAGGTTAGGAAGCACGTCTACCAATTAAAAGGCTACAGACTATCTCAATTAATCCTTTTACCTACCACAAGTCCTTCCTAAGCTTCATAAAATTATCTAAATATAGTTGAAATCAAATGAAAAGGACGTCACCAGTACAGAGAGGGTTAATAAAAACAAAGCATATTTACACCTTTTAAGAGAGAGAGAGAGAGAGAACACAGTTCACGAATACATCCTAGATCTCATTTGTATTATGTTAGGATGTCAATTTTCTAGTGATTAATGGCAATGGATGAAATGTAGCCTAAGTAAAATCATGTTGTAAAATGTTTCCAAAATCGTTGTTAGAGTCTGATTGCCGTATTTGCTTACTTACAATTCTCCTTTGACAAATTGCTTCACATTCCTTTGCATTATCATAATAATAACAATAATGTAATGCTTCGGCATATTCTACTCCTTCAATAGGCAACTGAATAATATATTGTGTAAACTGTTGCAGGCTACTATTAATCTACTGTCCTCCCGGTAAGTACTGTATATATACAGCGTTATGCAAATTATCAGAGGCGACGGGTATGAATGGGATGGGAGGGATAGATGTGGTGGAAAGGGAGGAACGGGAAGAGAGGTGTGGAGCACTTGCGTTTGTGGTGGGGTTGGTGGGAGGGTTGGGGGTTGAAGGGGGGGGGGGGGGGGGGCGGGGGAGAGAGATAGAGAATCGTACGTTTGGCAGACCACTAACATTCAGTGTTACCAGACTTTACATTCCAAGCTCTGGGGGTTTGTCTCCGCGAATTAATCGAGTTGACTGTACTTCAGATGTATTTGTGCGAATGGCGACTGCTCAACCTGGACTCGGGATGCGGGATGCGGGATATTTCTGCTGCAAATCACCCACAAACTGTGTCTCTGGTCTGCTACTATTCCCCAAATATGTGGTGGGAATATGCTGGAAGGCTATAAGAGTGCCAAGGAAAGGGTCATTCCCGGCCGGTGTCGTCTGTCTCTCTGCCTCCTTCCTGAATGAATGAATGAATATAGAAAAGGTGGGTGAAAAGTGAAGGAAGGGAAGTTTTTATTGGTGTAGAACTAGAGAAAGTGTTAAAGTAGTAAGTACCCCCCAGAGCTGCGGGGCTGAAGTGGTCGTAGACGTTGAGTCTGGCGGGGGGCGGCGTGAAGGCGGGGTTGGGGGGCGTGCCGGGGTAGGACGGGGTGCGGGTACGATATGAGGCGGGGGACTTAGGTGACACTGAGGGACTGTGGGTGATGTGAGTGGTGGCGGGGGACCTTGGTTAGGCTGAGGGGCTGGGGGTAACCTGGGTGTTGGCGGGGGCGTCACTACCGGGGTCGGGGGATAATCTCTCACACTTGACGGAGCTGGTGGAGTCGGAGGTCATTTTGTCTTCCCGCTGAGCCTGTTGGATGTGAGCTTGGTCGTCGATTGTTGTGGAAATCTTGCTCTTAGTAACAGCCTGAGTTTTATCTTTTCCGATGGGAGAGTTGTTGTTGTTGTTGTTGAGTGCCAATTCTTGAGATACCTCACTTTCAATCTGTTTACCTGTAAGAAGAAGACATAAACATTAGTCTATGCATTTATAAAATTTGGAAAACATTTGTGCAAAATATCAATATAATCTAACATTTTGTGTGCTAATGACAAACTCTGATTCTAGTTTGTATAGTGTGGAAGAGTTTTGGAATCACAATAAGATGGAATTTATAAGCATCATATAATGATAAAATTGGATAAGCATATGGACGAGAAGGGTTGGGTGTGAAGGGGGATCAGCCGGGTTGGGCTAATCAGCGCTCTGCAGACCCCCATAATCCTGCGTTAATCCCTAACCGTTTTGGTAAGATGATCCTCAGGGTATTAGAGTGTGGAGCCTATAATTGGGCTTTGTAATTGAATTTGGGTTGTGTGGGACAGGGATCTGCCCTGCTTAGGCCAATCGGCTTTCTGCAGACTCCCATTTTCTTATGTTCTTATGTTCTTATAAAGATAGTTGGGGCTTGACCCAACGTGCGTGAGTTTTATAATTTGGAGGGTTGTGACTCTGTTGATATTATTGAAAGTACATATTTGGAAAGTTCAGTATGTCATGTCAAGAAGGGGAGGAGGCAAGGAGTATTAATTTAGGGTGGTAAAAATTGCGAAAAAAGGTGGTAATTTTGGATGGTAAGGATCTGAAAGGGGGCAGCAAGATAGCTGTCAACTGCCGAGTTTGGAGGTGGTTGCACTGTTTTATGAATGGCTTAATTTACAGTATGTAATTTTTTATTTGTTTTTAAATTTTGGCTGGTGGGTGAGTACACAAATGGTGAAAATTTTAGTATGGATAAGGGACTGTTTTGATCGGGTACTGATCGGAGACTGCGTAAATTGGAAGTGGGCGATAGGGAGAGGATGAAAAGGAGCGGCCTCTTCCAAATGCTAGGGATTTGGAGATAGGGTTAGCATTCTTCCTTGGAGTTATTGTTTTACAACTTTTTGATCGAGGACGGTCTGAGTTAGGGGAGGGTAATTCAGCTGGGCTGCTTGGTTTTCTTTTTAGAGGAGATTGTGGAGGAATGAGATTGGGAGATTGATGAGGAATGGTGGGTGTTTTTGGTGTAGGAGGGAGTGGGGGAGGCATGAAAGATGTAAGGGGTATTATGGTCAGGAAGATCTTTGGGGATAGAAGTAGAGGGGGTAGCTGCTGGAGGCATGGATGGTGGTGGGATAGGGGAGGGGTCAGGAGTGGGATGTCATCATTGGTGAGTGAGGAGTTCTGGGCAGGAGTCTCTTGGGTTGTGGTTTCTTGCGAATTAGGAGGAGTTGGAGTCTTGGAGTTAGAGGTGGATGTGAAGGTATTGGTAGAGTGGGTGGGGGAGGTAGAGGATGATGAATTATTGGGGGAGATGGCTGTAGGGGTGGGGGTTTGGGAGGATTTTGTTTTACTGAATTGGTACTAGGATTCAGGAATAGAGATGGCTGGGAGATTGTGAGCAGTGAGGCCGTCATTCAGAAGTGTATTAAATGTTGGGTTAACTTGATGGTCTGTTAAGTGGAGAGCTACATTTACCAACACTGATGTCTGGGCAAATATTTCACGATTGAAGAAAGGGCTTGGGGGATTGGAGCTGGAGGAGGAGGAGGATGACATGAGTGGGGATTGATGAGGGAGTGATGGGGTAGCAGCTGAGGCATATGGTCTGATGGTGACTGGATGGGTTGAGAAGAGAGGGCGAGGGTTACTGGAGGATGTTAGAGAGGTCTTTGAATTTTTACGAGTCGGTTGTTATTGTTGTTGTTGTTCCCTAAGCTGCCTGGCCGAACAGCCCCGAGTCCCTGAGAAAGGCCATGGCCACGATCGGGCTTTCCCACAGAGCTCTCATTGAGTGTAGATTGTGTTGTTGGCGTAAGTGGTTGTGTGAAATGCAGTCTTCTATGATGTGTTTAATGGTATGGGGTGCTGTGTTACATCCCGGGCAGGCGTCGACAACGGAGTCATCCAGTCTCTTCTGATAGCTCAGGAGAGCTGGATGGTGTCCGCATCTCAGCCTGGCCATGTGGACTCTGTCCTCGCGAGGAAGGGAGGATTCGGAAGGATGGATTTCGGGAGGTCGTGCATGCAGCTGCGTGTTGTCTGTGAGTGAGTGGATGGATCGGTGAGAGATATGAGTATGGATGTGCTTCTGGAAGTTGGTTCGGGGTTGGCAGGGAGGGAGAGAGAACAATAATTGTGTGTGATACCGTGTGCTGGGTGTTGTTTTGATATTTCTTGGTGTCTGTGGGTGTGTTGCCATGTAGTTTAGTGGGTGGTCTTGGTTCGTGGAGGCTGCTGCCAGGAATTGAGTGCCTCTCATGTCCAGATGGTCTTTGACTTTGAGGATTTTGGTTTCTTGATGTAGGTGATCTGTGGGTGCAGTTGCTGTGCAGCCTGTAATGATTTTCAGGGCTTTGTTTTGAATAGTCTGTAAGGTCGTATGATGTGTTTCAGCTAGGTTAGAAGCCCAGGCTGGGCTTGCGTATTCCATCACTGATCTTATGTATTGTTTATATACTGTGGTGGTAGTTTCTTTGTTGTGTCCAAATTTTGTGTGAGCAAGTGACCTGAGGGCATTAAGTCTGGGTGTCAGTTTCTTGTTAATGTTTGTGGTGTGCTGTATGAATGTCATATGAGTATCGTATGTTACTCCTAGGATTTTGGGTGTGTGTGTATGTGTTAGGGGTGTGTTGTTTATGGTGAGTTGAGGGATATGTTCGTGTTCTCCTGTCCAACTTGTGAGCAGGGTTGCGGTGGATTTGGCTGGGGCTAGATTAAGTCTGTTTGTAGTTCACCAGCCATGTAGTGTGTTGAGATAGGGTTGAAGGAGATCTGTTGCTCTTTTTGGGTCATCGTGTGTGCATGTGAGTGTTATGTCATCTGCATAGGAGGCTAAGTTTATTTGGGGCGTATTGGGTGTAGTTATATCGTGCATGTACAGATTGAAGAGTGCGGGCGATAGGACGGATCCTTGTGGGACTCCGTTTGGAAAGTTTCTGATTTTAGATGACTGACCGGCAAAAGATACGTGTGCACATCTGCCTGCTAGGAAGTTGGCCAGCCACCTTTTTGTGTTGTTGTGCATGTTTGTGTTGTAGATTTTGTTTGTTAGGTTGTGGCGGGGGATGGCATCGAAGGCTTTATTAATGTCGAGTGTGGCTAATAGTGATCTGTGTGGTGGTCTAGCTGAGTTGATGCCGTCGAAAGCTCTTTGTGTAAGGTCTGTGAGAAGAGTGTTTGTGGATTGCAGTGGCCTAAAGCCATGTTGTGTTGGAGCTAGGGGTAGGTCAGGTGTAATTAGTTGTAATACTAGGCGTTCCATGACTTTGGAGGGGGAGCAAAGGAGTGTGATGGGGCGGTGCGAGGAGGGTAACGTGGGGTCTTTGTTGGGTTTGGGGAATGTGATGATGATACCATGCTTCCAAATGTCTGGTATTGTGTTGTGTGAATAGCTGTAGTTTGATATGTTAGTGAGTGCTTGTATGCCTTGTGGTCTGAGGTGTATGTTGCTTATGTTGTCTAGGCCACATGCGGGTGAGTGCTTGAGATTGTTGATGATATGCTTTGTCTGGTGATTGGTGAAGGGTGTATAGTCAGGGTCTGTGGGGAATTGTCTCTTACGTCGGATGACACGTCGGTCGTCTTTGTGAGGTTTTAGGTGGCTGACTTGTGAAAAGTGATTGATGAGAGTGTGTGCTTGTTGTTTACATGAAGGAGTAGAGTCTGTTGTTGTGATTGCAGCATGTGATTGTGTTATGTTGCTGTTGGAAAGTGTGATGCTGTTTAGTGTTTTGTAGAGTTTTTTGGGGTTTGTTTTGTGATCAAGTGTTTGTAGGAAGTTATTCCAATTTAGTTTTTGTTGTTCTTGTATTTTGTTGTTAGTTTGGGTGTTGAGTGCTTGAATTTGTTGTGTGTCTTGTGTGTGGGGTGCTGGGGAGTGTTTCAGTATGTCCGTTGTCTGATGAGGTTTTGAATTTCTGGTGTGAAGTTGGGGTTGTGTCTTTTTCTGTTACCTCTTGGAATGTGTTTCTTGTCAGCGTTTTGGATAGTTTTATTGAGTATGTGTACAGCATTATTGATGTTAGTGATGGGTGTACTGTTTAGAGTTGTGAAGTGTTGTTCTGTCTCATTTGTGAATGCTTCCCAGTTAGCTCTTTTATAATTGGTGTATGTGTGTTTGTGGCTAGCTGGGGTGAGTCTGGTTTTGGTGGTGATAATGATCGGGAGGTGGTCAGAGCCTAAGGTTCTGACCACCCTCCAGGATGTTGCGGGGGCGAGTTCTGGGGAGCAAAAGGTGATGTCTGGAGATGATGGGTTATAGAGGGCTTGGTGAGGAATATGGGTATGTTGATGGATGTCGTTAAGGATGATGAGGTTATCGGTTTGGTTTTGTAGTACCAGCCCTCTGTCTGTGTCGGGGTTGTCGACAAACCAGGCCGACATCTTGGCGTTGAAGTCACCACCCAGGATGATGTGTGGGGTGTTTGTGATGTGTTGTAAGACTGTGTGGTCTGTATTCATTTGGTACTGTAGGGGATGTTTGGGGAGGGATGTATGTGTTTATGATGGTTATGTTGGAGTTGTTGCCAGTGCATATTTTAATTGACTGTATTTCTGTTGTGTTATCATTTGGGGGGAGGAGGGATTTGGTTTGTACACTGGTTACTATGTATGATATTTCTTTGTGTACCAGGGTGATGAGTCCACCGCCCCCGCCAACAGCCCGGTCTTGTCTGATGGTGGTGAAATTATGAAATGTTGGTGTTTTTTGTGTTGTACGGAGTTTTGTTTCTTGTAAGATGGCAATGTGTTTGTTGTGTTGTTTGATGAAGTGTGAGAGTTCGTGTTTCTTTGTGTTGATGCCATCTATGTTCAGTTGAAGAATGTTAATGTTATGTGCACGATGTATGTTGGGTGCTGCTGCACGAGGATGGGGTGGGGGTGGGGGTGGGGGTGAGGGGGGGGTGGGGGTTGGGATGGGTGAGGTGGGGGTGGGGATTGGGGAGCAGGAGATGGGGGTTGGAATGGATTAGGATGTGTTGTGGTGTGTTGAGTTGAGGATGTGGATGGTATGGAAGGTTAGGTGGGTTAGGGAGGAGAGGTGGACGGGTTTTAGGGGGGGGAGTGGATGATATGGGAAGGTTAGGTGGGTTGGGGAGGAGAGGTGGAGGGGTTTTAGGTGAGGGATTTGACTGGGAGAGGGAGGGGCATGAGGAACAGGTCCAGGTGTTTGTGTAGTGTTTCTTGGAGGCAAGTGTTGTGCAGGTGAAGTGGGTCCAGTTCCCGCATGAATTGCAGAGAACTGAACCCTTAGTATGGCGACTCGAAGTGATGGGTTTTGAGCAAGTTGGACATATGTATGTGTACGTGGGTCCTGGGTTGCTCAATGTCTCCGGCTAGAAGAAGTCTTCGAGAAATGACATCCGGAGAGTCATTTCTCGGTGTAGGAAAAACTGTGTGATGTGTGTGTGTGGTGTGAGAGGTGTCGAAATTCCCGGCGCGACCGAAGCCGCTCCAAGGACCCGTGCCCCCAGGGAGGAGGCAGGGGATGGTTGTGACGGTTTGGCTCCCGAAACTGCTCCCCGCGGCCGGCATCCGGTTTTCCTCCACTGGTCGTTGATTTGGTCTTCGGCCGTGGAGGGTCGGCAGCCATCCGCGGTTGGCAGCCTCGGGAGGTGGCCC